>JAMJFZ010001467.1:600000-1009680 GCA_026225945.1 Cricetomys ansorgei
CTCCTCTCAGATCCCTTATGCCCAAGATCTACCCCTTCCTCCCTCTACTTCTACTCAGAAAAGAGCTTTCCTACAAGCATTAATACTCCAACATGTCATAGCATGTTTTGTTTGACTTCTTTTCCCAGCACACTAACAAAGAAGCACACATTTATACACACACAAGCACATATACAGAGAATATATAAAATGACATCCATACTGACAAATTCCAAGCACACATATATTTTGTTCCTCTCATATATAGGACAGCTTTTATCTTTGATTTCTTAGAAAATTGGCAATTTCATTTAGGTAATTCCATCATAACCGAACAGGCCTCCTAAATGCACAACCCTTAGACTTCAAAATGCAGAGGCTATCTTCTCACAATTAGAATCTTTTGTGATGTCCAGAAAAAAAGACCACACTCTTGGTTCCTTGTAAAAATCCTGTCCTATTTTGAATAAAGCACAATCCAGGGATCCCCTGTGTTGCTGACAACTGTGTTTCCTTCATGTTGACCTCCTCAGAGTTTTCACAAGGAGCAAGGCAATGAAATTAAATTCACCACCTGCTGTCCAAATGGTTGGCAATCAAAGGTCTTCTCTGTTCAGAGACATAAGGAGCCTCCCAAGCATATTTGAGTAGCTTCCTAATGTCTTTGATACCTGTAACAACCTGGGTACCTATCAATGCTTGGAACTCATGAGGCAATCTGCTATAGATCAGTCATTGCTTATTGTATTAAAATGAAAGAGGAAAAATTATATGTCGTGTTCTACTTTTGCTACATACATGACACACTCTGCTATGTATTCTGTACCTATGGAAGTTTGGATTCCTCTCTATGGAAGGAACATAGTATCCATTTTGCCTAGCCATTTCATGGACTCTCTGAATTACAGCCCCTATCATGGATTACAATTAGTGCTTAAGCTATCTCTTCCACCTCGGGTCAAAAATCACCTTCAGAAGGAGGCTTGCATTAATGGGAAAAATCAGGAAGGCATTCTCAACATTGAATGCAGCTGTCCTCCTAGGAATCTTGACAATGGTAACTGTTTGTCAATGATGAACAAACACCTTTAAGAATATCAGGTATTCTCTCCACATGTGGACTCACCCGGTCAATCAAGAAGGAGATGAACATTCGTATGCCTCAGGAAGTGAATCATTCAGAGTAGAGTTACTCATGAAATTATGTTTCTCCAAGCAAATGAATCAAGCAAGGAAGGTTTTAATTGATAACTTATAAGAAATATAGTGGGTAAAGAAGAAGTTAAGCACCATTGTACAGAAGCAATCAAACTAATTCAGGTGGTAAAAAATGTGACAGGACAACTTTCCTGATTTCTTTTCATGCCAGGAAAGGAAGAAGAGAAAACTGATGTGATAAGAGATTTTAGGGACACAGACAAGATGGATATGGCTATATTACAGTAATGTGGAGGGAAATGAAGAAGAAAGAAGAATTCAACTTTATCTTCAGCAACAGAGTCGAGAGCATTTATAAGTGTTGTGGCCCATGTCACAGCAGTCAGGAGCCAAAGTGAACTAGAGCTGTATGAGTTGCAGGGTAGCCTGGTTTACAAAGGGAATTCCAAACAAACTAGAGCTACATACTGAGACCCTATCTCAAATAAAAGTGTGATGCATACAGCTTGTTAGACTCTATTAAAAGAAGCCAATCATTTTTCTAAAAAAAATTTAGTACTATCACAGAATTTAAATATAAGATGGTTAGTAGATGATGGTAAAGGACAATTGCACATTTTATAAGAAGTTTTAATGGTACAGTATATATATATGAAATCATTGTTTTTCTTTGGAAATGGTGCAAACATTTTTGGTGTTAAATGTTACAATGCATAATATTTGAATTTCAAATTCGTCTTATTTTAAAAGAAGACACAGGTGATATCTGCCAGTAATTCCACATGTAAGTCTAATCTCCTTTCTCCAGAAACCCAGTTTAGTGCTCGGAAGCAAGCAAGTGCACATACTGAAATATGTGGTCTTGAATAATTCACAGAATGAAGAAGGGAAGTGAAGAATTTTTGTCTGACAGGGTGTATTACAAAAGAGTGAAAGAACATCTTCCAAAAAACATCTTACATCTGCAGCTTGAAGATGAAAAAGCTTGAGATATGCAGAGAAAGTAGCAAGTATTTTCCTACACACTCTAGTAATCTCAAATCAAACTTGTACAAGTGTGTGTATCTGTATGCGTGGGAAGAGTATAGGTGTACATGTTTGCTTGTGCATAGGTGGTTGACGTTCCCTGGAAGACTATTAAGTGTTCTCAACAGGGCAGTCATCTATCTAACCTGAGAATATTTTTATCTAATGCCAATATTCAACCTTTTAGGAATAAAGAGCATCTGGAACTGAGCTGAGAATATAATCTATGGCACTCATTTAACAAACAGAAAGGATTCAGTTAGTATATTAAGTGTCTATATTTTTCATAACAAGTGTTTACTTCTGATATCTCAATGATTGTCTGTTAATGGATGGGAAACAACCTCTACACTAAATAATCTTGTTAGCACTAATAATTTGTCACACAGACCTTTGTATTACACAGAATGCAGAGGCACACATATGCATTATGACAAACTTTGTCTTACTCATGTAATTAAGGAGCTTAACTGTAATCAAAATGTATTTCCAGCTCAGAGTAAATTAGACACCAACAAAAATCACAATCAGCCACCAAATATAACTGACATTTGTCCTGACATCAACTGGCTACAGATTCAAAATCATGCTATAGTTTCAACATATAATTAACTACAGACATCATGTTTCAGAAGCTCAGCCAAGAATGATGGCTCAGTGGTTAAGAAAAAATTTTGCTTTTGCTGATGACCCAAGTTCATTTCCCAGGATCAAAAATGCTGAGATCTCCACTTCCTTCAATTCAAGATTCAGAGATTCTGTAGCTCTCTTCTGGTCTCTTTGGCCACATAGGAATGGCATATGCTCATTTAGAAATAAACATATAGAAAAGTAAATTCATAAAATCTTAAAGATTTCACAAATTTTGACTGGCCATGTAGCTCAGTTAACGGCTAGCATTTACAGAGCTCTGTGTTTTATCCACAGCACTGCATAGACAAGTTTTGGTGGAAATTCATTTAACTCTAGTACTGGAAAGGAGAGGTAAGAGGTTCAGGGGCTCAAGGCCAAGCTCAGCTACATAATTTTCTCAAGGTCAACCTGGAATACTTGAGACCTTGTTACAAAAATAAGTAAATATATTAAAAATAAACAAATAAAAAAATTCCAACTACTGGAAATCAGGTTGAATGATTTTGTATATTAAAAATCTCATATCCCACTCTATTTAAACATATAAGTTCCTCCAAATATCTATCTCTTTTTTTGTCTCTATTTTGGATATATGCACACATTCCTCTCTATTTTCAACAGCCTAGCTTCTGCTAGGCTTACGCCTTTTGTATCCTTCAATGTCACTGTGTCATATGGTCATGACTATTAATGGTGTTCTATTACTATTGCAGTCAGTGTTTTTTGAGCTTCAGAAATTTGGATATTCATTCCATTAAAAAGGCATTAATGGAAGCTTTGATATAAAAGGTAAATTCCACTTCTATTTTAAGCAACTAATGATGGGAATCAAGTGTTGTGGAGCCTCAGGAATTACTACCCCTGCAGTTGTATCATTTGGGATACTATCTGATATCTTTACAACAACATGAATGTATTTATTTCGAACAGATTTTTACCTCAATCTCAGAAATTGTGGCTTAGTCAAAGATAAGTCGTGCAGGTGCTGATGACCATCAATTTGGCAACATCTGCAGTAATGTGTCCGCCAGACAAGAGCCAGTGAAATGACTCTGCAATAATGGCACTTTCTGCCAAGCCTGCTGATAGGTTTTTTTTACAAATCATTTCCCAGAGAAGGTAAATTTCAAGATACAATCACAATTTTATACAGGAATTTAAGGATAACATCTGAAGACATTGAGTGGAAATCATGTAGATTTCCTATCCCATATGAGGCCATAGATACCTCATAATATTAGTAAAGATAAAAATTTCAACATAGCCATGGAAGAAAGCTTCCCAAAATTAACAAAAACCTATGCCTATAAAAGTACAAGAAGCATAAAATACACCAATTATACCAGACTAGAAAAGAACCATTGCCACAAATAATCAAAAACTAAACATATACAACAAAGAACAAATACTAAAAGCTTAAAGAGAAAAAGATCAAATAACATAAAGAGGCAAATCTATGAGAATTACAACTGACTTCATACTGGAGACACTGAAAGCCAAAAGGGCCTAGACTGAAATACTACAGATTCTAAGGAACATAGATGCTACCCAAGACTAATCTACCAAACAAAAATGTCAATTATCATACATAGAGAAAATCAAATATTTCATGACAATTCCAAATTCAAAAAATACCTATCTACAAATCCTGCCCTACAAAATGTATTATAATATAAACTTCAACAATCTATAAATCCTGCCCTACAGAAGTCAACAGAATAAAAATTCAACAAAAGGAAGTTAACTACAATCAATATAACACAGAAATTAAATCACCTCACAATATCATATTCAATAAAAGAAACACACACACATACATACGTATAAACACAAACACATACACATAGACACAAACACACACACACATAAAAAATTATTACAAAATAACAAGTCCTGACAGTCAATGAACATTGGCACCTCTCAACATTGATGGTCTCAATTTCCCAATTTAAAAAAAAGAGACTACCAGAACGGATTTGAAAACAGAATCCTGCCTTCCATTGCATACAAGAAACACATCTGCATTTCAAAAATAAATATTGCCTCAGAGAAAAGGTCTGGGAAAAATTTACCAAGCAAATGCTGAAAAATAAGCTAGTGTAAAGAATCTAATATTCCATACAAAAGAATTTGAACAAAAATTAATTGGGAGAGATGGGAAAGGACAAAACATACTCATCAAATGAAAAACCCACCAAGACAATATTCCAATTCCTAACGTCTATGTCCATAGCACAAGTGCTCCCACATTTATAATAAAAAATCACTAGACTCTACGAAATTGGAAGATCTTAAAGAAATGGATGTTTTTCTCAGCAGAAAATGCACATAAAATTGAATAAAATCTAATAAACAATTCAAGCAAACCGGTAACTAACAAATAAATACAAGAGAAGAATAAAAGCGTCTCCAATAAAGCCTGTGATCAGAATGTTTTAGCTATGAATTCTTAATCCTCAAATTACAACTTAAAATAAAAGCTCAAGGGACACTGCCAAACTAATTCTTGAAAGCACATTTATGCTAATATACAAACCACACAAAGACGCAACAAAGAAATAGAGTTATACACCCATACACATAATTAACAGATATGTAAATATACTTAATAAATACTCGTAAACCACATCCAAGAACACATTGAAAATTATCCCTCTATGAAGCATATCTTTATCACAGACACACTGCAATGATTCAACATATAAAATTAATCAATGTAATCCATCATATAAACAAACTGAAAGAAAAAAAAAGCTCACATGGTCACCTCACTAGATTCTACGACAGTTTTTGACAAAATCCAACACCCCTTCATGATAAAACTATTGCAGACATGGCAAATGCATTCTGTTTCTAAACATAGTACAGGCAATTTCCAGCAAGAACTCTGCCAACATCAAATTAAATGGAGAGAAAGTCAAAATAATTCTATTAAAATCTGGAACAACACACACTTGTCCCCTCTCTCCATACATATTCAATAGTACTAAAAAGGAACACCTATAGCTGATAAACATCTTCAATGTGGTGGTTGACTACAAGATTAACTTAAAAAGTCTTTACCTCCCATATATACAAATGACAGATGGACAGAGAAAGAATTAAGGGAAACAGAACCTTTACAAACCTACAAACAAACACCAGGTATATTACGGTTTCTCTAATTAGGCAATTAGAAGATTTGAATGACAAATACTTTATTTCCTTAAAGATGGAAATTGAGGAGAGCTCACAATATGGAAAGCTATCCCATGTTCCTGGTTTGGTAGGATTGACATAGTAAAAATGGGCATCTTATCAGAAGAAATCTACACATTCTATGTAAACTTTCATAAAATACTTAAAGAAAAGAAACTTAAAGAAATGTTCATCATCCTTAATGATCTGGAATAGGTCTCTAGATGCTGTCTATTACAGGGGATCCAACAAGTTTGCCTGGGAATACAAGTGGGTGAAGGTGTTCCCTGTCTGAATGGCAGAAGAGAAAAGTATGGTTGGTTGGCTCAGGAACTATGGGTAACATAATGCAGGGGCTCCACTATTGTACTTCCCTGAGACACAATTCTCAATTCTGGGCACATGGAAGGTGAAAAAGCTGCTTCCAACCCCAAAGGGAATGCTCTATGATCTATGCCAATCAAAAACACAGCACAGAGTCCTCAAGCAAGCTGATAAAAGCTCAAGGCCAGTCTGGTCCACATGAGATCCAGAATTGAAAATAAACAAAGCCTTCCTCTTACAGTCTATTTTGTTACAGAATGCAACACACATTAAATTAAATTGATGCAATAGCAATTCAAATAAATGTCAACCCACTGAATATACATGAAAACTGCATGTTTCAAAAAATTTTGAAGCATTTTTCAACTTCTATCACACCTGGTTTTTGAATTAAAATCTGAAAACCTTATGTGCAGTTTAGCCACAGAAAAATGTATCTTTCTTTTTCTTTTTCTTGCATTTTTTCCTTTTCACAATGATCAACAACTGACTTTTCAACCTTGAAACTCAGGAACTGGGGGTTTGGATCAGGAACAGGTTTGCATTCATAAGGCAACTGGTTAATTCTCCATGACTGGAAACTAACAATTGACTGTGGAAGTATTATTCTTCTATGATTTCTTACTCTCCAAACTGTTTCAAAAATAAAGGCTAATTTTGTTCTTTCCCTCCATCTTCCCAAGTCCTCTACTTGGCTGAAAGTGTTTTTCATATACTGCCCTTGATTAATTACTTCTGCAGTATATGGTGAGTTCCTTTAGTACAGGTGCCTAATGACAACTCCATTGCTTTAGCTTATGTCTGGTCACCACTAGGAACTAAAGTTCAATTCCCGACGATGGGAATGAATGCTCAGATTCTAAAAGTCTGTGAGACCTTTAGATATCACACAGGAAAAATTTTCCATCATACACTACTTTGACAAATCTCTTTGATATATCAGGACCTCCATATCATTTTGGAAAAGTATTGAATGAGCCAGGTCAAATCCTATAGACTAAACACAGCTGGAGGAATCTAGCAACATGTGAAGTGTGACTGATTCCTATTAGACCGGGCTTTCTCTGCCATCCTAGTACCTGAGGTGTGTCAAGGATGAAGAGGAAGATGATGTTCAAGAAGTTTTTCTCCCTGCTATGTAGAGCTTTGCCCTCCTCTGACTTTTAACAAACGAATGTCCAACATCATGGATTCTTTTATGGTGTCTCCCAATTCAGGACTTCAACCATTGGGAAAAGACTGATCAGAGGCAATCTAGAAGTCAGCAAGGAAGTCTGTTCCTAAATTCAGAAGATTTTCCCACTCATGCTATCCTGTGGAGACCCAGCAGAGCAAGGCACAAGGGGCTCAGCCTAGGGCAGCCACACCTGGATGCGCAGGGGCCCCCGCTCGCTTTGGACACTAGGGCCAGAGATGTTACTGGATGAGCCCAGAGCATTTCAAGTACAAGGAAAGAGAGGGTCTCCATGCAGGAAAGAGGTCTTCTTGAGCAATCAGGCCCGGTTTGCATAAATCCTGAAGGCTATTGGCTGCAGTTGTTCCTAGGCATCCAGGCAGAGAGATTGGAGCCTGTCCCAGGTCAGGGCTGGGGTATGGCACCATGTGTGCTTCTGGTCCGGCCGACAGGGGGCAGCAGCAGCTACTGGACAGGGGAGAGTGAGCCCAGGTGCCCTAGCCAGGACACTCTGAGCACGAAGTCCTGATAACTGGACTAGGCCAGGGCTGAACCACAGGACTCGGAAGGTTACCGCCTCTGCCCTTCGTGTTCTGCCAAGAGGACTCTCATGGACTCTACCACACTTCTACCTGCCAGGCGTCTATGTGGTCGGCATCCCTGTCAGGAGCAGCAGGAAAGGAGGCATTAAGGCAATTCCCAATAGGGGAAGTGGCCGCAGAAGCCCCCCAAACCCCTTGCGTATATCCCGGTCTGCAATGTGGGTCTTGACCTGTGGCTCAGCTCAGCAGCAGTCATGGGTGTTCAGCCTGGGGCATGATGAAATGCCCATAGCTCACCAATCACTCCTGTCCATGGGGTCCCTCAGGAGGTGCTATCTCTCGCTTTGGTCATACTTGCCTTTTGGACCTGCTGCTTAGCTCACTTCCTACACTGCTGGGAATTCTGAGTCCCCAGCCAACCCCACTGTGATCACCATGAGACCCAAATTTTCCAGAGGACCATTGGGGACCTACTATATTTCCTCATTGTTGAAGTCTGGCCATGCTATGCTGGTGAGATCTGGGACTACAGAACACCACAGAACAGCTCACCCTAGTACTATCAGGATACCCCACTCCAAGTTGGCTGAGGGGACCCAACTTGGCAGATCAGCAAAGAAGTGGCCCAACTAATACACATTGCTCTAAGCTAGGACCCTTCACCCTCTCCTGGCTGGACAAGTAAGGAAAAAAATCTCAACAATCAGAGGCTACTGTGAGATGCTCGTCACCCCAGGGACATTATATAATGAGCAACATTCTGTACTCTACTCCTTAGCCTGCAAACCTTTGGCTGTGGCATTCCTCCCAAGTGGAGGCAGCCAAGAAGAGGAGAAAAGAAAGAAAGCAATTAAGAGAAGAGAAAAACATTTCAACTCAACTAAAATATTTCATTTATCTTAGCATATCTCTTTGGCGCTACAACACTAGGGAAGTTCTCCCCTCAGAGCAGAAGAGAGTTGAGCAGAGCATAGTGCAGTTGTTACATTGGAACATTCCAGCTCAGGTGGAGAAGCCTTCCCTGCCTCAAAGCTGCCAGATATGTGTGACTCCTTACTTACTGAATGACAGGATAACTTCCAATAGGGCATGGCTTCCAAACAGCTGTATGGCTCCTGCTTTCCAGAATATCAGAATACCCATGACTGTGGAGTCATTTTCCCCACCTAAGAGGTATTTGGTCCCAAGGATTTCAAATGCGAGGCCACATACCTATTTCTGTCCAATCTGAAAAAAACAGTACCACAGGGCTGCTACTCTTGTATATCAGTTCTAAGCATGGAAAACAATGGAATTTAGAGATTGTGTTTTCTTGTATACTTGGTAAGGTATTTTAGACATTTCATGGCCTTGGGAGACTGAACTAAACACGAAGGTCATTATGGATTAAATTCCCTAGAAATCTTAAGATGAAATGTACCCGTGTCCTATCATAGAGGAAGCAGTCTTCCCTTATCTCATATCCTGATGTGAAAAACAGAAAAAGTGTACATCACTAAAAAATTCTGGCTCAATACAATAATTATGTAGAATCCCATGCTGTATTGAAAATATAGCCACATACTGGGCACTTCTATGAACAAAACTCAATTTGCTGCTGGCCAAGTGAATCCCAACTGCGTATACAGTCACTAAATTCGGCTATTCTGGGAAGAGATGAATTTCCCAGACAGAAAAATTTGGAGGGATGAAATATTAAATGTTGTACTGCATTTTTATATAAAAGTAACTGAAACACTAGCTACTTGAAATGACTCCACTTTAATGACCCTAGACCATGTAAATAGAATGGAATGCAATTCATAGGAGAAACAGAGTTCAGAAACCTCAGAAAGAAAACCAATGACTCAAGGCACAGAGGCAGAATCAAAATTTTTCAACATGCAACAGCAACACCTTGACTTTAACATTGGTACAGAAACCTCCGTGGTCATTGTGAAACCAGGCTCAAGTATGAGCCACAATGCAGTCTTCTCATGTGGTAATGACACTGTGAATTCAGATTTAGACACAATCCGATAGAAGAAATTGTGCAACTTCAGTAGAAGATGAAACACCTACCTCCTTAAATAGGAACTAATCTAGGAAATTTCTTCAAATCTCGTTGAAGAAATATACCCAAAAGAAAACTCACATTGCTATGGGTATCTTTAGCTTCCTACTTCATATTGATTATTTTTTCCACAGATTGCAACTATGTCAGCAGGTATCCCTGTGTTGGGTTCTACTGCCAGCTCCAGAACAGATTCCAGGGCTTAGGCTGTGTCTTGATTGGAAGAATCACCACCAGCAAATACTGAAATGAAAAGCTGTAGAGGAGACTGATCTTGAAAAGTAACATATCCAAAGAAAACATTACATCTCAGTTGTCCCATGCTTGTTGTACTGATGATAGGAGACCACAAGAATCTTATTGAGTTTCCCTGGCAACCATTATGATCTCACAGGTTTTTCACAATCTACTATTATTCTTAGTGCTACTAAGTGCCCACCTACTCATTACACATCAGTATGTACATCTTTACTTTATCCACAGGATATGTTTCTTTATGATTTGGTAACTATTTATTTTTCCTATTCATTATATTGATGAGCTCTTAGATATGTTTCTGACTAAATTCTGACTAGTTTCTGACTAAATACCAACATCCTGGAGACTAATCAAGATTCTTGTGCTTCTACCTTACTTAGCTGTTGCCATCTCAAATAAAAACAAGTTCATCATATCCCCAGATATCCTCCTTTATTAATGGAACTGGACTGAAGCAGTAAGGTGCAATTCAGTGAATGGTTCTTCCTTTCATTTTAGCATGGATTTATTAAATAAAACTTAAAATTGATGCAGACGAAGTAAAATGTGTTGACTACCAGTATTTGTTTTATTATAAAAATTAACATAAAAGAAAAAGTTTGGCATCATTAATAATGCCATTTTTGCACAACATTCATTCTGCATGTTTTTAAATATTTAAATTGTTTTTTCTTACCACATACATTATATCCAGAACCTCTTTCCCCACTCTACCATATCTCCTAGCACCTTCCATCTCCCCTCTCTACTAGACCTAACCCTAGCTCTCTGCTACTACTCAGAAAATAGAAGTCCAACAAGGATTAAAATTCAGACAAGTCATAGCACATACTACTTTGAATATTTCTCCTAGCACACAAACACAGAAACAAACAAAATGTGCATGCACACACACAGGCACACACACATATACACAATAAATAAAATAACATCCATCCTCAGAAACTCACATTCTCCCATAGATTTTGTGCCACAGGAATGCAGGAAAGACTTTCCTCTATGATATTTTAGGGAGTTGGCATTTTCATTTACAGAACGCTTTCATAATCCAATAGGAAACCTAAATCAAACTCCTTTACAACTGAAACTGCAGAGGCTATCTCCTCACTATTGAAAATTTTGTGATGCTCAGAGAAAAAGTCCAAAGTCTTGCTTCCTTGTAGATATTCTGTCCTATCTCTGTACCAATCAGAAATCAAAGAGCCTCTGTGTTGTTGACAACTGAAGAACTTGCATGCCCAACTGCTCAGAGGTTTCAACAGGGACAGGCTATTAGCAATCAAAGATTTTCTCTGCTCAGACGTATGAGGAGTCAACAGAGCATACTTGAACAGATTCCTCTTCTCTGTTATACAAGGACCAACCTGTGCACCTGTCGATTGTTGCCACTACATGGGTCAATCTACCATAGACAAATTAATGGAAGGGAAGAAGTAGATGTTTTGTTTGCATCAAGGACATGCATACCATACTCTACCATTTATTCTTCATCTTTAAATCTTGGATTCCTCTCTAGGGAAAAAAGAGAGTAAACATGCTCCATAGTCACTTCAGAGGCTATCTGATCTATAGCTCTTACCATGGATTAAAAGTAGGTTTTAGAATACATCTTCCATCTCTGATTAGAAATCACCTTGAGAAGAAGACTTGCATTAACAGGGAAAACAATGTCTGGAAGGCAATGTTAAACTGATTGCAGATGTCCTCATGGAAATCTTGACCTTTGTGGTAATTGTTTGTACAGGATAAACCAACATTTTTAAGAATATTGGATTTGACTCTACACATGGGGAACCATCTGGCCAATGAAGAAAGAAATAAAAGATACTGTATGCCTACTGATGTGAAAAATTCAGAGTAGAGTTATCTAAGAAATCATGTTTTCCCAAACCATTGAAATAAGCAAGGAACTGTCCAAAGATACTTTATAAAAAACATAGTGGATAGGAACCAAGTTAATCACAATTGCACTGAAACAGTCACTAATTTAGAAGGTAAAGTGTGCCACAGGGCAACCTCCCTGATTTCATTTCATGGCATGAAAGGAAGCAAGAAAAATGATGTGAAGAGTGATTAAATGTACCTAGCCAAGATGGAACTTACCTGAACTGCAGTAATCTGGAGGTGAATGCAGAAGAATCAGAATTTCAAGTTTATTTTCAGCATCAAAGTGAGTTGAGATCTGGACTTCATGACTTTCAGGGGAGTGGAGTGTATGAATGAAAGGGAGCAATTAATATTTAAGAGACCTAATAAAAACAATGTTTAGAGTTGTGGTTGTCCATTTCACAGCATATATTAGACAGAGTGGAATGGAGCTATATTAGTTTCAGGGTAACTTGGTCTACCTAGGGAATTCCAAACAAGCTAGGGCTACATACTAACATTCTATATCAAATAAAAGTGTAATGTATACAGCTTATTAGATTATGTTAATACAAATCCATCATTTTTATAAGCCATTTTTTAGATTATCACAGAAGTTGAACATAACTTGGGTAGTAGATTATGGTAAAGAATAATTCCTCATTTTATAAGATGTGTTAATGGCATTTTATGTAATGGTGAAGTTACTTTTTTGCAAAATCATGTTGTGCAGAAGTTTTAGATGTTAACTGTAATAATGCATAATACTTTAATTTTAAAATAGTCTCAGTTTAAAGGGTGACACAGGTGGTGTATGCCAGAAATCCCATTTCTATGTCTAACATCCCTTCTTTCCAAACACATTTTAGAGCTGGGAAGCAAGTGAACATATTGAAGTAAGTGGAGGTGAAGTATTCCCAAAATGAAGAAAGGAAGTATAGAAATTATTAATGAAAGGATTCATCAAAAAAGAAAGAATGTTCATCTTCAAAAAAGTATTTTCAGTCCACAGCTTGAAGATTATGAGGTTTGATATAGGCAGAGAATGCAGCAATATTTTTTCCTATACAGTCTATTAATCTCAATCAAAACCTTTGTCTTTGTGTGTGTGTGTGTGTGTGTGTGTGTGTGTATACATGCGTGAAAGTGAGTATAGTTGTACATGTGTGCTTGTTCATAGATGTACACAGGTGGTTGAGGTACCCTTTAAGATTAATGAGTGTTCTCAACTGCTGATACATCTATGTAACCACAGTATTTTTTTTATCTAATGCCAATATTCAAGATTTTCAGAATAAATAGCATGTGGAACTGAGCTGAAAATACAATCTATGAAAAGCCTTTTAGGAAACAGATTAGACTATACCAGTATCTTTAGTGTCTATATTTTTCATAAAAAGTGTTTACCTCTGATATCTCTATGGTTACACTTAAAAGATGTGAAACAACCTCCACACTCAATAATGTCAATAATAGTAATTTGTCACAGAGATCTTTGTATTATACAGAATGCAAAGGTGCACATTATCAGTATGACCAACTCTGCCTTACTCATGTAGTCATTAATGAAGTATAATTATAATTACTAGGTGTGTCCCACAGTAATCAAATAAGGAAAGTATTTTTCACTGTATCTCACAACGTTTCTTCATCTACAGTTTTGAATTTTCCACTGCAAAATGAATTATATAATAGACCTGTTTCTCACAGAAAGGGCATGTCTGGTACCTTGGAAGGATCTAATTAGTTTTACAGACTTCACTCCTCCTCATGCAACACACCAAGATTCTAAACTTAGAAAACTGGCTAGGTGGAAAATTCATTTGCAACCTAGAGCAACCTAGATACCAACAAATATAAATAAACTCAGCCACAGAAAATGTCATATGGTTTTATGTTCATCTGAGTGTAGATTAAAGCCAACCTACAGTTTCAATATCCAGTAAACTATGGGCATTGAGAATCAGAAGATGAGCCAGGAAAGGTGTCCCAAAGATTAAGAATAATTTCTGCTTTTCCAAAATACCCAAATTTATTTCCAGCACCAACACTTCTTGGCTCTCAACTGCTTGCAACTCCAGATGCAGGGATTCTGAAGGTCACTTCTGGTCTCTTCCGTCACATACTTATGGCATATGCTCACACAGAAAAACACACATAAAAGAAAAAGAAATTCATAAAAAATAAAATGATTTACAAATATGGAATGAGCATGTATCTCAGTGCAGGCTTAGCATTCACAAATCACTGCGGTTGATACCCATCCCTGAGCTGATAATGTACCATGGCACATACACCTAACCCTAGCACTGGAAATGTAGAGGTAATAGAATCAGGATTTCAAGGAGAGTCTCAACTACATAATAAAGTGAAGGCCCCCATTGAATGTGTGATACCTTGTTACGAAACTAAATTAAATAAATAAATAAATCCAAACAATGAAAACCAAGTTGCATATTTTTATATTTTAAAAATCTCTCTTTCCAGTGTATTTTAACATATATGGTCCTTCAGATATCTACCTAATATGATGTTTTAATGTTGGATTTATACCTATGTTCTCCTTTATTTTTATCTGTCTCAATTTTACTAAGCTTCAACCACATGTGGCCACCTTCTATGTCTCATTATATATAGCCGTGAAAAGAAATGATGTTTAGTTGTTGTGAAATCAAACTTTTTTAAGCTCCAGAATTTTTTATACTTATTTCATTATGAAGCTAATAGTTGGAAGAGGTGATATAAAGGTAAATTCCACTTCTATTTTCAGCATCTCACCCTGAGAATGAAGTCTTGTGAAGCCGAAGGAGATATTATCCCTGTAGCTGTAACATCTGGACTTTTATCTGATATCTGTTCAACATCATGAGGGCCTGTATTGCCAACAGATGTTGCTCTCAGATTCAGATAGGTTAGCTTGGTAAGAGAAGTGTCACTCAGGTGTAAACAATCACCAATGTGAGCAACATCAGAAGGGAAGTGTCTCCCAAACAAGAGCCAGTATATTCTTTCAACAATAAAGGCACTTGCTGCAAAGATTGATGACAGAATACTTAAAAACAATTTCCCAGAGAAGAGAAATTTGAACAAACAAACTCATTTTTTTACTAAATTAGCACAGGTGTTAGAGTGTTTAGCTAGTACAAACCAGGACTTAGATACTTCACAAAGTTTGTAGAGATAAATCAACAAAAACGTTGATCAAAATTAACAAAATAGAACTAGATTCCTATAAAAGTACAAGAAGCTTATGGAACATCAATTAGCCTGAACCAGAAAAGCAAGTCCTCTTGCCACATACAAATAAGACCACTAAACATACAAAACATACAAAGAATACTAAAAGCTGCAAAAGAAAACAACAAATAACATACAAAAGCAAATCTATTAGAATTACACCTAACTTCTTAATGGATATGTTAATGCCAAACCAGAAAATCTACAGATTCTAGGAGAACACAGATGTCAGCCCAGACTAAAATTTCCAGGAAATTGTGAATTATCATAGACAGAAAAACCAATATCTTTCATGTTATATCCAAATTCTAACATTGCCTATCCACAAATCCTGTCCTACAGATGGTACTAGAATCAAAAAATCCAAGCCAAGGAGATATACTACAATCAGGAAATCATAGGAAATAAATAATCGCACACATTCAATCTCAATAGAAGGGACACACATACACACACTCATACAAACCCACCAGCGATAACTACAGAAAAAGAGGAAGTAAGTATCATTGGTCATTGGTATCCCTCAAAACATGGTCTCAATTACCCAACAAAGAGTAACAGACTAATGCAATGGATTTGAAATCAGAATCTAATCTTACACTCCATACATGAAACATACTTCAAACACAAAGATAAATATTACCTCAGAGGAAAGCAATGGGAAAAGATTTACCAAGATAATTGATCTGAGTAAGAGGCCGGTGTGGCCATTCTAATATTCACCAATCTAGACTTCAAATCACAGTTAATAAGAAGACATGGAGAAGGACACTTCATACACATTAAACAAAAAATCCACAAAATAACATTTCAATTCTTCACACCTTTTTCCCTAACACAAGGGCTCCAACACTTGTAAAAGAAACAATGCAAAATTTAAAAAAAACATTGACCTTCATACTTTGATAGTGGGAAATTACAATACCCAACTCTCACCAACTGACAGGCCTTCTATACAAAAAATAACTGAGGAGTGTTGACAGTAACAGATGTTATAAATTAAATGGACCTAACATATTTAGAGAAGGTTCCATCCACACACAAAAGAATACATCTTTTTCTCACCATCTCATAGAACCTTCTCAACAATTCAGTACATTCTTGGAAAGAAAGCAAGCCTCAATAAATACAGGAAAATTGGAATAACCCCTACTACGCTATCAGATCACAATGGACTAATGGTCAACTTCAGAAACAGCAACAGCAGAAGGCCTACAAATTTATGGAAACTCAACAATTCCCTACTTAATGACAAGTGGGTCAAGATAGAAAGAAAGGAAGAAATTACAGACTTTCTTGAATTCAATTAATATAACTCTAAAACATACCAAACCTTACGATAAATGATAAAAGCTATGATAAGGGGATAATTCATAGTAATAAGTGCTTAGCAGAAAAGAGTGGAGAAATTATGTACTAGAAAATTAAGAGCATATATGAAAGCCATCAAACAAAAACAAGAAAGTACACTGAAGAGATGTAGATGTAATGAATTAATCAAAGGGAGGGCTGAAATCAATAAAATACAAACAAAGAGAACAATTTGGAGAATTAATGAAACAAAGAGCTTGTTCTTTCACAAGATCAACAAGAAAGAGAAACCCCGAGCCAATCTATCTAAAAGACAGAGAGAGAATATCCAATCAATAAAGTCAAAAACAAAAAGGCAGATATAACTATAGACACTGTGGAAATTCAAAGAATCAATAGTACATACCTTAAAAACCTTTACTACACAAAACTGGAAAATCTAAAAAAAAACGGCAATTTTCTCAATTGATACCACCTATAAAAATTGAATCAAGATCAGATAAAGTACCTAAACAGACCTGTAACTCTCAAGGTAATAAAAGAAGCTAGTAAGGAAGTATAATAAATAAAAGGCTAGAGCCAGATGATTTAAGCTCTGTATTATAAGACATTTAACTCCAAAATTCCTCAAGTTATTTTTCAAAATAGATGCAGAATGATCTCTGACAAAGTCATTTTATGAGGTCACAGTCATGCTAATACCAATACCTCAGAAAGTCTCAACCAAGAAAGAGAATTATATGACAATAGATCTCATGAACATAGATGCAAATACTCGCAAACCACAACCGAGAAAACAATAAAAAGATTACCCACCATTATTACAGAGGCTGGATCCCAGAGATGAAGCAATGGTTCAACATGTGAAAATCAGTCAGAGGAATACACTGCATAAACAAACTGATACAAAACAAACAATATGATCATGTCTCAGGATAGTGAGGAAGTATTTGACGAAGTCAACAAATCTTCATTATAAACCCATTGGAAAAATTGGGAATACAAAGGCCATAACGAATCATAAAAAAAAAAAATTAACAGCAAGCCCATTGCCAATAGAAAATTAAATGGTGGGAAATTTAATGCAATTCCATTAAACTCAGAAGCAAGAACCGGCTACTCCCTCCATTTTTAGATATTCAATATAGTTCTTAAAATTTTAGCTAGATCAATAAGACAACAGAAGATCAAGGGGATATGAAATCAAAATTAAAAAAATCAAAATATCTTATTTGCAGATGATAGCAGATTATATATAAATGACCTCAAAAACTGGATTAGGGAACTCCTAAAAGTAGTAAATAACTTCAGTGAAGTGGCTGGATACAAGATAATTTCAAAAAGTTCTGTAGCCCTCCTATATGTAAATGACAAACGGACAGAGAAAGAAATAACTGAAATATTATTCTTCACAATAGCTACAAATACAATAAGATATCTTGGGCAACCAAGCAAGTTAAAGACTTGAATGACAAAAACTTTACATCATTAAAGAGGATGATTGAAGACCTCAAAAGATGGAAAGATATCCCGTTCTTTTGGGTTGGTAATATTAACATAGTAAAAATAGCCATTTCACTAAAAGTAATCTAAAGATTCAATGGAGTCTCTGTCAAAATCCCAATACAATTCTTTCTAGACATGAAAAGAACATTACACAACTTCATACGGAAAAGCCAAAAAAAAAAAAACTTATGATAGCTAAAATAATCTTGAAAAATAAAAGTACTTCTAGACGTATCAACATCCATGGTCCCAATCTGTACTACAGAAACATAGTAATAAAAACTGAATGGTACTGTCACAGAAACACACATGACAAACAATGAAACTGAATAAAGGATCCAGATGTATATCCAGATGCCTAGGAACATCTGATTCTGTAAAAAGAAGCCAAAAACATACAATGACAAAAAGAAAGCAGCTTTAACAAATGGTGCTGGTCTAATTGGATGTCTGAGGTAGAAGTATACAAATAGTAACTCAGAGCTCTCTGAAGTGCTTCAAGTGGATCTACTAGAATGTAGACACAAAACAAAGTACATATGCCTAACTGGTCCCACCAGGATGCCCGCAGCACAACCACACCCTGCCCTAAATAGTAACTTCATAACAAAGTAAGGCATACTCACAAAAAAATCATGGTTCCCTTACCCTTTCTCTCCATTGGTCTAGAACCAAGGAAGAGAAGTGAGCGGCCAAAGAGATGTCTTACGAGAGAATGGAGTTGAACACGAAGCGGCAGGCAAATATACCAACAATTTCACAGGAAATTTCCTCTCATTATATCTCTCTGTCTCTGTATCTTTATCTACATCTATCAATCTATGTATCTGTCTATCTATCTATGTATCTATGTATCTATCTATCTATCTATCTATCTATCTATCTATCCATCTTCCTATCACCTTCTGTCTCATTTCTTTCTTTCTTTGGTCTCTCTATGTCCCTCTATCATGTATACATTCATAGCCAGAGCATCCAGGGCAGATATGCCTGTCTGGATACCAGATGAAATACTATGTCCTCTAGGATATGCTTTGCACTAACCCAATGGAACCATTTCTTCCATGAGTTGAGAGTCTACAAAGGCTCAGCTCCATGGGAAAGACAGCACCTAAAAACACTACTTTCGCTGCTTCCAGGAGACAGACCAAGATTGATTTCAATCTCTCCCTCTCTTTCACATATCCTTGATGCGGCCTCTCTGATACTGAAAGGGAGGTCCATCAATCTATACCTGATTTGAATTCTTAGTTGTGCCAGACCAGTCACTCCCAGGGAGTCTTCCTGTCACCTTCAAAACTGATTTCATGTCCTGGGTTTAAATGACTGAGCCACAAGAACTCATAAGAATCCAAGGATGAATCCAGACATTATGCCTGCATGATCTTGTACTCACTGTTGTGTCCCCTAAGGGTCACCTCTAAAAAAGAACCTGTCTATCCCAGGCAACTTTGAGTTGACCAATGATAGATCTCGGTCCACTAACTATATCTGCAGACAAGTTCAAAAGAGAACTCAAAGGAACGAAAAGCAAAAGAGAGAAGAGTTGGCAGAAAGAAAGGAGAGAGGTGAGAATGAGGATGGTAGTGAATGAGTGAAATGATAAAACACAGAGAACAACAATGTTGTGAACCTGACATTCAGATCAGAGCTTAGAAGAGATGCTGGCAGTGTGTGGGGGATTGAGAAGTGAAGTCTAGGTGCTAATGTTGATGCACAGCTGAAATTCCGGAGTCAGTGGGTGGCTGTCATGTGGAATAAGTTTCCCTGCCTAAACCCAGATGAAGGCTGAGTTGTAGAGTACTTTGCAAAGAGATTCTCATGATCCCTACAGACACATCTTCCACAATACCTGGGAGGCTGTGATTCCTGCTTACTGCATGGCAAACCCTATGGCACCTGGCCTGCACTGGGGCAGGACTCAGTCTTAAGGGTCAAGGATCTCCTGGACCCTGGATTCTCACACACCTCACTTGGACAAACAAGGCTGCAGGAAATCAAAGCTAGTCCTGTCCAGCCAGGACCAGAGGTGCTGCTTAGGATGCTGGCAGCACCTTAGGAATGCTCAGATACCTGCTGTCAGGATTAGCAAAATTATTTCACTTAACAGTTGTAGACAAAAATGCCAAATAATTCATGCCATGGGAACACTTCATCTCTACTTTTCTGTGCAAAAATACTAAACAAACAAAATAACTCCAGACTTCAAGAGACAGAGTAACTAATACACCAAGAATGGCCCAGAGATGGACCTCTAAATGCAGTCTACCACACAGGATGCTTCCAGGTTCGGTGGGAATGCAGGTATTTGATGGGATTTCAGACATGGTTACGTGGGGATGAGTATGTGTGGTAGATTCAGGACCTGTGGGTCAAAGAACCCAGAAAACAGGAGCTCCTCACCTGCAGTGTCCTGAGAAAATCCACTGAATTCTGGTTGCTGGGGAGGTACAGAATTTGCGGCGTAGACTCCCAGTTGAATACTCCAGAATATCCATGCCAATCTGCAACACAGTAGAGTAGTCTCAGATAAAAAAACACAGAGTCAGGAAACAAGGGCTGGACACTGCCCTCTTTTAGCCTAACCAGGAAATCCCAACTTGGGTGTACCCAGAGATCCTACTGACTTCTCCTTGACTCCACATACTTTACTGATCACTAACGCTTCCACTCCAGATTTGGGTGTGTTGACACTTTGTGACCCTGGCCAAAACAAGCTTCCAAGTCAAGACAGCCTGCAAAGGATCCCTCCCTAGAAGGCCATGGGGTGTTAAGTAAGTAAGGTGGTTGTGTCAAAAAAATTCCACATGCATGGGAAGATAAGCAGAAGGCTCAGCACAGACAACTACTTTCCTCAATCAGTACTTGCCTTTCTACCTAGCAGAAGAAGTCTCAGTAATGGAAAAAAGAAAAAAACAGAGGCAAAATCCTAAAATTTGCCCGTGTATCCATGCTGGTTCTTTCAGATACCATTCCATCTTGGTTCATTTGAATTCTGCCACACTTCATCCAAAACAGGGCCTATGAGGATTCAGGTAACCAAAGTCACATGCAGAATCAGGCTGCCCATGTCTCTTTTGTGGGAGGAAGGACAGATCCAAAGAAGAAACATTGTATGCCTCCTACCACCTTGCCAACCAGGCTTATTTACGTTTTGAAGCTTCGGCTTAGGTTACTTCCTACATAACTGGGGATTCTGTGTCCCCAGCCATCACCCCTGTGATCACCATGAGACCCAAATTTTCCATAGGACCACTGGGGAGCTACTACATTTCCCCGTTGTGGAAGTCTGGTTATGCTAGGCTGTGGAGCTCTGGGAATTCAAACCACCAAAGGACAACTCACCCTAGGAAAATCAGGATCTCCACTCCAAGATGCTGAGGTGGCCCAGCCTGGCAGATCAGCAAAGAAGTGGCCCAACAAATACATATTGCTTTAAGCAACTCCACCCACTCCTGGCTGGCCAAGTAAGGTAAAAAAAAATATCAACAATAACAAGATAGACTTTGTCCTCACCCTAGGGCCATTATATAATGCACAACATTCTGTACTCTACTCCTTAAGGAGAACAACTTTAACTGTGGACTACATCCTAAGTGGAGGCAGCCATGAAGAGGAGAAAAGAAAGGAAGCAGTTAAGAGAAGAGAAGAAGCAGAGAACATCTCAACTCAGCTAGAACATTTCAATTAGGTTAGGTATCCCTTTGGAGATGCAACACTAGGGAAGGTCTCACTTCAGAGCAGAAGAGATTTGAGCAGAACAGAGAGGACTTGTTACATTGGAACACTCCAGCTCAGTTGGGGAAGCATTCCCTGCCTCAAAGCTGCCAGAGCTGTGTGATGCCTGACTTCCTGAATGACAAGATAAGTTCCTATACTGCACTCCTTTCAGAGAGCTGTGAGATCTATGTGGCTCCTGCATTCCAGAACATAAAGATACCCTTGCCTTTGCAGTAAGTTTCCCCACCTACGAACTGTTTGGTCCCTAGGCTTCCAAATGCCAGGCCACATTTCTATTTCTGTCCAACCTACATAAAAATATTATCACTATACTGCTATTCTTTTACATCACTTCTATGCAGGGATAACAATGGAATTGAGAGATTCTGGTGTGTTGAGTACTTGGTAAGGTATTTCAGACGCTTCCTGGCATCAGGAGACTGAACTAAACAAGAGGGTCACTATGTATTGAATTGCCTAAAAATCTTAAAATAAAATTCCCCATGTCCTATCATAGAGGAAGAAGTCTCTCTTCATCTCATGCTCTGATGTGAAAACAAGAAAAAATGTGAATTCCTAAAACATTCTGGCTCACTACACTATTTTATGTAGAATTCCATGCTGCAATTAAGGTATAGCCACATACTCGGCCCTCCTCTGAACAAAACCTCAATTTGCTGCTCATCAAATGAATCCCAACTGAGTACACAGAGATTATTTTAGGCTATTCTGGCAAGAGATGAATCTTCCAGATAGAATAAATGGGATGGAGGTGGTATTAATTGTTGTACAACATTCTTATATCAAAGTAACTAAGACACTAGCTACTTGGAATGGCTCCACTTTAATGACCTAGACAATAAAATGGAAAGAAGTGAACCCAGTTCTCAGTAAAAATAGAGTCCAGAAAACTCACAAAGAAAACCAATGACTCAGGGCATGGAGGCATAATCAAGAATTTTCAACATGCAACAGCAACGCCCTGCTTTAACATTGGTGCATGACCCTCCGAGGTCATTGGGACACCAGTCTCAAGTCTTAGCCACAATGCAGTCTTCTCATGTGGTAATGACAATGTGAATTCAGGCTTTTAGAGATATTCAGGCAGAAGAAGTTGAGCACCATCCATACAAGAAGAAATTCCTACCTCCTTAACCAGTAACTAGTCTAAGAAATAGCTTCATATTTTGTTGAAGAAATGTACCCAATAGAATACTCACCCTGTTATTGACATCTTAGCTTCAGGTATCCCTGTCATCAGGTATCCATGTCTTGGGTTCTGCTGCCAGCTACTAGACAGATTCCAGTGCTTGGGCTGTAGCTTGATTGTAAGAACCACCACTAGCATATACTGAAATAAAATCTGTAGAGAGTGCTGATCTGGAAAAGTAATATATACTAAGAAAACTTTACATCTCACCTGTCCCATGCTTGTCATCCAGATGAGAAGAAACCACAAGAATCTCATTGGTTTGCCAGGCAACCAGTATGATCTCACAGGTTGTAACAGCCTACTACTGTTCTTCGTGCTACTAACACCTTGCCTACTAATGACATATCAGTATATATGTCTTTAGACCATCCACAGAGCATGTTTCTTTATGAGTTGGGAATTATTTATTTTTCCTATCATACTTTTACCTACAAACAAAGTGAATGCATTACTATGCCATTCATTATATTGATCAGCTCTTAGGTATATTTCTTACTCCAATACCAC
This sequence comes from Cricetomys ansorgei, assembly GCA_026225945.1. NCBI lineage: Eukaryota > Metazoa > Chordata > Mammalia > Rodentia > Nesomyidae > Cricetomys > Cricetomys ansorgei. Next base: position 623,685 of record JAMJFZ010001467.1, read on the forward strand.
AATTCTAGAGAATAAACAACATTCTTGAGCTTTTACCTTACTCAGCTGCTCCCATCTCGACAAAAATGAAGTTCATCATATCCCCAGATATCCTCCTTTATTAGTGGAACTTAACCCAAGCAGCAAGGTGAAATTCAGTGAAGTTGGTATTTGTATGTTTCTTCTTTTTGTTTTAGCATAGATTTAATAAATAAAACTTAATATTGATACACATCAAGTAAACTGGGTTTTCCATCAGAATCTAGTTTTATTATAAAAGTTTGCAGAAAAGAAAAACTGTCTCATGTTTATAGAAGCCTTTTTTTGCACCACATTCCTTCTGCATGTTTTCAAGTATTTAAATTGTTTTTATTTCCTCATGTAGTACATTCAGAATCTTTCCTCCTCCCAAAATATCTCTTAGGTCCTTCTGTCTCCCTTCCCTACCAGATCTACCCCTTGTGCTCTCTGCTACTACTCAGAAGACAGAAGTCCCTCAAGGATTAAAACTCTAACAATGCATAGCACATACTGTTTTGAATACCTCTCCTAGCACACAAACACAGAAACCCACAGTGAATATGTGATCATGCAAACATGCGTAAACACACACACACACACACACACACACACACACTACATAAAATGCCATGCATCATCAGCAACTCCAATACTCCCATAGATTGTGTGCCTTAGGAATGCAGGACAGACTTTTATTTCTGATATCTTAGCAAATAGGCATTTTTTTTGGAGAATGCTTTCTTTATCCAACAGGCCTCCTAAGTCCACCTATGTTACTACTGAAACTGCAGACACTATCTCCTCACTATTCAGATCTTTTGTGATGCTCAGAGAAAAAGGCTAAAGTCTTGCTTACTTGGAGATATCCTGTCCTAACTCTGTGCTAGTCAGAATTAAAGGAGCCCCTTTTTTCCTGATAACTTTAGAACTTGCATGTCGAACTGCTCAGAGGTTTCAATAGGGACATGCTATGAAAATAAATTTACCGATAAGCTGCTATCCACATATTTAGCAATCATGACATGAGAAGCCAACAGAGCACACTTGAACAGATTCCTCTTCTCTGTTATACAGGCACCAACCTGAGAACTTGTCTATAGTTGTGATTGCATGGGACAATCTACCATAGACAAATAAATGGAAGGGAAAGAAGTAGAAGTTCAGTTTTACATCAAGTACATACATGACATACTTTACAATTTATTCTTCATCTTTTAAATATTGGATACCTTTCTAGGGAAATAACATAGTACACATGCCCCTAGTAACTTCAGCAGCTATCTGAACTATAGATGCTACCATGGATTACAAGTAGGCATTAGTCTACATCTTCCATGTCTCATTAGAAATCACCTTGAGAAGAAGGCTTGCATTAACAGGGAAAACAATGCCTGGAAGGCAATCTTAACATTGCAGCTGTCTTCCTGGAAATATTGACCATGGTGGTAATTGTTTGTAAAGGATCAACCAACAGCTTTAAGAATATTGGATTGGACTCTCCAAATGGGGACACATCTGACAAATGAAGGAAGAAATAAAAGATATTGTGTGCCTACTGATGTGAATAATTCAGAATAGAGTTACCTACAAAATCGTGTTTCCGCAAACTATTGAATCAAACAAGGTAGAGTCCAACTGATACTTTATAAGAAACCTAGTGGACAGATACCAAGTTAATCACAATTGTGCTGAAGCAATCAGACTAATTCTGAAGGTAAAGTGTGCCACAAAACAACTTCCCAGAGTTATTTTCATGGCAGGAATGGAAGTGACAAACTGATGTGAAGAGAGTTTAAAGGGACCTAGACAAGATGGAACTTGCTTGAACTACAGTAATGTGGAGGTGAAGGCAGAAGAAACTGGAATTCAAGTTTATTTTTAGCAACAAAGTGAGTTGAGAGCAGCCTGGACATCTTGTCTTTCAGGGAAGTGGAGGGTATGAATGCAAGTGAGCAATTAACATTTAAGAGACTTAATGACAACATTGTTTAGAGTTATGGTGGCCCGTGTCACAGCAGTCATTATTCAGAATGAAATGGAGCTGTTTCTGGTCTACATAGGGAATTACATACAAACCTGGCCTATATAATAAAATTCTATATCAAATGAAAGTGTAAATTATACATTTTTTAGATTCTCTTAATATACACCAATTATTTTTATAAGGCATTTTTAAGATTATCACAAATTTGAACATAACTTGGTTAGTAGATGATGGTAAAGGATAATTCCTCATTTTATAAGGTGTGTTAATTGCATTGTATGTACTTGTGAAATCACTTTTTTCATTGGAAAATGTGCAAAAAGTTTTGATGTTAAATGTAATAATGCATAATACTTTAATTTTAAAATAATCTCAGTTTAAAGGGAGAGACAGGTAGTATATACCAGAAATCCCATCTCTATCTCTAACTGTCCTTCTTCCCAAATCCAGTTTAGTGATGGGAAGCAAGTGCACATACTGAAATCAGTGGAGGTGAAGTATTCCCAAAATGAATAAGGGAAGTACATAAATTCTGAGTAACAGGATGCATAAAAACAGAGAAATAATTCATTTTAAAAAAGTATTTTCTGTCCACAGCTTGAAGATGAATAAGTTCATATACACACAGAAAATAGCAAGTGATTTCCTATTAAATCTATTAATCTCTATCCAAACTTGTGTGTGTGTATGTGTGTGTGTGTGTGTGTGTGTGTGTACATATGGAGTGGAAGTGAGTATAAGTGTACGTGTTTGCCTGTGCATAGATGTACACAGGTGGTTTAGGTACCCTGGAAGACTAATTAGTGCTCTCCACTGCTAGGCATCCATCTAATGTGAGTATATTTTTTCTCTAATGCAATATTGAAGCTTTTCAGAATAAACAGCATCTGGAACTGAGCTGAAAAATACAATATATTGAACCCCTTTTAGCAAACAAAGAAGAACACAACAGTATATTAAGTGTCTATATTTTTCATATCAGGTTTTTACCTCTGATATATCAATGGTTGCTCTGAAAGGATGGGAAACAACCTTATAACTGTACAATATTGTCAACAATAGTAATTTGACACAGAGATCTTTGCAACAGACCTAGCATTCTCAAAGCTATGGGGTTGATCCTCAGCGCTGAGCTGACTATGTATCATGGCACATACTTTTAAACACTAGCATTGAAAACGTAAAGGCAAGAGGATCAAGATTTCACGAATGATCTCATATACATAATAAAGTAAAAGCCAGTATAGAATATATGATACCTTGTTACAAAACTAAACAAATATATGGATAATCCAAACAATGAAAACCAAGTTACATATTTTCATATTTAAAAAAAAATTCTCATTCCTGTGTATTTGAACATAAAAGGTCCTTCAGCTATATACATCATGTGGTATCTCTATTTTGGATATATACCCATATTCCTTTGTATTTTTGTGTGTCTAGCTTTTACTAGGCTTAAATCACATGTCGCCGCCTTCTATGTCTCAGTGGCATATGATCATGAAAACAAATGGTTTTCAATTACTGTGAAATAAGATGTTATAAGCACCAGAATTTTTGACACTTATTTCATTGTGAAGTTACTAGTGGGAAGATGCGATAGAAAGACAAATTCCACTTCTATTTTCTGCATCTAACCATGGGAATCACGAGTTGTGGAGTTAAGGATGCTGCTTTCTTGCAGCTGTTTCATCTGAGCTATTATCTGATATCTGTGCAACATCATGAGTGCCTCTATTTGCAAGTGATGTTGCCCTCAGACTCAGATAGTTTGGCTTGGTGAGAGCTAGGGCATTGCAGTTATAGGCACTCACCAATGTAGGCAAAATCTGAAGGGAAGCATAGCCAAGAAAAGAACCAGTGTGTTCTTTGAGCAATAAAGTTTCTTGCTGCTAAGCTTGAAGACAGGATATTTAAAAAGAAATTTCCCAGACAAGTTTCAAGGCTCAAACTCAATTTTGTACACACTTAGCACAGTGGTAGAGTGTTTGGCTAGTTGATATCAGGAATTAGATAACTAAGAATGTTTATAGAGATAAAAAATAATCCATAAAATCATTGAATAAAATTTCCCAAATATAAAGAAAGAGATGCATTTAAAAGATCAAGAAGCTTAAAGAATACCAATTAGACTGGACCAGAAAAGCAAGTCCACTTGCCACTTACAAATGAAACCACTGAACATGGAGAAAAAACAAAGAATGCTTAAAGCAACAAGAGAAAACAACAAATGCCATACAAACGTAAATCTATTAGAAATACACCTAAATTCTTAATGGATACCTAAATGTCTAACCGTACAGAAAAACTATATACTCTAAGGGAACACAGATGCCAGCCAACACTATTATTTTGAGCAATATTGTCCAGTATAGACTGAGAAATCAAAATATTTCATGATAAAATCAAATTCTAACAACACCTTTCTACAAACCCCGCCCACAGAAGGGAGTAGAATGAAAACTCCAAACCAAGGAGATTAACTACAATCAGGAAATCACAGGAAATAATCTCACACCATCAAACTCAAAAGAAGGGACACACACACACACACACACACACACACACACAAACACACACATATCAACAATAACTACAAAATAACTGAAGCTAAGTATCATTGGTCATTGATATACCTCCAGATTAATGGTGTCAAATTTCAAAAAAAAAGAGACAGATTAATAGAATGGATTTGAAAACAGAATCCAGTCATCTTCTGCATACAGGAAACACATCTCAACCAAAAAGATAAATATTACCTCAGAGGAAAGCATTGGGAAATGATTTATCCAGCAATTGGATCTAAGAACCAAGCTAGAGTTGCCATTTCTAATGTCCACAATTAATCAGAAGACATGGAGAAGGACACTTCACCTCCCTGAAACAAAAAATCCACAAAGACGACATTGCAATTCTTCACAACAATGTCCCTAAAGTTTGTAAAATGGCTCTAACAATTGTAAAAGAAACAAAGCAAAATTTACATAAACAGACTGACCCGCACATTCTGAGAGTGGAAGATCCTCACACTCTGATAGTGGGAGATTTCAATACCCAATTCTCATCGACTAAGAAGCCATCCGTACAAAAATAATTGAAAAATACTGACACTAAAGAATGCTATAAAGTAAATGGACCTGACAGATATATACAGAATATTTCCCCCACACAAAAGAATTCATGGTTTTCTCAATATCTCACAGAACCTTCTAAAAATTGACAACACTCTTGGCCACAAAGCAATTTCAATACTTACAAGATAATTGAAATAACCCCCTGCATCCTATTAGACCACTATTGATTAATGCACAACTTCAACAACAACAACAGCAGAAGGCCTGCAAATTCATGGACTCAAAACTCTCTACTTAATTACAAGTGGGTCAAGACAGAAATAAAGGAAGAATTAAAGTCTTTCCTGAGTTCAATGAAAATGACTCTAAAACATATCCAAAATTACGGTACAAGATAAAAGCTATGATTAAGGGAAAATTAATAGTTCAAAGTGTTTACAAGGAAAGAGTGAAGACTTCATATACTAGAAAATTATGAGCATATCTGAATGAACTAAAACAAAAAGAAGAAAGTATACCCAAAAAGTAGATGTCAAGTATTATTCAAACTAATGCTGAAATCAACAAAATAGAAATGAAGGGAACAATTCAAAGACTCAATGAAACAAAGACCTGGTTCTTTGACAAAATCAACAAGGTAGACAAACACCTAGCTAAACTACTTAACAGACAGAAAGACAATGTATAAATCAATAAAATCATAAAAGAGGAGGATATGACTATACACATTGGAGAAATTCAAAGAATCAATAGGTCATACCTTAAAAACCTGTACTCCACAAAACTGTAAAATCCAAAAGAAATGGAAATTTTCTCATTAGGTACCACCTACAAAAATTAAATCAAGATCAGATAAACTACTTAAACACACCTATAAGCTCAAGGAAATACAGGAGAATAGTGAAGGACTTATAATCAATAAAACGCCATAGCCAGATGACTTAAGCTCAGAATTATCAGACATTTAAAGAAGAGTTAACACAAAAATTCCAAAAGTTATGCTTCAAAATAGATGAGGAATGAATTCAGACAATCTCACTCTATGAGGCTACAGTTATGCTAATACCAAAACCTCACAAAGACTCAGCAAAGAAAGAGAATTTTATGGCAATGGCTCTCATGAACATAGATTCAAATGTACTCAATAAAATATTCACAAGCCACATCCTAGAAATCATTAAAAAGATTATCCACCATTTTTGAGGAGGCTTGATCCAAGAGATGAAGAGATGGTTCTCCTTTTGAAAATCAGTCAATGCTTTATGACTGTGATTTATGATGCAATGACATTGCATAAACAAATTGATAGAAAAAACGTAGATGATCCTCTAAGTAGATTGTGAGAAAGCTTTTGAAAAAATCAAAACCCCGTCATAGTAAACCATTTGGAGAGACTGGATATACAAAGGCCATAATGAAACTTAATAAAGGCAATAAACACCAAGCCTACTGCAAGCATCAAATTTAAGGGATAGAAATTCAAAATAATTCCACTAAAATCAGGAGCAAGATGAGGCTATTCCATCTATGTTTCCATATTCAATATAGTACTTAAAGTTCTAGCTAGATCATTAAGACAACAGAAGGAGATTAAGGGGATATGAATTTAAAAGTAAAAAATCAAAACATCCTTAATTGCAGATGATATTATATTAAATATAAATGACCTCAAAAACTGAATTAGGGAACTCCTATATGTAGTAAACAACTTCTGTGAATTAGCTAGATACAAGATCATCTCAAAATATTCTGTACCTTCCTGTATATAAATGACAAATGGACAGAGAAAGAAGTAACATAAACAATATTCTTCACAATAGGTACAAATATCATAAGGCATCTTGGGCAACCAAGGAAGTGAAAGACTTGAATGAGAAATGCTTTACATCCTTGAAGAGCATGATTGAAGATCTCAAAAGATGGAAAGATATCCAGTTCTCTTGGGTGGGCTGTATTAACGTAGTAAAAGGGGCTATTTCACTAAAACTCTTATAAAGATTCAATGCAATCCCCATCAAAATCCCAGGACAATTCTTTCTAGACATGAAAAGAACATTACACTCAACTTCATATGAAAAAGCAAAAAAACTTACAATAACTAAAATAATCTTGAAAAATGAATGAACTTCTAGAGGTATCAATATCCATGGACCCAATATGTACTACAGAGACATAGTAATAAAAACTGAATGGAATTGTCACATGACACAAACACACATGACAAACAATGGAACTGAATAAATGTTTTAGATATATATCCAGACACCTAGGGAAATTTGATCTTTCGCAAAAAAGACAAAAACATACAATGACCAAAGAAAGCAGCTTTTACAAATGGTGCTTTTCTAATTGGATGTCTGAGGTAGATTCATGGAAATAGATCCATATCTATCACTGAGTACAAACCTCAAGTAAAAAAGGATCTAGGATCTCACTATAAAACCAGATATAATGAATCTGATGGAAGAGAAAGTTAGGAATAACACTGAGAGCAGTGGCACAGGAGGTAACTTTTTTAGCAGAACACCACAAGGTCAGAAATTAAGATCAAAGATTACTAAGAGGACCTCATTAAACTGATAAGCTTTTTTAAGGAATAAGGACATTGTCAATAAGGAAAAACTGCATACTACAGAATGAGAAAAGATATTTACCAACTCTACTTACACTTGAGACCAAATGTACAAAATAAATAAAAATGCAAGAACCTACATGTCAACAAAACAAATAACCTAATTAAAAATGAGGTGCATATCTAAACAAAGAATTCACAAAAGAGGAATCTCACATGGCTGAGAAATACTTTAAGAACTGTTAAACATCTTTAGTCATCTGGGCAGGCTCTCTAGGGGCAATCTGTTACTGGAGATACAAGAAAATCTGTGTGTGTGTGGCTTGAAGGTGGGTGAGGTGGTACAAGGTAGAGTTTAGGACAGGAACAGGGTTACAGATATTTGCTAGGCTCAGGCCTTGTGTGGCACAGAACATGGGGTCCTCAGTGACACTTCACTGAGACACTTTCCTCCATTCAGTGTGCTAGGAGGCTCAGAAACTTCTTCCTATTTCTATGGGGATGCTCCAGAAAACACATGACAATCTGTAAGACAAAAGAGAGAACTCAGAGAGAAAAAATAGACTTATGTGCCAGGGACTGGAATCTTCTGATTTGTGGCCAAGCAAGGACATTCTGACTTTGACCTACCCAGAAAACCTGTTGCATTCTACTGTACTCCACAAACCAAGGTGATCACTAAAACTTCCAGGACAGACTTGGGTGTGATGACACAGACTGACCATGGCCATAAGCAAGCTTATAGTTAAAGGCTACCTGACAAGAAGGCCATCCTAGATTAAGTCAGGGCTCATGCAGCAGCAAGGTAGTGTTTTCAAATAGCTGCATTTTCATGGGAAGGAGGGCAGAAGCCTCAGGCAGAGCCTTAAACCTCATTGTGGTCCTAGGCATAGTACTGCCTTCCAATATAGCAAAAGAAGACACCCATGATGAACAAATTGCAAAGCAAAATGGCGTCTGTGTGTACCTGTGATAATCTAGTTTTTCTGGTCTGACCCTTGAATCAGATGGGTGATGAGAAAGGCCACCCCAATACATTCATCTTCTTGCACATGGATCAATGATGGTGCTTTCTGGAACACTTGCATCAGAGTTCTGTGGATGCTCCCAAATTTCATCCATAGCAGAAGCCACCAAAAGCCAGGAGCATCCACGTACAACTTAACTTGAAATTGCAGGCATTGTACTACCCTGTTGTGGGGAAAGTATATGTTTAAAGAATCAACATTTCATCCCATTTACTCCGGGCCTGTTGGTAGTGGGTTTAGACCCATTAAAAACTGTTTCCTGGCATCGTCAGGCCACTATTTTGAGTTATATCAAGGTGTGTCATAACCTATTTCCTCTCCACAGCCCAACAACCAATCCACAGTACACCCAAACAAGAGGGCACCACTCAGGATAGTTGGCTATATTTTCTTTCTCTAAAATCCCCAACGTGCTCTCAAATATTGATCATTCTCTGTCCTCTGAAGACATATCTCTTCATTTGGACAGGGATATGCACACAGGTAATTCAGATCTTTCTGAAGTGATTTAAGTCTTATGCCAGATCTACTGGCATCTAGACACAAAACAAAATTCACTGTCCTAAATGGTCACTCCAGGATGCCCGTACAAAACCACACCGCTGTCCTAAACAGTAATTTCATAGCATAGTAAGACATCCTCACAGAAAACTATCATGCTTTCCTTACCCCTTCTCTCCATTGGCCTACAACCAAGGAACAGGAGTGAAAGGCCATAGAGTTGTCATGTGAAAGAATGTATTTGATCACCACGGTGCAGGCAAATACACCAACAATTTCAAAGGAAATTTTCTCTCATTCTATCTCTCTGTATCTTTATCTTATCTTATCTATCTATCTATCTATCTGCCTATCACCTTCTGTCTCATCTCTTTCTTAGACTCTATCTCTGTCTCTCATTTATACATTCAAAGCCAGAGCATCCAGGGCAGACATGCCTGTTTGGATACCAGATGATATACATTATTCATTAGTAAATGATTTGCACTATCCCAAATGAAACATTTCTTCCATGAGCTCAGAGCCCACAGAGGCCCAGCTCCATGGGGATGAAAGCCCCTAAAAAGACCACTTTCTCTGCCTCCAGAAGACAGACCAACATTGATTTCCTATTATCCCTCTGTGTCACACATCCTTGAGGCAGGCTTTCTGATGGTGAAACGGCCGTCCCTCAGGCTGGACCTGAATTGAGTGCTCAGTTGTGCCAGACCAGTCACTCCTAGGCAGTTTTCCTGTCACTTTTAATTCCTTTTTCATATCCTGGATCTAATTAACTGAGCAAAAGAACTCACATGAATCCAAGGATGAATCCAGATACTATGCCTACATGAGCTTGTGCTTAGGGTTGGGTCCCCAGAGGGTGTCCCCTAAAAAAAAACCATTTCCTTCCCAGACAACTCTGAATTGACCACTGATAGGTCTGGATCCATGAACTATACCTGCAAACAAGTTCAAAAGGGAACACAAAAGAAAGAAAAGAAAAAAAGAGAGAAGAGATAGCAGAAAGATAGGAGAGAATGAGGATGGTAAAGGGTGAGTGAATTGGATAAAACTCACAGGATCAGAATGGGTATGTGGCCCTGAGATATGGATCACAGCTTAGAAGATTCTGACATTGCGTGTCTATCTAAGAAGTTAGGTCTGGGTTCTAAATTTGATACAAACCTGAAACTTAGGTGCCAGTGGGTAACATTATGAACCCTGCCTGTCTTATAGAAATAAGTTTCCCTGCCTAAAGCCAGATGAATCCTCAGTTGCAGAGTCCCTTGCAAAGAGATCCCCAATCACTACTAACACATGTACCTCAACACCTGGGAGGCTGTGCTTCCTGCTTGCTGTATGACAAACCTCATGGCACCTGGCCTGCAGTGGAGCAGGAATCAGCCTCAAGAGTCAAGGTTCCCATGGTCCCTGCTTTCTCACAAACTTCACTTGGTCTAACAAGTCTGCAGGATACCCAATCTAGTCTTGTCCAGCCAGCATAAGAGGTGGTGCTTAGGGAGCTGGCACTGTAAAGAGATGATCAGATACCCTATGGCAGGATCAGGAAAACCTTTCCACTTACCAACAGTTGTTTACCAAAATGCCAAATAATTCATTTCTTGGGACCACACCCTCTCTCCTTTTCAGTGCAAAAATACAACACAAACCAGCTGCCTCTTGACTCCAAGAGGCAGGTAAACTCACACACCAATATTGGCCTAGAAAAGGCTCTCTTTTGCAGTCCACCACAGATGATGCTACCAGGATATGTAACCATACAGGTAGGTGAGGGGTTTTCAGATAGGGGTTGGTGGGGATGAGGATGGGTCGTTGTTTCAGAACCTGTGAATCAAAGGACCCAGAACACAGGAGTTCATCACCTGCAGTGTGCTGAGTCACTTCACTCAAATAAGGGTGTGGAAGGTACAGAAGGTGTGTAGTAGACACCCAAGGAAATGCTCCTTAATACCCAGTCCAATCTGCAACACAGGAGAATGGCCTCAAACACAAAAACATGGACTTAGGACACAAGGGCTGTACACTGTCCTCGTGTAGCCTAACCAGGACATCCCAACTTGGGTGTTCCTAGAGATCCTAGGGAATTCTCCTTGACTCCACCTACCATAATGTTCAATAAAACTGCCACTCCACATTTGTGTGTGTTGATACTTTGTAAACCTGGCCATAACCAAGCTTCCAGGTCTAGGCCGCCTTCAAAGAAGGCCCTACCTAGGAGGCCCTGATGTGGTAATTCAGTAATATAGTAGTATCACAAAACTCTACATGCATAGAAAGATAGGCAAAAGTCTCAGAAAAGACAACCCTAAGCCTCAATCAGGATTTAGGTTCAGAAACACCTTTCCACCTAGCAGAAGAAGTGTCAGTAATAGTCGAACCCAGAGCCATTTATTTGTACCTGTGAGAATCCAAGTTGTTCGTGTCTAAACACTGAATCTGATGGGTGGTGAGAAATGCTACCAAAAACCTCATATCTTCTTGACAATGAATTGAGGCTTGTACCTACCCTGACATATGAGATCAGGTAGATGTAGCCACACTTTGCAAGTGGACACAGATTGTCCATGACCTTGTTCTGAGGACAAGCATGTGTCTAAAGGAGAAGCATTACATCCCACATGCTGTCTTGTCTATCAGGCCATGGACTTGGTGCCACAACAAAGGCATTGGCAGGCAATCTTTATAAGCAATCTCCAAATTAGTCCCAGCCTATCTCCTCTCCCAGGATAACAACATCCCCAACAGAAATATCTCAGGATAATTGGTTTTCTTTTCTTTCTCTAAATCCCCATGTCACTTTCAGAATTGTATTATTCTGTGTCTTCAGTGGACACCCACCTACCTATGACCAAGGCAAGAAAACACATCAAACTCAGAGCTAACTGATAAGATTCGAGTTGAACCAATGGGCCTATACAATGGAGAAGATATATTCTGGACGGGTGCCACCAAAAAGCCTGAAGCAATCTGCAGCCCTTCAACTCATAGGATACTCTCAACTTCCTTTCTTCCTTTGTCTCCTATAACTTACAATCAAGGAATAGGGTAACTCGCCATAGGGCTGTCATATGAGAATGATTATGACTGCCAGGCTTCAGGCAAAAATAGCAACAATCTCAAAAAACACCCAGAAGCAGCATAGAGATTCTTCTCTCTCTCTGCCTCTGTCTCTCTTTCTCTCTCTCCCCTCTCTGTCTTTGTTTTCCTCTCTTTCTTTCCATTGCTCTCTCCATCTATATTCCTCTCATATGTACAGTCATAGTCTTTTTCATCCAGGGAAGTTAGGCCTGACTGGAAAACACATGATATACCAGGTTCATTTGGGAAATAATTTTCACTACCACAGAAATACGCTCCCTTCCAAGAGCTGAGAGTCTATAGAAACCCAACTCCATGAGAATGAGACTGTTCATGTTGGTCCATATAAAAAGACCATTTTTCCTACCTCATGAAGATATTCCCAACATTGCTTTCTATCTCACTGTCTCTGTCAAGCCTCCTAGAGTCATCTTCTCTGATGCTGCAAAGGGAGCTCCCTTAGGCTGTGACTGCTCTGAGATCTCAAAAGTGCCATGGCAGCCCTTCTCAGGACTGGTCCTGTCACTTTTCATACTATTGCCATGTAACTGGCTCATTAACTGAGCCATAACTGCCTATAGCAGTACATGTAACATCCAGATATTATGAATACTTGAGCTTTTGCTCAGGGGTGGAGCCCTAAAGATCCAGTCCTACACAAAACATCCTGGCATTCCCAGACAAATCTGACATAACCATTATGACTTTTACCCAAAACATCCTTTATGGCACTATAAGGGATCTTTGAGGCATAGAATACTCAAAATTAAACTCAAGAAAAATGAAAATACACACACACATACATACACACACACGCACAGACACACACACACACACACAGAAACACACACACACACTCACACACACACAGTGATTTCTTGGACCTCAGATTCTTCCATCTGTTAGTTTTTGAGCTTCTTCTAATTAATTACTCTTCTACAAGATATTGCCGAACAGGAAAGATCAAGATAAAACTGCTTCTTCACCTTCAATCTGGTGTTCTCCTTTAATAAGGGGTAACGTGAACAAATCAGGTAAACTGACAAGTATACTTCCTGCATGGGTGTTGAGAATCACAGCAGGAGGCATGTTAAGGGAGGCATAGAGAGTCTTACCCTTCCACCTAGGTACAATGCCTGCCTGGACACTTTTGGCACTGCTCAACAGAACCTAAATGACTGCTTCTAAGCAGAATATGGCTTCTACTTAGTAGCAGTCATATAGGGTGTAGTGAGCCCAAGAAATGTCTTGGAATACTGGCCCTGTGTACTCATGAAAAAGGATGCATATGACCATGGTGGTGCAACTCAGACAAATTTTAGGGTACTAGGGATGTGGATCTGGAGCAAGAATGCTTCTTTTCAGGTCAGCAATCCTGAACTCCATCTGTAGCCAAGCTCAAAGAGAACATAATTTTCTGATCAAAAAATTAAAGAACAGAAGAAAAAGATAGTCATAGAGAATAGGAGTTAGACAAAGATAAGCGAGCAAGGAATGAGGATTGTAGGAAGAGAATAAAAAGGATAAAACACATATGACAATAATAGCTGTGTTTTCCTGACAATTTACTTACAGGCATGAGAAAGGTTCTTTGTAGCATATGTGGTTCCAGGAAGTGACCTCTGTGACCTACTTGTGAGCATCATCCAAAAGCTATGGAGATTATGGGTGGCCTTGTGCACACTGGCAATAGGAATAAGTGTCCCTTCTTCAATGCTGATTCAACCACAGATATATAGTCACTTGCCAGGTGATCCTCACAATCATGACAGACACGGCAGCCTCAAGACCTGGGAGGCTGTGCTTCCAGGTTAGATGAAAATTCTGTGGTGCTGGGCCAGCACTGTGACAGGACTTAGCCTAGAATAAAAAGGATCAACTGGACTCTGATCTTTCCCTACAACACACCAGGGCTGACAGGATGGCTGTAGACCTGATTCAGTACTGTCTTGGAAGATCCAGAAGTGCTGTTGAAAGTCCTGACTATGTCCACTAAAAGACAGGGAGGTGCTGGCAGAATCTGCAAAATAATTCTATTTCATGACATTAGTGCACCAAGAATGTAAAGTACCTTGGGCCCTTGGACAAATCTGTATAACCTTTACTAGTTTAAAAAAAATATACACACTCCAAGTTGGCAGCATTACTTACAGGCAAGGAAATTTGAGGGCATGCAGGTAGGTAAGAAGATTCTTGGCAGAGTAGAAGGTATGGGTGGGAATTGATGGTAGATCCAACTCATGTGTGTCTCAGAACAAGGGCTCCTGAATTGCAATCCCTGGGAAATTACACTCAATTCAGGGCACTTGGGAGGCCGAGAATTTCATGTATAGGTCTTATGAAATGCTCCAGAAAACCCATGCAACAAATATCCAAAGAAACAAACAAAAATTAGACTTTTGGGTCAGGGAAAGGACACTGCCCTCTTATTGCTCAGCTAGTAAATTTTGACTTGGGCCTCAACAGAAATCCTGCTGAATTCTACTTGACTCTGCCTCATAGTCTGTTCTCAGAGATCATTAGAGCTGTCAGGCAAGAACTGGGGGTGCTCATACTTGGTAGACCACCTGAAATCCAAACTTACAGATCAAAGAGACATCCCAAGTGAAACCTGGGCTGTAGGGAAGCTGTGTGGTGGTGTCACAGAACTATGTTCACATGGGAAGTTGGGCAGATACCTCACTAAAGATCACCACTCATTTCAATGATGTTCTAGAATCAGAACTGCCAACATTCCTTGCAGAAAAAGCCTTGCAATGGAAAAAGCAATGCATAAGGATGCTTTGTGTACCTGTGAGGTCTCAATTTTTTCAGGTATTATAGAAATAGTGAAATACAGCAAAAAACATCAAACTTGTTCATTTATACAGGCTGGTTCCTTCAGATACCATTCCATCTTGGTTCAGGTGATTTCTGCCACAATTCTTCCACAACAGGGCCTATAAGGATCCAGGGACACAATTTCACCTGCAGAGTCAGGCTGCCCTGGACTCTTTTGTGGGAGAAGGATGGATCCAAATGAGAAACATTACAAGACTCCTGCCATCTTGCCTACCAGGCAGTGCACATGCATCTTCAACCTATCAGTCCCCTAGGCATTGCCAGGTAACCATTACAAGCTATCATTATGTCTGTCACAATCTTTCTTCTTCTCATGGCAGTATACCAACCAGATCCAACAAAACCAAGAATCTTTCACCTTTCCTATTTGGCTTAGGGCAATGTTTAAGGGAGCTGTATGTACCAGTTAGGGCTCCACCTTCTCAGGTCTGAGTCATGAGTCTCATGGGAATTGAGAAAATCCAAGAAAAACCCCAAAACATTCCATTAGTTCCAGGCAAGGGCCCAACTGTATCCTCTGATCTGTGTTCAGGTGGATGCTGCCATATTTATGTGGTCTCTGAGGAGTGGATTCTTGTCTAGTACACTCAAAAGGAATGACTGCAAAAAACTCACAAAAACATAGACACAAACACACATAAACAAAAACACACAGAAAATTATCTTTGACCCCAGACTCTGCCACCTGTAAATTTTAGAGCCTTCTCTAACTAATTATTCTTCCAACTGATACCACTGGACAGGGAAGATGAGGAAAAAAAATTTTTTCGACCCTTGACAATGAGTGTACTCTGGGTAAGAAGCAAGGTAACCAAGTCAGGAGAATCCATTATTAGTCCTGTTGCACATGTGTTTGGAATGACAATATTGGTGGAACTTGTTAGCGGAGATGCAAGAGAATAAAACCCTGCCTCCATGGTTCAGTACATGCCTGGCCACTTTAGGGGAGTTCAATTAAGATTTTAGTATCTATTAACATATTAAGATTTCAGAAGATTGAGTTTGGCTACTTTCGCTTCCTGTACACAAAATCAGGATGAATATGTCCATGGCAGTCACTCCAGAACTCTTTTGGGTTCTAGGGATATGGCTCTTGAGTAGAAACTGATTCCAACAGGCCTGCATCTCTGTACTCCACCTGCATTCAAGCTCAAAGATGATCCATCTTCTGAAAGAAAAAGGAAAATAAAACATGAAAGGAAGTACAAGAAATGAGTCAGAGACAACAGGAATGAAATTAAGAGAGTCAGTAGAGATTGTGGATCATAGGGAAGGAATTAAATGGATAATACTCATTTCACCACAATATAGAATATGTATTATACATTCTGTGAAAGCCCTGAATTGCACAATCAAGGCCGATGCCTAAAGCTGAAGGGACGCCACACCCTCAGTCCCAGTTTCTGGGCACCAAACGGCCCAGAAATACCCAAACCCCAGACATGGTTTCACCTTAGGTAAATGCAACCACCTCCACCCATACCAGAGTATAATTTACTCCCAGTCTTGAAGACATTTAGAATTTCCTCAGGCCAACCTCCTGGATTTAAGATATCACAACCTTCCAAACAGTAGGATCCACATCAGAGAGGTATTTCCAGTTCCCTCATAGTACTAATTCCAGATAGTCAGATGACAAAACAGCTCAGCCATCAGAACCAGTGACCTGCTGGTACAAGGACCAGATAATTGTTGCTGTTGCCAGGACTGGCCTCTAAGGAGGTCCCACTGTGTGGTCTGAACAAGTGATAATAAGGCGAAGGATGTATTCTTCACTAACTCAGAAAACATTGTGAGGTAACAGTGCCTTTCATTGAATGCCCTGACAGCATCCACATGTTTGCTGTACATGTGAAGCAACCAGTTACACTGATGCTAATTGTGGGAGGGGCAGGGAGCAGGATTGAACTAAATAGATTTCTGCAGCTGCACAGTAGCATTTCTAGCTGCTATGTTACTCTGTGAGGCAGTGACAAAGTCAGTTTTAGGCTATTGGTGGGCACTCTATCATTTAGATAAATAAACACATCTCATTCCATAGCATAGTCAATAGCCAGCTGTTCAATTTAACCCTTCACAAAGGGAATTTTAAAAGTAAATAAAGAGTGCATGATTCGCAGCATATATATTTGAAACTGGAATGATATAGAAATGATGAGCATTTCCTGTGCACAAGATAGGCATGCAAAATCATTAACTGCTCCTCATTTTTTAAAAGAAAAAAGTAAAGAGCACTCAATTCAAACTTAAAATATGCAAAAGATTCCTCAAACGCATTGTGTAAGATACATTATTAATTTGCTATTTTCAAATACCTGTATGCTTCATTCCTCCATGAAATAATGGCTATGATTAATGGAGTACTCTCTACAGTTCTGTACAGCTGGTGGGTAATACCATTTTGTGAGAAAACTAAAGCTTGCTGGGCTTGTTTGGAAGCTACTTTAATGTCAGCACTCAGGAGGTAGAAGCAGTTAGATCTCTTTAGAGTTCGAGGCCACTCTAGTCTACATATTTATTTCCAAGACTACCGGGGTAAAAACAGAAACAATGTCATAAATAAATAAATAAATATATAAAGAAATTGAAGAGTATAGAGAAAAATAAATAATATATTAAATAATACAATATTTTAAAAAATTTAAAATAACATAAAGAAAACTGAGGCTGAGAGAGTTTTCCCTGCTTAAAGCTATAAAATTAAGTGTCAGTATTAATTTTTTCACTCCTAAGGTCTATTTGCAATGTAATTGATCATGAAATTCTAGCATGAAATGACTTTTCTATCTCAGCCCTGCAAGAAGTTGTGTCTGTATGTGCCTCACAGTATGAAACTTTGAGATATTTGGCCACTGTGATCATACACCATACACTGTTCCCATACCTTAGTTAATTTATTCCACCCTCAGTTGTGTCTAAAAGTACCTTATATTATTCAAAGCAGTTAATCATTCCTATGTCTGTTTCTCTGTTTGTTTATGGGGTTTGAAAATGTTTCGTTTGTTTTGGTGATACATTCATTAATTTCCAATAAAGAACTAATATCCAAAATTCATAAAGAATACAAGATACTAGATGTCAACAAAACAAATAACACAACTAAAAATGGGGTGCAGATGTGAACAAATGATTCACAAAAGAGGAATCTCAAACAGCTGAGAATCACTTAATTTTCTACATCCTTATCCATCTGGGATGACTCTCTAGGTACAGTTATCTACTGGGGAAACCAGAAAGCATATGTGGGCTTGATCATGTGGGAGGGGGTTCTTGGTGGATATTTGGGCAGGGCAGGCACAGAAGCAGGGGTACATATGGTAGATGAACTCAGTCAAGTAGAATTCAATATGATCTCTCTGGAGTTCCAAGTCAAAATGTGCTGATGTGCCACAAAAGGGCAGTGTTCAGTCCCTGATACCCAGATCCCTTTTTGTTTAGTTCTTATGATGATACTCTGTGGTATAGATTGGCATGAATTTTATAAGTCATTCCTTAGGACACGTCCAACAACTTCTGGGCCTCCCAGCTGCACTGAAATGAATGTACTGTCTCAGGACAGTGCAATTGAGAAGACCCCTTGTTCTGTGACCCACAGGAAGTTTTAGGGTCCCTGTTCCTCCCTTAACAATGCGCCCTATTGTGATTCCCAACACCTATGCAGGAAGCATACTTGCGGATTCTCCTGATTCTACCAACTGTGAATTTTAGAGCCTCATCTAACTAATTATTATTCCACAAGATATCACCGAATAGGGCACAATAGGAAAATAGGTGCTTTTTAAAATTTAGTGCTGGATGTTTTCCCTTGATAAAAAGCAAGGTGATCAAATCAGGAGAATTCACACGGATGCTTCCTATATTACTGTTGGGAATGACTACAGGAAGGATTTTAAATGAAGGAACAGGGAGGCTAACCTGTCTCCGGTTCAGTGCCTGCCTGGCCACTTTTGGGCACTCTTCAGTATACCCTATATGACTGCTTCTACTAAGATTTATCCTAAGACACAAGAATA
Organism: Cricetomys ansorgei; assembly: GCA_026225945.1. Classification (NCBI taxonomy): domain Eukaryota; kingdom Metazoa; phylum Chordata; class Mammalia; order Rodentia; family Nesomyidae; genus Cricetomys; species Cricetomys ansorgei. The sequence continues at coordinate 642,779 of JAMJFZ010001467.1, forward strand.
ACATGGGCTACTTTCCCTCTGTGTATCCAAAAATAGGATGCATATCTCCATGGTACCACAATCCTTTGATATATGACAGGGATATAGCTCTGAAACAGAAATATTTTCTCTCAAGTCAGGGTCGCTGAAATCCACCTGCAGGAAAACTAAAAGAGATACCAATTTCTGACAAAAAATTAATGCAATGAAGACAAAGAAGGAATGTCAGAGAGAACAGGAGACAGACAATGATGTGCAAAGAGGGAATGAGGATGGTAGGGACGTAGTAAAATGTATAAAACACATATAATCATAAAGGCTGTGTTACCCAGGCAACTGGACAAAGACTTGAAGTGATGATGTTCAGCTTGTGTGGTTCCTGGATGTGAGGTTTGTGGGCTACTGGTAAGCATCATCAGAAATCTAGTGTGATTGTGGGTGGTCTAGTGAACAATGGCATGTGTGATAAGTTTCCTTTTTTCAACCCAGATTCAATCGCAGATACAGAGTCCCTCACAATCTTGACGTGGCAGCTCAAGAAATGGGAGGCTATGCTTCCTGCTTGGAGCAAGCCAAACCATGTTGTGATCGGACTAATGTGTGGCAGACCTACCTAGAGGCTTCTTTTCCCTAAACCTCCCCTAGACAACAGATTTGCAGGAGATCTGAGATAGTCCTGTCTAACAAGGACCAGAGATGCTGCTTAGGGTGCTGGCCATGTCCACTGAAACACAGAGACCAGCTGGCAGACCTGCAATACAGTTTCACTTGATGATAGTAGTGTATTAAAAATGTCAAGTAATTTGGGCCCTGGGGCTACTCTGTATGGCGTTTTCTGAGAAAAACATAACAAAACAAAACAACAAAAACAAAAACAAAAAACTAAAAACAGAAAACTTAAAAATGACTACAGAATCCAAGTTGGCAGCTTATCTTACAAGCCAGGCATGGAGAGAGTTGACTCTCTAATGGAGTCCACAACAGGGGATTCGAGAAGGGTCGTAAGAGCATGCGAGTATGTAAGAGGATTCAGGGCAGTGGTGCAGGTACAGGTGGTAATGGGTGATAAGCTCAGGACTTGTATGTCACAGAACAAGGAGGCTTCTCAATTTCCCGACTATGAGATAGGCCATTCAATTCAGGGAATCTGATGACTCAGAAGTTGTTGGATAGGTCCTAAGGAATGCTGCAAAAAACCCATGGCAATCTGTACCAGAGTAGCATTCTTAGAAACAAACAAAAAAGGATCTGCGGATCAAGGACTAGACATTGTCCATTTTTGGTACATCAGCACATTTTGACTTGGACCTCCCCAATGATCCTGGTGAATTTTACTTGAATCTGCCCACATGGAAAACCACTAAAGCTTTCCGGCAAGAAATGGGTATGCTGACACTCAATTAACCTGCTGATATTGAAGCCTTGAGATCAAGGAGTCTGCCAAGACAGCCTCAGGCTAAAGCAGGTCTGTAGGGAAGCTGGGTGGTCGTGTCAAAGAAATCTGATCACATGGGAAGTTGACCAGATACCACACCAAAGGCAACCTCCCACCTCAATGGGGCTCTAGACCACAAACTGCTTTCCCACCTGGCAAAGGGAAAAGATCAAGGTTGCTATGTGTACTTGCAAGGGCTTCAGATTCTTAGGTCTGATGGAAGTTGCTAAAGAGCTAAACACCTCAAATTTACTAGCCCATGGATCCAGACTGATTATTTACCTACCATTTTGTCTGGGTTCAGATGAATTCTGCCAAACTTAATCCACAACTGGGCCTATAAAGGTCTAAGGATCCAATTTTACCTGAAAAGACAGGCTGCTTAGGATCCAGTTTTGGGGAGGACAGGTCTAAAAGAGAAACATTGTATGTCTCCTGACACCTTGACTATCAAGCAGTGGGCTTGCTTTCCCACCCTATCAGTCTCTTAGGCATTGCTAGGCAACCATTATGAGCTATCACCACATCTGTCACAACCTCTTTCCTCTCCACAAGTGATTACCCAGAACCAACTCAACCAAGAAGCCCCTTCATCCTTCCTAATGAACACTAGCTAAAACTCAAAGCAGCTGTTTTTACTTCTGAGGGCTCCAGGTTCTCAGGTATGAGCCCTGAGCATAAAGGGAATTTAGGAAGGCTGCCTAAACCTCAAATCTTCTTGACAATGGATTTAAGCCAGGGCTGGTTCTTCGTGCATCTTATTAATCAAGCAAGTGAAAATTTACCTTTGGTAGGTAAATTTAAATCAGAATTTCATCAATACATATGTTTAAAGCTCATATTAATTACTATTTTCAAATATAAAGTTAACATCATTGGATGAATTCAAAAAGACTATCTCTGTTTTTCCCCCCTCAAGAAGTACCATAACTATATCTTCCTAAAATGAAAAAAAAGCCCATATCAGGCAGAGTTCAATGATCCAAGATGAAATTAGTAAATACCATTTGTTTTTATATACCCTATTAATAAAAATAATATGGTCTGTAACAAAGAAACAATAAATTTGTTAAAATGGTTAACTGGGTTTACATTTAGAATCTTTAATACCCGTGCTAAACTGAAAGAACACAACAAAATTATGCAAATTACCTTTAGCATCACTGTTGACTTTAAGAAACAATTTTTTATATCTTCAATTAGCAATTTCTCTCAATAAAAGTAACAAAAGTAAAAACTGCTAGGAATCTACAGAAGCTAGCATAACTTGTGAAAGTAAGACATTGTTGCACCAGGAGTGAGTAATTACTTGATGAAATCTATTTTACTCAATAGAACTAACTTTTTGAAACCAATTTTAAGTCTCTACTTAAAAAAGAAAAAAATATAGTGGTAATAAAATCCACATTTATGACATAGATGAGAAAACAATATTCAAACTGACAGAAAACCACATGGATTTTGTTCAACAGATCCTCACATTTTAAAAGTAAATTACTCTTGTACTGACAAACTACCTGACATCCGCGCTACCTATGTATTTTATGGGCTGTGAAAACTGACATGGATTTCATCAACACTCCACTAGACTACATTTGTCCCTCAATAAATCCATCCAATCCTTTATTCAAAAAAGCCATTCACTAAATGCTCCTTGAGTGCAGCTTTGCTAGAAAGAGAGAAAGCAGGGCGAGAGGAACAATTTGAATAATACAGGAGTTTCCATCCAGAGGAAAGGAACAGACATTTTAAAGTCTGCTCAAAAGAACTGGGAATATCTCCCAAACTTGCCACTGAAAGTCCACCTTTTCCAAAGCCCTACATGGACTCCTGGGTGATTCCTGTTTTGCTTCCCTGCTAAACAAAACCCACGAAGGACACTAGGAACTGTGATTTTATCCCAGCTAGGACAAGCATTCTAGAGTTTTGCATGCCTCAGGAGATGACACTGGTTAAGGGAGTAAAAAGACCATAAATCCGCAAGGATATAACGGACCATTGCCATGTTTTGGAGGAAGCAGACTGGCCTCATCTCAAGGAATTAAAAGAAATCGAAAAGAAAGTAGTGTGTGCTTCACCAACACAATTCTGATTCATGGCAATATTTCACCAGGGATATCCTCTTGCTTTAACCTATAGTATTTATCCTTGGAATGTAAAAGGAGCAAAAGAAATACTATATCCTGAAAGCTCCATGCTTGTTGTGATCAGGAGACTTGACCCAGAGCATGTCATTGTGATGCTAGGCAATTATGATCTAATTCTCTATCACCATCAAATACAGGTCTGCATGCAACAGGACCCCACCCACTTATTACCCATCAATTTATACTTACTAACATTTTCCAGAGTACACAAGACTGACTAGGTTTGGTATCTTCTTTTACACTTACTGCCACACGTTTACCTACTATGCATATAATAATGCACACATTTAAGTGAAAAAATTGAGTTGCCATAAGAATAGATATCTAGGCACTTCTCTATAATTCAGATTCTCCTGTTCTCACTCCGCAATACTGGAGACCAACACCACTCTTGTGCTTCTGCCTTACTCACCCACTTTCAACTCAAATTAATACAGTATCAACTTATTCTGTCTTATTTGTAGGAAGTGAATCACATGAACATGGTGCAAATATGTAGAAAAACAGTATTTGAATTCTATTTCCAGCAAAGACATAGATACATTTACACAATCACAGGTATACACAACCAACTCTCATATGATATATAAAATGGCATCCAAGCTCACAAGAACAAAGGAACCCCTGTATCTTGCAATATTTAAGAAGGACATTTGTTTATAATTGGATTCCTTGGATATTGTACTTAGCATGTGCGGCCTACATTTCATATCTAAAACACCTAACTATTGAGACTTTAGAGTCTTCCCCTCACTATTGTGATAGTAGCTGATGTTCAGAGCAAATGACCACTTTCTCTTCCATGGAGGAGACATGCTATTGTTCCATCCATAATCCGAGGAACCCACTTGTGGTTGACAAAAGATATTGCTGAATGTTAACTTGCTCTGTATTCTCACATGGAGCAGGCTAAGTAATGTAATTGACTGATTCACTGCTTTCCATATGGTTAACTACTAACGTTCTAATATGTTTAATCATAAAAGTAGACACCGACTATTTTCAAGGAAAATGTCTCTTTTATATGATCCTCGCAATATCCACTGTGTCATCCAGTACACCTACAGAGTAGTGAGTGTATATTGTTCAACCATTCTTCAAAATTTGTTCCTTTTTAAATATTAATGAGGAGAAGTAAAAGATATGTTCTTGTTTATCTACCAAAAACATAAGACACTTTATCATGGCTACTGAAACTCTTGAGGTTTCCATCCTTCTCATTTGGAAAATCCAGAATGCATGCCCCCATTACTTTTCAAGTTATTTCTGAACCTCAGACTTTTTACACATTCATACACAGCACCATTCTACCCATTCTCCACCTGCAATCAAGAAGTAGCTTGCTCAGCATGGAAACATGACATGAAAAAAAATGACTACAAGGCTTTTGCATCTCTGATCACTTCATTTCCCCTGGAATTCTGACCAAGGTACAATAAAGTGAATCCATATTAAAAATGAATCAGGTATAATTAGAGGCATGATTCCCAGGTAAGTCACACAGGCAGTGTAATATTCACACAAAAATACTTCCTCATTCACTGCTTTTAGCTCAATTGTATACCTGCATTGAGGTATCTGCTTCACAACACTTTCACCATGAGAAAAGGCACATAACTTTCCTGATTGATGCTAAAATTTTCTTGCTTTCACAGATGCATATTCTACATACCAAGCTACAGACCACCCAAACCCTCATGTTGGTTTTGGTTTATTGCATGAACTTTGTCTGACATATATTTGGTCATATTTGGTCTATGATTAAATATGAAGAGGAAATGAATGAGCAAGAAGTGAACACAGGTTTTTTTGTATGATCAGAAAAGGGGGTGTACTCTAAGTTTACTATATTGTCTAAAATGATATTGGATAAATCTTATTTCTCTTGCCTGTGGAAAACTATTTCTTCAACCCTTATTATTTCTTACTTTCTGCAGATCTATATTTAGGATTGAAGCTTTTTTCTGTTTCATTTTACATATGTTTTGTTAGGATTTTCCTGCTCAGGTTTAGGCAGTCATTCACAAAAACCATTATCTGCGTGGATAGAAGAAGCAGGGTATTTGAAAAGTTTTAGAGGAAACAAACAGAAGGGGAAAAATATTTTAATATAACCACAAAAATTAAAGTGGAAGCAAACTTTGAATGTGAGTGTATATGTGCTCAATTTCATAGATAGAGTCCCCAGAAGGACATGTAGTGTCCCATGTAAAGGGTTATATATGCCTATGGAGAGTAGAGAATGCAAGTTGGGACAGTGAGTGGGGCTGCTTAAATTTGGGATAACTATTTTTTCTGCTAGGAAGATTGTTAGGAAGACCAGGCAAGTTAGTCACTATTGCAAGCCCCCAAATTGGACTGCTATGTGACTTCTATTTGTACTCCTGTTAAACATTTTTTTCTCCCTATGAGGTCAAGAATTCTAGAATTTCACATTCCTCAGGAAAGTGTACTGTATTGTACTGGTCACCATATGCCAAGTGATGCCTATCCTTTTTGTGTAAGTAAGATGATCATAGGATGAATATTGAAATGGGTCTTATTTCTAAGAATTTGAGAGACACAGTGTCTAGTAAAATTGTCCAATTTCAATCCTAATGTATCACACATTAGGAAAGATGAACAGAAATCCGGATATAGGTGAATGAGGGAGCAGAATCCTGAGGAATAAAATCATTTTTTCTGTCCCAAAGATAGAGTTAAAAGCTCGAAGCATGAAATAACAAAATCCTGAATTGTAGAAGAAGCAGTACCCTCAGCTGCGGTCTTGGCTCTAGGTTCAAGTGTGAAATACAAAACAATGAGACCTCATGAGTGGTACTTAAACAGTGAATCCAGGCTACTAAAGAATATCAAATAGTATTATTTGCAAAGATGCTATAGTAATGAAAAATACCTATTTCATCACCAGGGAACTAGTCTGTGAAATAAGTTTAGTTTGTGAGAGCTGGTATACATTGTAAAACTCACCCTGCTGTGGATATCTCTGAGGCCATGAGATTTCTATTCATTGTTGCAATCCTTACAAGAGAAGACAGGAAGCATAGCTTCCTGGGTATTGAGGATGCCACGTCAAGATTGTGAGTATTTCTTTGCAAGGGACTCTGCATTTGTGGTTGAATCTCGGTTGAAAAAGCAGAACTTATCACACATGCCATTGTTCACTAGGACACCCATAAACACACTAGCTTTTCCATGATGCTTACCAGTAGCCCGCAAACCAGGAACCACACAAGCTGAATATAATCACTTCAGGTCTGTGACCAGTTTGCCAGGGCAACACAGCATTTATGGTCATTTGTGTTTTACCCATGTTACTCCCTCTCTACCATCCTCATTCCCTACTTGCTCATCATTGTCTGTCTCCTGTTCTCTCTGACTTTTTCTTCTTTGTCTACATTTCATTAATGCTTTGTCAGAAATTGGGATCGCTTTGAGCTTGGCAGCAGGTACAGTTCAGGCACCCTGACTTGAGAGAAAATATTTCTGTTTCAGAGCTAGTTCCCTGTCACCCTTCAAAGGATTGTACTGACATGGAGATATGCATCCTCATTTTGGATACACAAAGGGAAAGTAGCCCATGTTATTATTGTGTCTCAGGATGAATTTTAGTAGGAGTAGTCATATAGGGTATACTGAATAGTGCCCAAAAATGGGAAGGCAGGCACTGAACTGGAGGCAGGTTTGGCTCCTTGTTCCTTCCTTTAAAATACTTCCTGTGGTCATTCCCCACACCAATGCAAAAAGCATACTGGTGAATTTTCATGATTTGGTCACCTTGCTTATTACCAAGAGAAAAATCCAGGATTATTTGTTAAAAAGCATCTTTTTCCTGTTCTGCCCTGTTCAGTGATATCTTGTGGAATAATAATTAATTAGATGAGGCTCTAAAGTTGACAGTTGGTAGAATCAGGAGAATCCACATGTTTGATTCCTGCATAGGTGTTAGGAGTCACAAAATGAGGCATTGTTAAGGGAGAACCAGGAAGCCTACATGTTCCGGTGGGTCACAGAACAAGGTGTCTTCTCAATTGCACTGCACTGAGAAAGTACATTCATTTAGGACAGCTGGGAGGCCCAGAACTTGTTGGACATGTCCTAAGGAATGCGCTTACCCTGCCCCTGCCCAAACCATCACCTAGAACTCCCTCCCCCATGTTCAAGCCCACATATGCTTTCTGGTTTCCCCAGTAGATAACTGTACCTAGAGAGTCATCCCAGATGGATAAGGATGTAGAAAATTAAGTGATTCTCAGCTGTTTAAGATTCCTCTTTTGTGAATCATTTGTTTACATCTGCACCCCATTTTTAGTTGTGTTATTTGTTTTGTTTACATCTAGTATCTTGTATTCTTTATGAATTTTGGATATTAGTTCTTTATTGGAAATTAATGAATGTATCACCAAAACAAACGAAACATTTTCAAACCCCATAAACAATCAGAGAAACAGACATAAGAATAATTAACTGCTTTGAATAATATAAGGTACTTTTAGACACATCTGAGGGTGGAATAAATTAACTAAGGTATGGGAACAGTGTATGGTATATGATCACAGTGGCCAAATATCTCAAAGCTTCATACTGTGAGGCACATACAGACACAAATTCTTAAAGGGCTGAGACAGAAAGGTCATTTCATTTTAGAAGTTCATGATACATTGGATTGCATATAGACCTTAGCAGTAAAAAACAAATTAATACTGACACTAAATTTTATAGCTTTAAGCAGGGAAAACTCTCTGAGCCTCAGTTTTCTTTATGTTCTTTTCAATTTTTTAAAATATTGTATTATTTAATTTATTAATTATTTATTTCTCGCTATAATCCTCAATTTCTTTCTTTATTTATTTATGACATTATTTCTCTTTTTATTCTGCTTGTTTGGAAATATGTAGGCTAGGGTAGCCTCAAAATCTCAAGAGATCCAAATGCTTCTGCCTCCTGAGTGCTGAGCTTAAAATATCTCAACAAACCCAAGAAGCTTCAGTTTTGCACATCAAGATGGTATTACCCACCGGCTTTACAGAACTGTGGAGAGTACTCCATTAATCATAGCCATTATTTCATGCAGGAATGGAGCATACAGCTATTTGAAAATAGCAAACAGAGCAATTTATCTTAAACAATGCCTTTGGAAGTATCTGTTGGCATATTTTAAAAGTTTGAATTGAGTAGTCTTTACTTTTTCTTTTAAAAAAATGTGGAGCACTTAACGATTTTGCATGCCACTCTTGCACAGAGGACATGTTTATCATTTCTGTATCATTCCAGTTTTAATATATATGCTGCTAAATCATGAACTCTTTATTTACTTTTAAAATTCCCTTTGTGAAGGGTTAAATTGAACATCGGGCTATTGACTATGTTATGGAAAGAGATGTGTTTATTTTTTGTAAATGATAGTGGGTTAACCAACAGCCTAACATTTACTTTGTCCCTCCCGCAACAGACTAACATAGCAGCTGGAAATGTTACTGTGCAGACACAGAAGTCTATTTAGTTCAATCCTGCTCCCACCCCCCATACTTAGCATCATTGTTACTGGTGGCTTGACACAGGTACAGCAAATATCTGGATGCTGTCAGGGTTTTTGATGCAAGGCACTGTTACCTCAAAAATGTCTTCTGAGTTATGGAGGAATGCATCCTTTTGCCTAATTAGCACTTGTTTAGACCACACAGTATGACCTCCTTAGAGTCCATTCTTGGTGACAACAACAATTATTTGGTCCTTGTGCAACTGGTCACTGGTTCTTATGACTGAGCTGATTTGTTATCAGACTATCTGGAATTTGTACTATGAGGCAATTGGAAATACCTCTCTGAGGGGGATCCTGCTGTTAGGGAAGGTTTGGTGTCTTAAGTCCATGAGGTTGGCCTGAGGAAATCCTATCTTCAGGTGTGGGAAAACAGTATAGTTTCTGGTATTGGGTGGTTTGGATTGCAGATACTTAGGTGAAACCATGTTTGGGTTTTGGGTATTTCTGAGTCTTATGGTGTCCAGAAACTAGGACTGAGGGTGTGACATCCCTTCAGCCTTAAGCATCAGACTTGATTGTGCAGTTCAGGGCTTCCATAGAATGTATGATACATATTATGTATGTAGTCAAATAACTATTATCCACTTACTTCCTTTCCTACAATCCACATTCTGTCCTGACTCTCTTAATCTTACTTCTGTTGTATCTGACTCATTTTTTGTACTTCCTTTCATGTTTTATTTTCCTTTTTCTTTCATAAGATTGGTCATCTTTGAGCTTGAATGCAGGAGGAGTACAGAGATGCAGGCCTGGTGGAAGAGCTTTCTACCTCAGAGCAATATCCCTAGAACCCAAAGAGTTCTCGAGTGACTGCCATGGTCATATTGTTCCTGATTTTGTGTACAGGAAGAGTAAGTAGCCAAACTCAATCTTCAGAAATCTTAATAGATGTTAAAACCTTAATAGTACTGCCCAAAATAGTACTGACCAGGCATGTGCTGTACCATGGAGGCAGGGTTTGACTCCCTTGTGCCTCCACTAACAAGCTTCACCAACATAGTAATTCCAGAAACATGTGCAGCAGGACTAATAATGGATTCTCCTGACTTCTTTACCTTGCTTCTTATCCAGGGAGTACACTTATTGTCAAGGGTCAAAAAAAAAACACTTTTTCTTGTTCTGCCCTGTCCAGTGCTATCAGTTGGAAAAATAGAGAAGGCTCTGAAATTTACAGATGGCAAAGTCTGGTGTCAATGTTGATTGTCTGTGTGTTTTTGTGTATGTGTGTTTGTGACTATGGGTGTTTATGTGAGTTTGTGCAGTCATTTCTTTTGTGTTTACTTGACAAGAATCTACTACTCAGAGTCCCCATAAGTATAACAGCATCCACCTGAACACAGATCCGAGGGTACATTTTGGCCCTGATCTGGATCCATTGGAAAGATTTGAGGTTTAGGTGTCCTTTCTCCATTCCCATGAGACTCATGTCTCAGACCTGAGAAGCTGGAGCCCTACCAGGTACACACAGCTGCCTTGATCATTGCCCTACGTCCAATAGGATGGCTGAAAGATACTTGCTTTGGTTGGGTCTGGGTGGTATATTGGCATGAGGAGAATAAAGAGGTTGTGAAAGACCTGATGATAGCTAATAATTGTTGTCTGGCAATTCCTAAGAAACTGATATGTAGGAGATCAAAGCACACTGCCTAGTAGGTAAGGTGGCAGGAGGCATTGCCCTTTTCCATTGCAAGGCTTCTTCTTGCAAGAAGAGTAGCAGTTCAGTGTCTAGAGCCCCATTGAAATGAGTGGTGATCTTTGGTGGGGTATCTGCCCAACTTCACATGTGATCATAGTTCTGTGACACCATCACACAGCTTCCATAAATCCCAGGTTTCCCCTGAGGCATTCTTTCAGGCCTCATTGACCTGGAAATTTGGTTATGAGGTGGTTTACCAAGTATCAGCACTCCCAATTGTTGCCTCTCAGCCCTAGTGATCTCCCAGATGGGTAGATTAAGAAGAATCAGCATGATCTTTCTGGAGTCCTAAGTAGAAATGTCGTAGCTGAGCCATAGGCAGGCAGTGTCTAGTCCCCAAACCGCAAGTCTCTTTTTGTTTTTTTCTGTGGAAATTTTTGCCATGGGTTTCTGGAACATACCTTAGGACCTATATATGAACTTCCTGGCCTCTAGGGTGCCCTGCATTGAATGGAATTTCTCAGGGAATTGCAACTGAGGTACCCCTTGTTTTGTGACAAATGGGTTCTAAGTCTATCACACATTTCCAGTCATACATTCCCCCCTGCCCTGAATCCACTTATCTTCCTACATGCCCACAATTTTCTTAGCCTGTAATTAATGCTGCCAACTTGGAGTTTGTAAGTTTTTATTTCTTTTCTCAGTAACGGTCATACAGTGTTGTCCCAGGGCTCAAGATACTTTACATCCTTGGTGCATTACTGTCACCATGTAGAAATTTTTTTTCACATTCTACCAGCAAGTCTTTCAGTGGACATAGTGAGCTCCCTAAGCAGCCCTTCTTTTCCTTGCTAGATAGGACTGACTCGGGTCTAGTGCAGTCTTGTTGGCCCAGGTGTGGTGTGGGGAAAAAACAACAGAGTCCAGTTGATCCTTGTACCACAAGGCTAAATCCTGCCACAGTGCAGAGCCAGTGCCACAGAATGTGGCTTGCTCTAATCTGGAAGCATAGTCTTCCAGGTCTTAAGGCTTCCAAGATTGTCAGTTTTGTGAGGATCATCTTGCAGGTGACTGTATATCTGTGGTAGAATCAGCATTCAGGAAGGGAGACTTATTCCACATAACAGTGTGTAAAAGGCCAGCCACAATCTCCCTTGTTTTTGGATGATTCTCACCAGTAGCTCACACATCTCACTTCTAGGAACCACACATGGTACAAAGAATCATTTCACGTCTGTGCCCAAATTGTCAGGCAACATAGCCATGATTGTCATATGTGTTTTCTCCATTTTATTCCTTCCCTACAGTCCTCATTCCCTTCTTGCTCATCTTTGTCTACCTCCTATTCTCTCTGACTATCTTTTTCTTCTGGTTTTTAAAGTTTTTCATCAGAAAATTGTGTTCTCTCTGAGTTTGGCTATGGGTGGAGTTCAGGATTGCTGATGTGGCAGAAAGTATTCCAGCACCACATCTCTAGAATCCTAAAACTTGTCTGAGTTGCATCACCATAGACATATGCATCCTCTTTGTGTACACAGAGGGCAAGTAGCCCATGACATTCTTTTGGCTCAGTATACTGTATATGACTGCTACTTCTTCTTATAAGCAGTCATATAGGGTGGACTGTGCAGGGCCCAAATGTGGCTGGGGAGGCACTGTACCATGAAGGCAGGGTTAGGCTTTCCATGCATCCTTTAACATGGTTCCTGCTGTGATTCCCAACACCAATGCAGGAAGCATATTTGTGGATTTTCCTGATTTGTTCTCCTTACCTCTTTAAAAGGGACAACTCCCAAGTTGAAGATTCAAAAAGCAATTTTTTTTGCTCTTCCCTGTCCAATTATATATTGTAGAAGATTCATTAATTAAAAGAGGCTCAAAATTTTCCAAATGGGAGAATCAAGGTCCAATGAAAACAGTGTGTGTACGTGTGCATGTGTGATTATTTTCATTCTTCTTGAGTTCTTAGTTGAGAAATCTATGCACCAGAGATACCTGATAGTGCTAAAAAGGATGCTGTGGCTAGCAGTCATAGTGGTCATGTCAGAGTTATCTGTGAATGCCAGGTAGTTTGTGTAGGAGAGCACCTTTAGTGCTCTGCCTCTTAGCACAAGCTAAAGTGGTCATAATATCTGGATGTGCCTATGTACTGCTGTGACCACTTATTGCTCAGTTAATGAGACCAGTTACATGGCAACAGTATGAAAGGTGTCAGGAACAGTTAGGTGCAGTGACTACCATGGCACTGCTGAGAATTCAGAGCAGTCACAGCCTGAGGGAGCACCCTTTGCAGCATCATAGAAGCTGACTCCAGGAGGCTTGGCAGATATGTGCAAAATGGAAAGCAATGTTGGGAATGTATCCGTGAGGTAGGAAAAATGGTCTTTTTCTATGGGCCAACATGCACAGTCTCATTCTTATGGAGTTGGATCTCTATAGACTCTTAGCTTTTGAAAGCATATTTCTGTGGTAGTGAAAATTATTTCCCAAGTGAACCTGGTATATCATGTGTTTTCCGCACAAGCCTACCTTCTCAGGAAGAACTGACTATGACTGTACACATGAGATAGGAAAATAGAAGGAGAGAGCAAGGGAAAGAAAGAGAGGAGACAGAGAAAGAGATGGAGAGAGACAGAGACACAGAAGGAGAATGTCTGTGCTGCGCATGGGTGATTTTGGAGTTTGTTGCTATTATTACCTGAAGCCTGGCAGTCAAAACCATTCTCACATGACTGTCCTACGATAAGTTATTCCTGTTCCTTCATTGTCGGCCATAAGAGAAAGGAAGAAGAGAACTTTAGAGTTTCCTATGAGGATGCATGGCTTCAGATTGCTTCATGCTCTCTGGTTGGACAAGTCCAGAATGTATGTTTTGCCTTGTCTCTATTGGCGCATTGGTTCCACTTGAATTTTATCATAGAGCTCTGAGTTTGATGTGTTTTTTGCCTTAGACATAGGTAGGTGAGTGTCCATAGAAGACACAGAATAATACAAATCTGAGAGTGACTTGAGGATTTAGAGAAAGAAAAGAAAAACAATTATTCTGAGTAGTGCATTTGGGGGTGTTTGGCTGGTGAGAGCAGATAGGTTGGGACTGACACGGAGATTGCTCATAACGATTGCCTGCCAATGTCTTGGTTGTGGCACCAAGCCCATGGCCTGATAGGCAAGGTAAGAGGTGAGATGTTATGTTTCTCCTTTTTATACATCCTTGTCCCCAAATCAGAGTCCTGGACAACCTCTGTCTACTGGCAAATTGTGGCTACATCCACCTGATTACCTATGGCAGATTAGGAACCAGCCTGGATTCATTGTCAAGAAGACTTGAGGTTTTTTGTAGCCTTTTTCATCACCCATCAGACTCAGTGTTTAGACATGAGCAACTGGTTTCTCACATGTATACACAAATGCCTATGGTTTTGTCCTTTGTCTATTAATGAGACTACTTCTGCTAGGTGGAAAGGCATTTCTGATCCTAAGTCCTTATTGAGGCAAGTAGTTGTCTTTTCTGAGATTTCTGCTCATCTTCCCATACATGTGAAGATTTGTGACAATAACAACTTACTGAGTTACCACCCCATGGCCTTCTAGGCAGGACCTCCTTGGCAGGCTGCCTTGACCTGAAAGCTTGGTTATGGCCAGGGTCACAAAGTGTCAACACACCCATATAGGATAGGAAGTTTTAGTGATCAGTCAAGTAGGTGGAGTCAAGGTGAATTCAGTAGGATATCTGGGCACACCCAAGTTGGGATATCCTGGGAGGCTACAAGAAGGCAGTGTCCAACCCTTGTTTCCTAAGTCTGTTTTTTTGTGTCTGAGGTTACTCTACTGTGTTGCAGATTGGCATGGATATTCTGGAGCATTACCTTGGGGTCTGGGCCACACCTTCTGGACCTCCCTAGCACCCAGAATTGAGTGGATTATCTCAGGACACTTCAGGTGAGGAGCTCCTGTGTTCTGGGTACTATGACTCACAGGTCCTGAATACCACACATTCTCATTCCCAACCAACCCTGCCTGAAATGCCCTTAAATACCTGCATTCCCTCAGAACTTGGAAGCATCCTCTTTGGTAGACTGCATTTGGAGATCCAGCTCAGGTCCAATCTTGGTGTATGAGTTTTTCTGCCTCTTGGAGTCTGGAGGTAGCTGGTTTGTGCTGTATTTTTGCACAGAAAAGGAGAGGGGGAGTTGTCCCTTGATATGAATTATTTGGCATTTGTCCATAACTGTTGTTAAGGGAATGTTTTTGCTGATCATCCCATCAGGTATCTGAGCATCTCTGAGGCGCTGCAAGCTCCCTAAGCAGCACCTCTGGTCCTGGCTGGACAGGACTGGCTTGGGTATCCTGCAGATTTGTTGGTCCAAGTGAGGTGTGTGAGGAAGCAGGGTCCAGGTGATCCTTGACTCTTGAGGCTGACTCCTGCCCCAGTGCAGGCCAGGTGCCAAAGTGTTTGTCATGCAGCAAGCAGGAATCACAGCTTCCCAGGTCTTGAGGTAGATGTGTCTGTAGGGATTGTGAGGATCTCTTTGAAAGGGACTCTGAAACTGAGGATTCATCTGGCTTTATGCAAGGAACCTTATTCCAAATGCCATGCAGGGTTCATAATGTCACACATTGGCTACTAAATATCAGCTGAGCACCAACAGTAGAACCCAGACCTCACTCTCATACCGCCACACACTGATCCGAATGTCAGGGCCACATACCTGTTGTGGTGCTGAGTTTTATCCATTTCACTCATTCCCTACCATCCTCATTTTCTCCTCTCTCCTCTCTTTCAGCCTTATCTTCTCTCTTATTTTCTTTTCTTTCTTTTGAGTTCTCTTTTGAATTTGTCTGTAGGTACAGATCATGGACCCAGACCTATCATTGGTCAATTCAAAGTTCTCTGGGAAGGAAGGTTTTGTTTTATAGGGGTGACCGTTTGTGGAAACAATAGTAAGCAAAAGATCATGTAGGCATAATGTCTGCATTCTTCCTTGGATTCTTGTGAGTTCTTTTATCTCAGTCATTTAGACTCAAGACATGAAAACAGTATTGAAGGTGACAGAAACACTCCCTGGGAGTGACTGGTCTGGCACAACTTTGAACTCAATTCAGGTCCAGCATGAGGAACCTCCCTTTCAGCATCAGAGACGCTGCCTCGAGGATGTGTGACAGAAAGGGAGATATGGAAATCAATGTTGGTCTGTTTCCTGGAGGCAGGTAACGTAGTCTTTTTAGGGGCTATCATCCCCATGGAGCTGGGCCTCTGTAGACTCTCAGTTCATGGAAGAAATGGTTCCACTGGGATAGTGCAAAGCATTTCCTAGAGAACATAATATTTCATTTGCCCTGAACATCCATTCGCCCTCGGTGTTCTGGCTATGAATGTATACATGAGAGAGGGAGATAGAGGCCAAAAGAAGAATGAGATTCGATAGAAAGTGATATGCAGAGAGATAATTAGATAGATAAATAGACAGATAAATAGAAAAAGATACAGAGACAGAGAGATAGAATGAGAGGAAATTTCCTCTGAAATTCTTGGTATATTTGCCTGCAGCTTGGTGATCAAATCCATTCTCTCACATTACATCTCTTTGGCCTCTGACTTCTCTTCCTTTGTTCTAGGACAATGGAGAGAAAGGGTAAGGGAACCATTATAGTTTTCTATGAGTATGCCTTACTTTGGTATGATGTTACTGTTTAGGGCAGGGGTGTGGTTGTGCTGTGGGCATCTTTGTGGGACCAGTTAGGCATATGTATTTTGTTTTGTGTCTAGATGACAGTAGATCCACATGAATCACTTCAGAGATCTTTGAGTTACCTGTGTCTATTTTGGCCACATGAACAGGTATGGGTCTTCAGAGGATACAAAATGATCCATATTAGAGAGTACCTTGGGGATTTTAGAATAAGAAAAGTTAGTCAAATATCCTGAGTGGTGCCCTCTTGTTTGGGTGTAGTGTGGATTGGTTCTTGGACTGGGGAGAGGAGATAGGTTATGACATACCAAGACAAAGCTCATAATAGTTGGCTGGCAATCTGAGGAGACAATTATGATTGGGTTTAAGCCCACTACTAATAGGCCAGGGGGTAAGTGGTATGAAATGTCTATTCTTTACACATATCCATTCCCCACAACAAGGTCATGCACTGCCTGCCTCTTCAGGTGAATCTGTTGGTGGATTCTCCTGGATTCTAGTGTCTCCTGCTATGGATTAAGTGGCAGCATCCACATGAATTCACAAGGAAGTGTTCCTGATGGCACCAGCTTTGATCCATGTGCAAGAAGATGAAAGCATTGGCACTGGATTTCTCATCATCCATCTGATTCAGGGGTCACACCAGAGCAACTGGATTATCATAGGTATATACAGATGCCATTTTACTTTGCCGTTTGTTCATCAAGGTTGTCTTCTTTTGCTATATTGGAAGGTAATTCTATGCCTAGGAACCCCATGAGGTTGAAGCCTCTTCCTGAGGCTTCTGCCCTTCTTCCCATTTAAATGCAGCTATTTGACAACATTACTTTTCCCTGTATGGGCACAGCCTTAGCCTAGGATGGTCTTCTTTTCAGGTAGTCTTTACCTAGAAGCTTGCTTATGGCCATGGTCAGCCAGTGTCATCACACCCAAGTCTGGCCTGGAAGATTTATTGATTGCCTTGGTGTGTGGAGTAAAGTAGAATGCAACAGGATTTCTGGGCAGGCCTAAGTCAGAATGTCCTTGGTGGCCACAAAAGGACAGATTTCAGTCCCTGTCGCAGAAGTATATTTTTTGTGACTGAGTCCTCTCTTCTGTGCTACAGATTGTCATGGGTTTTCTGGAGCATCTTCTTAGAACTAGGAAGAAGTTTTAGAATGGAGCCAACTGTCACAATGAAGAGCCGATGAGGACCCCATGGTCTGTGCCCCACAAGGCCTGAGCGTAACAAACATCTGCAACCCTGTCCCTGCCCAAACCTTAACCTTGAACCATTTCACACTCCTTTTTAGCCAAACCCACACAAACTTTCTAGTATCTCCAGTAGCTGATTCCCCCTAGAGAGCATCTTTAGCCCAGATGGCTAAAGATGTTGAATAGTTCTTTAAGTATTTCTCTTTGTTTAATATGCACCTCATTTTTAATTAGGTTATTTGTTTTGTTTCCATGTAGTTTCTTGCATTTTAATACATTTTGTACATTAGGTCTCTACTGTAAGTGGAGTTGGTGAATATCTTTTCCCATTCTACAGGCTCCAATTTTTCCCTATTGACAATGTCCTTTTCCTTACAGAAGTTTGACAGTTTCATGAGGTCCTCTAATTAATCTTTGATCTTAATTTCTGATCTTGTGGTGTTGTGTTAAAAAAGTTACCTCCTGTGCCACCGCTCTCAAGGCTATTGCCTACTTTCTCTTCCATCACATTCATTATATCTGGTTTTATATTGAAGTCTTAGATCTATTTATACTTAAGGTTTGTATTCAGTGATAGATATTGATCTAATTGCTTGCGTCTGCTTCAGACATCCAATTAGACCAACACCATTTGTTAAAACTGCTTTCTTTTTGTCATTGTATTTATTTGACTTCTTTTTAAAACATTAGGTGTCCCTCGGTGTCTGGATATATATCTGGAAACTTTACTCAGTTCTATTGTTTGTCTTGTGTGTTTTTGTGACAATTCCATTCAGTTTTTATTACTATGTCTTTGTAGTACAGATTAGGATCATGGATGTTGATACCTCAGTAGTTCTTTTATTTTTCAAGATTATTTTAGCTATCCTGAGTTCTGTATTGCTTTTCCATATAAAGTCGTGTAATGTTCTTTTCATGTCTAGAAAGAATTATATTGGGATTTTGATGGGAATTGCATTGAATCTTTAGATGACTTTTAGTGAAATGGTACTTTTTACTATGTTAATAAAACCCACACATGAGAATGGGATATCTTTCCATTTTTTGAGATCTTCAATCATCCTCTTCAAGGATGTAAATCTTTTGTCATTGAAGTCTTTCACTTCCTTGGTCTCTCAAGATACCTTATGTTATTTGTAGCTATTGTAAAGAATATTGTTTCTGGTATTTCTTTTTCTGTCTATTTCTCATTTATATATAGGAGGGCTACAGAATTTTTTGAGATTATCTTGCATCCAGCCACTTCACTGAAGTTTTTTACTACCTGTAGGAGTTCCCTAATATAGTTTTTGATGTAATTTATAACAAATATGTTATCGTCTGCAAATAAGACTATTTTGACTTTTTTCTTTTGAATTCATATCCCTTTAATCTCCTTTTGTTGTCTTATGATCTAGCTAGAACATTACGTACTATATTGAATATGTAAATGTCGATGGAACAGCCTGGTCATGCTCCTGATTTTAGTGGAATTGCTTGGATTTACTCTCCATTTAATTCAGTGTTGGAGTAGGCTTTCTGTTAATTGCCTTTATTAAGTTTTTTTATGGGCTTTGTATCTCCAGTCTCCCCAATGGGTTTACTATGAAGGGTTGTTTTGTATTATCAAAAGCTTTCTCACAATTTAGTGAGGTGATCATGTACTTTTTTCTATCAATTTGTTTATGCAGTGTCACTGCATCGTAAATCACAGTCATAAAGCACTGACTGATTTTCATATGTTAAAACCATTCCTTCATCACTAAGAACACACCTCCTCAATCATGGTGGATAGTCTTTTTAATGTTTTCTTGGATGTCGTATGTGAATATTTAATTGAGTACATTTGCATTTATGTTCATAAGAACTATTATCATATAATTATCTTTCATGGTTGAGTCTTTGTGAGGTTTTGGTATTTAGCATGACTGTTGCCTCATAGAATGAGTTTGTCAGAGTTCATTCTACATCTATTTTAAAGAATACTTGAGGAATTTTTGTGTTAACTCTTCTTAAATGTCTTATAATTCTGAGCTTAAATCTTCTGACTCTGTCCTTTTCTTGGTCGTAAGTCCTTTACTGCTCTCTTTTATTTTCTTGAGAATTATAGATCTGTTTAAGTTGTTTATCTGATCTTGAATCAATATTTGTCGTGGTATCTATCACTAATATTTTAATTTATTTTGGATTTCCCAATTTTGTGGAGTACAGGTTTTTAAGGTACGACCTATTGATTCATTGGATTTCCACAGTTTCTATAGTTATATCCTCTTTTTTCTTGTCTTATTGATTATACATTTTCTCTCTGTCTTTTAATTAGTTTAACTGGGGGTTTGTCTATCTTGTTGATTTTGTCAAAGAACCAGCTCTTTATTTCATTGATTCTTTGAATTGTTCCCTTCATTTCTATTTTGTTGATTTCAGCCTCAGTTTGATTAATTCTGGACACCTTCCTTTTTGGGTATACTTCCTTCTTTTTTTTAGGTCTTTCAGATATGCTCTTAATTTGGTAGTATATGAAGTCTCCACTCTTTTCTGGTAAACACTTTGTACTATGAATTTTCCATTTATCATAGCTTTTTTGAGTATGTTTTAGAGTCATTTTCATTAAATTCAGGAAGTTTTTAATTTCTTCCTTTATTTCTGTCTTGATCCACTTTTCTTAATTAGAGAGTTGTTGAATTTCCATGAATTTGTAGGCGTTCTACTGTTGCTGTTTTATAAGTTGTGCATTAATCATTAGTGATTCTTATAGGATGTAGGGGGCGATTTCGGTTTCCTGTATGTATTGAAGATTGCTTTGTGGCCAAGAATGTGGTCAATTTTTTGAAGGTTCTCTGAGATAGTGAGAAAAAGATGTATTATTATATGTGGGTTAAACATTCTGTAAATATCTGCTAGATCCATTTAGTTTATAACATTTGTTAGTGCCAATATATCTCAGTTATTTTATTTTCGATTTTATTTCTTTTTGTTAGGAAATTTACAACATTAATCTTGAGGGATATCAATGACCAATGATACTTATCTCCTGTTATTTTGTAGTTATTGTTGATGAGTGTGTGTGTGTGTGTTTGTGTGTGTGTGTGTTTACCTTCTTTCGAGTTTGATAGTGTGAGATTATTTCCTGTGAATTCCTGATTGTAGTTAATCTCGCTGGTTTGAATTTTTTATTCTACTCCCTTCTGTGGGTGGAGTTTGTAGATAGTTATTTTTAGAATTTGATTTTATCATGAAATATTTTGATTTCTCAGTCTACACTTGACAGTTTATTAGAAAAAATAATCTGGCCTGGCATCTGTGTTTCCTTAGAATATGTAGTTTTTCTGCTTATGGTTAGACATTAAGGTACCCATTAAGAAATTAGGTGTAATTCTAATAGATATACATTTGTATGCTATTTGTTGTTTTCTCTTGTTACATTTAGAATTCTTTATTTATTCTGTATGTTCAGTAGTTTCATTTGTATGTGGCAAGATGACCTGCCATTCTGATCCAGTATAATTGGTATTCTTTAATATTCTAGTAGTTTTTATACTCATCTCTTTCTTTATAGTTGGGAAATTTTGTTCAATGATTTTATTGATTTTTTTATCTCTATAAACTTTCTGAATTATTTAAGTCCTGATAGCCAAACACTCTACCACCTGTGGTAAGTCTGTAAAAAATTGAATTTCTGTCTTGATACTTGTTTGGGAAATTATTTTTAAATATCCTGTCATGAATGTTAGCAGCAAGACCCTTTACTGCTTAAAGAATATACACTGGCTCTTGTGGGGGGTACATTTTCCTTCAGATGTTGCCCACATTGGTGAGTGTCTATAGCTGCAATGACTCAGCTCTCACTAAGCCCACCTATCTGAATCTGAGGGCAACATCTGTTGGAAGTACAGGCCCTCATGATATTGTACACATATCACTTAAAAGCCCAGATGGAACAACTGAAAGGAAAGCAACTTCCTTGTCTCCACAACTCTTAATTCCCATGGTTAGATGCTGAAAATAGAAGTGGAATTTATCTTTCTATCACATCTTCCCACTAATGACTTCACAATGATATAAATGTAAAAATTCTGGTGCTTAAAAAAATCTGATTTCACAGTAATTGAACACCATTTGTTGTCATGACCATATGCCACTGAGACATTGATGGTGGCTACATGTGGTTTAAGCCTAGTAAAAGCTATACAGATAAAAATAGAAAGGAATATGGATATATTTCTAAAATAGAGACACCACATGTCATATATAGCTGAAGGGCCTTATATGTTTAAATACACTGGAATGAGAATTTTTTTTTAAAAAATAAAGCACGTAACTTGCTTTTCATTCTTTGGATTTATTCATTTATTTATTTACTTTTGTTATAAGGCATAATATATTCTGTACTAGGCTTCACTTTATTCTGTATATGCGACCACCATTGAAATCCTGATTCTCTTACCTCTCTTCTTTTCCAGTGCTACGGTTACTTGCATATTCCATGATACATATTCAGCTCAGTGCTGGGGATCAACCCCAGAACTTTTTGAATGCTAGGCAAGCACTGAGTTACTTGCTCATCCCACATTTGTGAATCATTTTATTTTTTATGAATTTACCTTTTGTTTATGTGTGTTTTATCTTAGTGAGCATGTGCCATAAGTGTGTGACAGAGGAGACCAGAAGTAAGCTCCACAATCCCTGCATCTGGAGTGACAGTCAGTTGAGACACAGTATTGTTGGTACTGGGAACTAAATTTGGGTATTCTGGAAAAGCAGAAATTATTCTCAACCATTGAGTCACCTTTCCTGGCCCATCTTTTCACTCTCAATTCCCATAGTTCACTGGATGTTGAAACTGTTGCCTGGCTTTAATATACAGTCAGATGAACATCAGGCCAAATTACATTTTCTGTGACTGATTTTATTCATTTTTGTTGGTATCTAGTTTGTTCTAAGATGGAAATGAATTCTCCGCCTAGCCAATTGTCCAAAGTCGGATACTTGATGTGTTGCTGGGGGAAGAGTGAAGTCTTTAAAGCTAACTAGATCCTTCCTAGGTTGCAGCCATGCCCATGCTGTGAGACACAGGTGTGTTATGTAACTCATTTTGCAGTAGAAAATTCAATACAGTAGATGAAGAAACGTGAGATAGAGTGAAAAATACTTTCCTTCATAAATTATGGTAAGACACACCTAGTAATTACTATTAAACTTCATTAATCACTACATGAGTAAGGCAGAGTTGGTCATACTGTTAATGTGTACCTTTGCATTTTGTATAATGCAAAGATCTTTGTGATAAATTACTATTTTTGACAACATTATTTACTGGGGAGGTTGTTTCCCATCCTTTCAGAGCAACCATAGAGATGTCAGAGGTAAACAATTGATATGAAAAATATAGACACTTAATATACTGGTATAATCTTCTCTGTTTGCTAAAAGGAGTTCCATAGATTGTATTTGTCAGCTCAATTCCAGATGCTGTTTATTCTTAAAAGCTTGAATATTGGCATTTGATAAAAAATATTCTCAGGTAAGACAGATGTCTCAGCAGTTGAGAGCACCGATTTATTCTTCCAGGGTTCCTCAACCACCTGTTTACATCTATGCACAAGCAAACATGTAAACGTATACTCACTTCCCCTCATGTGTACACACACACACACACACACACACACACACACACACACACACACACATACACAAACACAGATTTCGTCTGAGATTAATAGAGTTTGTAGGAAAATATCTTGCTATTTTCTCTGCATATATCAAACTTTTTCATCTTCAGGCTGTGGACTGAAAATACTTTTTTGAAGATGAACTTTCTTCTTTTTTGATGCATCCTGTAAGTCAGAATTTTTTTACTTCTCTTCTTCATTTTTGGAATACTTCACCTCCACTTATTTCAGTATGTTTTCTTGCTTTCCAGTTCTAAATTTGGTTTGGGAAAAAGGACAGTTACACATAGAAACGGGATTTCTGGAATATACCACCTTTCTCTCCCTTTAAGTTGAAACTATTTTAAAATTAATGTATTATGTATTATTACATTTAACATCTAAAATTTTTGCACAAGAAGTTTTTGCAAAATAGTGATTTCACTACTGCATAAAATGCCATTAACCCATCTTATGAAGGGAAGAATTATCCTAAACCATCATCTACTAAACAAATTATGTTTAAATTCTGTGATAATCTTAAAATTCCTTAGAAAAAATGACTGGTTTGTATTATGGGAATCTAACAAGCTGTATACATTACACTTTTATTTGATATAGAATCATAGTATGTAGACCTAGCTTGTCTGGAATTCCCTAGTAGACCAAGTTGCCCTGAAACTTACATAGATTCATTCCACTCTGTTTAATGACTGCTGTGACATGGGCCACTACAACTCTAAACACTGTTGTCATTGGGTCTCTTATATGTTAATCGCTCCCCTGCATTCATACCCTCCACTCCCCTCAAATTCATGGAGCCCAGGTCTCAACTCACTTTGTTGCTGAGAATAAATTTGAAATTCTAATTCTTCTGCATTCACCACCAGATAACTGTAGTTCAAGCAAGTTCGATCTTGCCTAGGTACCTTTAATCTCTCTTCACATCAGTTTTCTTACTTACTTTCATGCTATGAAAAGAAATTATGGAAGTTACCCTGTGGTGCACATTACCTTCTGAATTATTGTGATTGCTTCAGTGCAATGGTGACTAACTTGGTTTCTATCTACTATGTTTTTCATAAAGTACCTGTTGGACACTGCCTTTCTTGATTCAATGGTTTGGGAAAACATGATTTCTTAGGTAACTATGCTCTGAATTATTCACATCAGTAGGCATACAGTATCTTTTATTTCTTCCTTCATTTGCCAGATGGGTCCCCATGTGGAGAGTATAATCCAATATTCTTAAAAATGTTGGTTGATCCTTTACAAACCATTACCACCATGGTCAATATTTCCAGGAGGACAGCTGCAATCAATTTAAGATTGCCTTCCAGTCATTGTTTTCCCTGTTAATGCAAGCCTCCTTCACAAGGTGATTTCTAATGAGAAATGGATGACATAGACTAAAGCCTACTTATAATCCATGGTAGGAGCTGTAGTTCAGAGAGCCCCTGAAGTGAATTTGGGGCATGTGTACTCTGTTATTTCCTAGAGAGGAATCCAAGATTTAAATAATGAAGAATAAACAGTAGTGTGTGGCATGTACTTGATATACAACAGAATATCCACTTCCTCCCCTTCCATTTATTTGTCTTTGGTACATTGTCCCACGCAGTCACAACTATCAACAGGTTCCCAGGTTGGTGCTTGTATAACAGAGTATAGGAATCTTTTCAACTGTGTTCTGTTGGATTCTCATGTGTCTGAACAGAGAAGATATTTGATTGCTAAACATGTGGACAGCAGCTGATCTGTAAATTTAGTTCCATAGCCTGTGCCTGGTGAAACCTCTGAGCAGTTCGACATGCAAATTCTTCAGTTATCAGCAACACAGATGCTCTCTGAATTCTGTTTGGTACAAATATAGTACAGGATATCTCCAAGGAAGCCAGACCTTGGAATTTTCTCGGGGCATTACAAAATATTTCAATAGTGAGGAGATAGCCTCTGCAGGTTCAGTTGCAAAGGAGGTAGACTTAGAAGCCCTATTGGATTAAGAAAGCATTATCCAAATGAAAATGCCAATTTCCTAATACATCAGAGATTAAAGTCTTTCCTTCATTCCTGTGCCACAAAATCTATGGGAGCATGGGAGTTTCTGAGTATGGATGTCATTTTACTTATTGTGTACGTTCGTGTGTGTGCACACATATTATCTGTGTTTCTGTGTTTGTGTGCTAGAAGTATTCAAACTAGTATGTGCTATGCTTTGTCTGAGTTTTAATCCTTGTAGGACTTCTATTTTCTGAGTAGTAGCAGAGAGCACAGGGGTAGATCTAGTAGAGAGGGGACATGGAAGGAGTTGGGAGAAATGGAAGGAGGGGAAAGAGGATCTAGATGTATTGTATGGGGTTAGAAAAAATAAAATTAATACTTAATAACATGCAGAATGAATACGGTACAAAAAAGGCATGATTAATGATGCCAAACTTTTTCTTTTCTGTTAATTTTTATACTAAAACTAAATACTGGTGGTAAACACAGTTTACTTATTCTGCATCAATTTTAAGTTTTATTTAATAAATCTGTGCTAAAAAGAAAGGAAGAACCATTCACTGAACTGCACCTTACTGCTTGGGTCCAGTTCCACTTATATAGGTGGATATTTGGGGATATGAGCAACATGTTTTTATTCAAGATGGGAGCGGCTGAGTAAGGTAGAAGCACAAGTATCTTGCTTAATCTCCAGACTTTTTGTATCGTAGTCAGAAATATATCTAAGAGATCATCAATAAAATGAATAAGAAAAATAAATATTTCCCAACTCATAAACAAACATTTCCTGTGGATAAAGTAAAGATATATTTGTAATGAGTAGGTGGGGCCTTTGTAGCACTAAGAATAATAGTAGATTTTGACAACCTGTTAGATCATGATGGTTGCCTGGCAAACCCAATGTGATTCTTGTGGTCTCTTATCATCTGGACAACAAGCATGGGACAAGTGAGATGTAATATTTTCTTTGGATATGTTATTTCCATGATTAGTATCCTCTACAACTTTTCATTTCAGTATATTCTGCTGGTGATTCTTCCAATCAAGCCACAGCCTAAGCCCTGGAATATATTCTGGAGCTGGCAGTAGAAGCCAAGACAGGGATGCCTGCTGTCATAGGTGCAATATGTGGAAAAGCTAAACAATATAGAGTAGGAAGCTAAAGATGTCCATACCATTGTGAGTTTTCTATTGCGTCCATTTCCTTAACAAGATTTGAAGCTATTTCTTAGATAAGTCCTGGTTAAGGATATATATGTTTCATCTTCTATGGAAGCTGCACAACTTCTTCTATCTGATTGTCTCTAAAAGCCTGAATTCACAGTGTCATTACCACATGAGAAGATTGCATTTTGGCTCACACTAGATCCTGGTGTTACAATGACCTCTGAGGGTACTGCAACAATGTTAAAGTCAGGGTGTTGCTGTTGGATGTTGAAAAATGTTGATTATGCCTCTGTGCCCTGAGTCAATGGTTTTATTTCTGAGGTTTCTGTACTGTATTTCTGCTAAGAATTGGGTTCCATTCTTTCTATTAATGTTGTTTAGGGTGATTAAAATTGAGCTATTACAAGTAGCTAATGTCTAAGTTATTTTGAAATAAGAATGCTGTACAACCTTTAATACTACCATCCTCCTATTTATTCTATCTGGGAGATTCATCTTTTTCCAGAATACCCTAAAGTAATGACTGTATACTCAGTTGAGATTCATTTTGAGGGCAGCAAATTGAGGTTTTGTTCAGAGGGGGGCCCAGTATGTGGCTATAATTTCAATGTAACGTGGCTTTATACATAAATTAGTGTAGTGAATCATAATGTTTTTGCAATGCACACTTTTTCTAGTTTTCACATCACAGCATGCGATGAAGGGAGACTGCTTCCTGTATGATACGTCATGAGGACATTTTTATCTTAAGATTTCTAGGGAATTTAATTTTTAGTGACCCTCTTGTTTAGTTCAGTCTCCCGAGGCCAGGAAATGTCTAAAGTACCTTACCAAGTACTCAAGAAAACACAATCTCTCAATTCCATTGTTTTCCCTGCTTTGAACTGATGTAAAAGAGTAGCAGCCAAGTGATAGTGTTTTTACGCATGTTGGACAGAAATAGAAATGTGGCATGGCATTTAGAAGCCCAGGGACCAAAGAGTTCTGAAGTGGGGAAAGTGACTTCAAAGGCATGGGTATTCTGATATTCTGGAAGGGAGGAGCCACATAGCTCTCACAGCACTTTGGAAGAAGAGCTCAATAGGAAATTATCCTGTCATTCAAGACATCAGACATCACACAGCACTGGCAGCTTTGAGGCAGGGAAGGCTTCCCCAACTGAGCTGGAATGTTCCAATGTAACAACTTCTCTCAGCTCTGCTCACCTCTTCTCTGCTCTGAGGGGAAAACTTTCCTAGTGTTACAGCTCCAAAGAGATATCCAAACCTAACTGAAATGTTCAAGATGAGTTGACGTGTTCTTCTCTGCTTCTTCTCTTCTCTTCTCTTCTCTTCTCTTCTCTTCTCTTCTCTTCTCTTCTCTTCTCTTCTCTTCTTTTCTCTAATCTTCTCATTGCTTCCTTTCTTTTCTCCTCTTCATGGCTGCCTCCACTTAGGAGAAATGCCACAGCCTAAGTTGTGCTCCTGAGGGAGAAGAGTACAGAATGCTACCTATTATATAATGTCCCTGGGGTGAGGAGCATCCCACAGTGGCCTCTGATTGTAGAATTTTTTTTGCCGTTACTTGGCCTGCTAGAAGAGGGTGAAGGATCCTAGCTTAGAGCAATATGTATTAATTGGGACATTTCTTTGCTGATCTGCCAGTTTGTGCCCCCTCAGCCAGCTTGGAGTGGGGATCCCAATAGTCCTATGGTGACCTGTCGTGTGGTGGTCTGAATTCCCAAAACTCCCCAGCCTAGCATAGCTAGACTTCCACAATTGGGCAATTTAGTAGCTTCAAAGTGTTCAGCTGGAAAATTTGGGTCTCATGGTGATCACAATGGGGGTGGCTGGAGACCCAGAATCCCTTGCAGAGTATGAAGTGGGATAAGCAGCAGCTCCAAATGGCAAATATGGCCAAAGCCAGAGGTGGCATTTCCGGAGGAACCCCAGGGCAGGAGTAGTTGGTAAATCATGGGTACCCCATCATGAACAGCCATGCATGCTTGTGAGTAGAACCATGGGTCAAGACCCGCCTTGTAGACTGGGTTATAGGCAAGGGGGTTGAGGGTCTTCTGCAGCCATTTCCCCTTGTGGGAATTGCTTTGCTGACTCCTTTCTTGCTGCGCTGGACAGGGATGCAGCCCACACGTAGGCCTGGCAGGCAGTAGCGTGGCTGTGTCCACGTAAGTCTGCTTGGCAGAGCATGAAGTGCAGAGGCGGCGCCCCTCTGACCCCCTTGACTCAACCCTGGCCTAGTCCAGGTAACAGTAGGTGGTGCTCATAGGGCCGTGGCTGGGGCCCCCAGGCTCATTCTCCATTGTCAACTGGCCTCTGCTGCCCTTTAGCGGCTGGAACTGAACTGCACATGGTGCCTTACGCCAGCCCTTACCTGTTACAAGCTCCACCTTCTCTGCCTGGATGCCTGGGAAGAATTGCAGCCAGTAACCATCAGGATTTAGGCCAATGGGCCCAGTTCCTCAAGAGGACCTCTTCGTGAGTGGAGCCCCTGTCTTACCTTCTACTTGAAATGCTCTGGGCCAATTAAGGAACATGGCTGCCCCTGGTGTCTTATGCGAGCTAGTGTCCCTGGGAACCTAGGTGTCACTGGCCTTGATTGAGCCCCTTGTGCCTTTCCTGTTGGATCTTCAAAGGGTAGCATAGGTAGGGAAGTCTTTTGAATTTAGGAACAGACTTCCTTGCTGACTTCTAGATGGCCTCTGACCAAGGTCTTTCCGAGTGGTTGAAGTTCCAAGTTGGGAGACAACCTAATAGAATCCATAATGTTGGACCCCAGGAGGAGAAATGAACATTGTTTTGTTGAAAGTCAGAGGAGGTCAAATCTCTACAGTAGCAGGGCGCAAAACTTCTTGAACATCATCATCCTCTCCATCCTACACATACCTCAGGTTTTAGGATGGAAGAGAAAAACTGGACTAATAGGAATCAGTCACACTTCACATGTTGCTAGATTCCTCCAGCTGTGTTTAGTCCATCGGACTTGACCTGGCTCCTTCAAAAAAATTTCTGAAATGGTGTGGTGGTCCTGATTTATCATAGAGATACATCAAAGGAGTGTATGATGCCAAAATGTTTCCACTGAGATGTCTAAAGGTCTCAGAGACTTCTAGAATCCGAGCATTCATTAACATCATCGGCAATGAACTTTAGTTCCTAGTGGTGACCAGACATAAGCTAAGAGCAAGGGAGTTGGCATTAGGAACCTGTCCTAATGGAACTCACCATAGATTGCAGAAGTAAATAATCATGAGCAGTGTAAGAGAAACACTTTCATTTGAGTAGAGGGCCTGAGGAGATGGAGGAAAAAAACAAAATTGACTATGTTTATTGGACAGTTTGGAGAGTAAGAAATCATAGAAGAATAATACTTTCACAGTCAATTGTTAGTTTCCAGTCATTCAGAATTAACCAGTGGCCTAATGAATGCAAGACTGTCCCTGATCCAGTCACCCAATTCCTGAGTTTCAAGGTTCAATAGTCAGAGTTGATGATCATTGTGAATAGAAAAGCATTCAGAAAAAAAAGAAAGATATATTTTTTTCTATGGGTAAACTGCACATGATGTTTTCAGAGATCTAATAAAAAAAAAAAGGTATGATAGAAGGTGAAAAATGCTTCAAAAATTTAAAAACTTGCAGTTGTCTACATTCAGTGAATTGACATTTATTGAATTGCTTTTGCATCAATTTAATTTCATTGATGCTGCATTCTGTAACAGAATAGACTGTAAGAGGAAGGCTTTTTTAAAAAATTTTGATAACTAGATCTCATGTAGACCAGACTGGCCTTGAGTTTCTATTAACTGGTTTCAGGACTCTGTTGCGTTGTTGCTTGGCATAGATCAGATATTCTAGAGCATTCCCTTTGGTGTTGGAAGCAGCTTTTGCACCTTCCATGTGCCCAGAATTGAGAGTTGTGTCTCAGGGAAGTACAATAGTGAAGCCCCTGCATTCTGTTTCCCATACTTCTTGACCCTACCAACCATACTTTCCTCTTCTGCCATCCCTAAAGGGAACACCTTACCCACTTGTATGCCCATACAACCTTGTTGGGATCCCCTGTAATGGACTGCACCTAGAGAGCTATTTCATTTCAATAAGGATGTTGAACATTTTTTTAAAGTTTCTTTTCTTTAAGTATTTTGTTAAAGATTAGATAGAATGTATAGATTTCTTCTGATAAAATGTCATTTTTACTATATCAATCCTACCAAACCAGGAGAATAGGATATCTTTCCATCTTTTGAGATTTTCTTCATTTTCCGTCTTTAAGGAAATAAGGTATTTGTCATTCAAATCTTCCAGTTGCTTGATTACAGACACCCCAATATACCTGGTGTCGTTTGTAGGTTTTAAAGTTGTTGTTTCCTTGATTTCTTTCTCTAACCATGTGTCATTTGTATGTATGGGAGCTAAAGACTTTTTCAATTAATCCTGTAGTCTGGCACCTCACTGAGGATGTTTATCAGCTATAGGTGTTCCTTTTTATAGTACTATTGAATATGTATTCAGATTGGGGACAACTGTGTGTTGTTCCAGATTTTAATAGAATTATTTTGACTTTCACTTCATTTAATTTGATGTTGGCAGAGTTTTTACTGGAAATTGCCTGTATTATGTTTACAAACAGAATGCATCTCCAATCTCTCCAATAGGTTTATCATGAAGGAGTATTGGATTTTGTCAAAAACTGTCTTAGGATCTAGTGAGGTGAGCCTTGTGAGCTTTTTCTTTCTTTAAGTTTGTTTATATGGTGGATTACATTGATTAATTTTGTATGTTGACTCCTCCCTGTGTGTCTGAGATAAAGATAGGCTTTATAGGTGGATTATTTTTTAATGTGTCCTTGGATGTGTTTATGAGTGTTTATTAAGTATATTTACATATCTGTTAATGATGTATATTGGTGTATAACTTGCTTTCTTTGTTGAATATTTTTGTGGTTTGCAATTAGTGTAAGAATTAGTTTGGCAGTGTGCCTTCTGCTTTTATTTTAAGGAGTAATTAGAGGATTTCGCATTCAGAGCTAAAATATTATTATCATATGTAGGACGCCAATCCAGCACAATGCTAAGATGGCGCAGGCTTCTGGACGGCTTAGTAGTAAACAATAGCTTTGCGCATGCGCTACAGTTGAGAACAGCTTGGCTCTTGGTAACACACCCATAACAAACCCGCAAAAGCAGATATGCAAATGAGGTGTTGCAGAGATAGCCTATCATTAGGAACTACAATTCCTGCTGTGTATATAAACAGCTTGCTCCTTGGCCTTGGGGTCCTCCCACATCATAATGAAGTGCTCCTCACAATAAAGGTGTTGAGAAGAATCCGGTTGTGGCGTCTTACTTGCGCGACAAGTGTTGCCGAAACCCGGGAATCGGAGGAACCAAGAACGTAGTTCTTCTGGATTCAGAAATCTTCACCTTAGGATCGTGGTACCGGTAAGTTCTTTTCATTTAGTCCTCCTACAAAAGTTTTCTGATGATGCCCGGATTTGGGGTGGATCCTTGAATAGCTGCAGTCGTCATCTTCCTTGCCTTCGTACTCATCCTGTGGTGTTGTTTCTGCTTGAATTGTTATAAACCAGGACACGAGTGCATCTGCTGGGATAAACCAGTGGGACAGTAGGACTGGGGTAGATAACCTCACTTGTCATCTTGTGTATTAAGTCCTCACGTACAAAAGTGAGAAGCATGGGACACGCACAGTCCACCCCCTTTTTTGGCGGTGTTAAAAGAACTTCTTTCATTTAGGGACCTTAAGATTCTGGAAAAGGCACTTAAAGGGTTCTTACAAGAGGTGGATACTGCTGCACCGTGGTTTGCACCCACTGGAAAGCTGACGATACCATGTTGGGGAAAAACTGGGAAGAGACTTAGATCGCAGGGCGGAAGAAACAACATTGAAGGCAGGGGACTAAACCTTTATGGAATATGATCAGGGCATGCTTAGAGGATAAGCGTTGCGTTGAAGGTGTCAGAGCAGGGAAAAAGGCTTTGGCCACTCATCAGGATTCCATGTCAGAAGATAATACAAAACCTTTAGAGGAAAGAAAAGGGGATGGAGGAAAACAAGTAAAGAGCAAAGGCAATAAGAAAAAAGAAGATAGTGAAACTAATTCTGCAGATATAAAAAAGGAAAAGAAAAGGAAAGAAGATGTAGGTAAATTATACCCTTCTTTAAAAGCATTAACACTTTTTGATTCAGAAGAATTGGAGGAATCAGAATTAGGTTCAGAAAAGGAACAAACTCTAGAGGATAAAGCTTCTCGCTATGAGCAGGAAAGATATGGCCTGAAATATTCAGGTCGTATAAAGGCGCGGAATAGTCACAAGTTGCCGACTGCGCCCCCATATAACCCAGAATTTATACAGAAAGGCAAACAACAAATTCCTAAAACTCAGTGCTCATTTTGTCCACAAACATGGAGTGAGGCGGCTTCTGCCATCCCTGTGTTTGAAGATCCTAATACCCGAAACAGATATCATGAGCCATTGGGGTTTAAACAACTTAAAGAATTGGCTAAATCAGTCAAGACATATGGTTTAAATGCTTCATTTACGCAAGCCCAACTAGATTGATTGGCCTAAAGTGCCATGACCCCTTCTGATTGGATGGGTACAGTTAAGGCGTGCCTAACTATGGGCCAATACCTAGATTGGAAGTCTATATACACTGACTATGAACAACAAGCTCGTGTTTAATGCCGACAATGGTCGAGCTTTCTGGAACACTGATATGCTCCAAGGATTAGGACAATGGGCAAATAATCAAACTGCATTTCCTCTAGAAGTTTATGGACAAATTAATAATATAGCTATAAAGGCCTGGAAGGCATTATCTAATAAAGGGGAGGTTTCTGCAAACCTTACTAAAGTCACCCAAGGCTCTACAGAACCTTTCTCAGACTTT
Organism: Cricetomys ansorgei; assembly: GCA_026225945.1. Taxonomy (NCBI): domain Eukaryota; kingdom Metazoa; phylum Chordata; class Mammalia; order Rodentia; family Nesomyidae; genus Cricetomys; species Cricetomys ansorgei. Next base: position 676,107 of record JAMJFZ010001467.1, read on the forward strand.
GTGGCACGTATGATGGAAGCGGCAGGTAGAATATTTGGAGATTCTGATTCAGCAATGCCATTAATTGAACAATTAATCTTTGAACAATGTACCAAAGAGTGTCGTTCTGCCATTACACCTTGGAAAAATAAAGGCCTACATGCCTGGATGAAAGCCTGTAGAGAGAGAGGCGGACTGTTATCTAATGCAGGACTGGCTGCTGCAGTATTAAAAGCCACCAAAAAAGGGTGGTCTAATAAAGTATGTTTTAAATGTGGAAAATTAGGTCATATTAAGAAAAATTGCCCAAAATATTTTAAAATTGAAGAACAAAAAACAGTCCCAGGACGTTGTCCCAAATGTAAAAAGGGTAATCGTTGTGCAAATGAATGTTGATCCATAAAAGACATCAATGGCCAGCCCTTAGATAATAGCTATTGTGGCTCTCGTCCAAAAAACGGACAGCGGGGCCCAAGACCCCAGAGCCCACAAATATATGGGGCACTTCAGACACCTTCTCTGCGTTTCCCTCAGAATCAAGAAGAATCACTCCGGGTTCAACAGAATTGGATCTCTGCGCCACTGAAAGAATAATATTGACACCACAAATGGGGGTCCAACCTATTAGTTCTGATTTCAATGGACCTCTTCCAAAAGACACAGTAGGTATTTTGTTGGGACAATCATCATCAGCCTTAAGGGTTTGCTAGTAACACCAGGAGTTGTAGACTCAAAATATAAAGGGAATGTTAAAATACTATGTTCCTCCCCTCGAGGTATAACTGCCATTTCACCCGGTGCTCATATTGCCCAACTTCTTTTACCAAGCTTACACAAAAAGTTTCCTGCTAATACTAATCGCAAGAGTGACAAAGATTTAGGATCTATAGGATCCTGCTTTGCTTGTCTGTCGCTAAAATTAAAGGATCGTCCTATGATCACTCTTCAGGTGGAAGGACGGTCTTTTTTAGGCTTGTTAGATACTGGTGCTGATAGTAGCATTTTATCTTCTTATGATTGGCCACCAAAGTGGCCCACACAGGCCTCCTTCCATAATCTTCGGGGTCTTGGCTATGAATCAGCACCTATGATAAGTACAAAAGAATTAACTTGGAAGGATAAAGAGGGAAGACAAGGCCTTTTCACACCCCATGTCATTAATCTTCCAGTGACCTTGTGGGGCCAAGTTGTGTTAGCCGGTCTAGAGTTAAAACTTACAAATGAATATTCCCTTCAGTCACAAGAAATTATGCACTCTATGGGTTATATACCTGGCCAAGGATTAGGCAAATATTTACAGGGTAATCCTGAACCTATATCGATCAAGGTTAAAGCTAACTGTGAAGGATTGGGTTTTTCGTAGGGTCACTGAGGATGGCATACCCATTACTTGGAAAACAGAAGACCCAGTATAGGTTCCTCAGTGGCCATTATCTTCTGAAAAATTGGAAGCTGCTGTAAATTTAGTGATAAAACAGTTAAAAGTAGGACATTTAGAAGAATCCCAATCTCCCTGGAATACACCAATTTTTGTCATAAAAAAGAAATCAGGAAAATGGAGATTGCTACATGATTTAAGAGCAATCAATAATCAAATACAGGTCTTGGGTCCTATCCAAAGAGGTTTACCCCTACTTACCAGTCTACTTGCAGATTATTCTATGATTATTATAGATATTAAGGATTGCTTCTTTTCTATACCCCTTGCTTCTGATGATTGTCAACATTTTGCTTTTACGCTACTATCCAGAAATCATGAAAAACCTGATGCTCGATATCAGTGGTGAGTTTTACCACAAGGTATGGCTAACAGCCCTACAATGTGTCAATTATATGTGGGAATGGCATTACAACCAGTTCGCACTGCCTTCCCTAAAATCAGGATATGTCATTACATGGATGATATTTTAATGGTAGCTTCTCATCAAGATGTGTTAATTATGGCCTATAATATGATGATTAAATGTTTACATCAACAACATCTAGATGTAGCATCTAAAAAGGTACAAATAGAAAGTGTGGGTCATTTCCTTGTCATTATTATCGGGCCAAAATATATAAAGCCTCAAATAATTAAAATTCGAAAAGACAATTTATGCACTCTAAATGATTTTCAAAAATTACTTGGGGATGTCAATTGGATTCGTCCCTACTTAAAATTATCCAATCAAGATTTAAAACCTCTGTTTGACATTTTAATAGGAGATTCTCATATTTCCTCTCCTAGAATGCTAACTCCAAAAGCTAGGGAAGCTCATATTAAAGTGGAAAATGCCATAAAAAATGCTCAGCTTATAAGAGTATCAAAAGGCAAACCAATTTCTCTTTGTATTTTACAAACCTTGATACAGCCCACAGGAGTTTTATGGCAAGATGGCCCGTTGCTTTGGACATACCCACATTACTCCCCTGGCAAAAGTTTGGAATACTATCCATCTACAGTACCTAAATTAGCCTTACTCGGAGTGCGTGCATTGATAACTCATTTTGGTGCACCCCCGGCTAATATCATTACACCTTATACTAATGCCCAAATTCAGATTTTATGTGCTACTATAGACGACTGGGCCATTCTAAAATGCTGTTTTGATGAAGATTTTGATAACCTAAAAATCCATTGTTAAATTTCATACAGCAACATCCTGTAGTTTTTCCTAAAATTACTACAATCAATCCTCTTAGTGAAGCTATTGATATTTATACTGATGGTTCAATAACCGGAGTTGGGAGTTATGTGGCTGGAGATGATCAACCAGTGCTGCGCCAATTCATACCTAACTCTCCTCAAGTAACAAAATGTTTAATTGTTTTAGAGGTGTTTCAAACATTCAAACAACCTTTTAATCTTATTTCTGATTCCTATTATGTTGTTAATGCTATAAAAATACTTGAATGTACAGGGCCAATATGTATCCATAGCCTGTAACAAAAGTTTTACAACAAATTCAAAAAGAAAATTGGAATAGAACTAATAAATTTTTCATAAAACATATACGAGCTCGTACTATGCTACCTGGACCTATGGTTCATAAAAATAAGCTAACAGAAGAGGCTACGCACACAACTTTTATTTTTACTGTTGATTCACTTCAAAACGCTGCTGATTTTCATAAATTGTATCATGTTTCTGCTAATACTCTGCGGCCACAATTTCACATACCACAGTCTGCCGCCAAAAAAAAATTGTGGTTAAGTGTCCTGATTGTGTACAATTCCATCATCCACCTCATGTCAGAGTCAACCCTAGAGGACTTCGACCCCTGGATTTGTGACAAATGGATGTTACCCAATTCCTTTATTTGGAAAACTTAAATATGTCCATGTATCAGTTGATACGTGCTCTGGTATTGTTTTTTCATCTCCCCTTGCTGGAGAAAGAGCACATCAAGTCATTGCACACTGTCTCAGTGCCTGGGACACATGGGGAAAACCCAATACCATAAAAACAGATAGTGGCCCTGCCTATACATCTAAAGGTTTTGCACAGTTCTGTGACAAAATGGGCATTCGACACATTACTGGCCTTCCATACAACCCTCAAGGACAATTCATTGTTGAACGTGCTCATCGCACGTTAAATGAACTTTTACTTAAACAAAAGAGAGGAATAGCCGTTGGCTACTTCCCTAAGGAACAATTATCTCTTGCCTTTTTTACTGTAAATTTTTTAAATTTAAACAATCAAGGACGTTCAACTGCTGAGCGTCATGCCAGTATCTTCCCTGAAGACAATAAAATGGTAAAATGGAAGGATATCTTAACTGGCATCTGGAAAGGCCCAGATCCGGTACTGTCCAGATCCAGGAGAGCTGTTTGTGTTTTTCCACATGATCAAGAGGATCCAATTTGGGTGCCAGAGAGGCTGACACGGATAATAGAAACAGTTCCTAATCACCAGGATGAAGATGCACTCCCTGATTCAAGTGGTAACACTCCTACCGATGTTAATTCATTTGAGCCAAACTCTGGAGCTCTGGGCGGTTGCCAGGACATGGCCAGTGCCAATGCCAGTTCACAGTAATTCAACAACACTTGAGGCTTTCTTTTCTACAAGTTGTATTGGAGATATTCCCTGTATTATACCTTTGTTAGAGGAAAAATCTTATTCTTCTACAAATTTTTCCTTAGCTCGCACTCTTTGCTTTCATATAAAGCCTGATAAGTCAAATTTACCATGTATACAGCTTACAAGGGGTGTTTTGGCCAATTGGCTGGATCCTCTTGGGGACAGTGAGGTTGGCTCTGGTATGATTATTGATGTATTAAGGAAAGTGAGTTCGGGACAGTCTTCAGGAAAAGGTGATATGAACATCATTGATACAGTTTCATCAAATATTACCACACTAATTATGCTTCATAATGGTACCATACCTGTTAGATCCAATGTTTCTACCCAAAATTCCACAAATAGACGTGTACTTCCTTACTGCTCTCCATATCCAGAGTTTCCTCCTGTATTTTCTCCTTTTAAGAGCAACATACATGGAATTTAACAAATTTCCAAAGGATTCAAATTTTCTCCACCTTTAAATAGATATACGCTTAAAAATAATCATAGTTCTGGTAAAGAAAAATACATGGCCTTGATATCAGTGGATTTTATCCAATGAGGCAGGAGCGTTCACTAGTTTATCAGCTTTTGCTGGGCTACAAGGACAAAGTTTTGAATTAAAAAACATATCTGCAGTAAAATCTAATGGTACTGAAAAGGTAAATCTTACACAAATTCGTCCAAATGGGGTATTATCCAATGTTTCATATGGCCCTCAAAGTGTATGCATCAGACCACCATTTTTCTTTATCTTAACCAAAAATGATACCACAGATCAGATTAATTATAATCAAACTGAAATTATTTGTTACTTGGCTGAATGCTGGAACGGATCTTTCAGCCTTGTTCTTGTGGTAAAACTTCCCACATTCGTTCCCATACCTGTGAACGCCAATCCTGAAAATTTTCCGATTGCAAAACTGTTAAGAGATAAGAGAGATTTTGGCATTACAACTGTTATTATCTCTGCTATAGTTATTTCTGCAACAGCTGCTACTACTGCTGCTGTTGCCATGGTTAATCAAGTTCAAACAGCTAAAATTATCAACTTGGTAGTGATACAAACAACCACTGCCTTGGCAACACAGGAGAAAATTAATGTCCATCTTGCTTCAGACTTTCTATTAGTTAATCAGAGAGTTGATTTAGTACAAGAACAATTAGAAGAACTTTATAATATTTTACAAGTGTCATGTGTCTCCTCTCTTAAAGGATTGTACATTACTCCTTTACGTGCTAACCATTCTCAGTTTATCAATCAGAGTCATCAACTGTTGGAATACCTTAAAGGAAATTGGTCACAACAGGCGGAACAAATGACCAGAGATCTACTCTCTCAGATTGCCAACCTAAATGGAACTCGAGTGGATCCCATCACCCTTGGAGACTTCACCTCCTGGACTATTAATGCCTTTTCCTTCTTTAAAGAGTGGGTGGTGATATTTTTACTTGGGGCTGTGCTTCTTGTTGGTAGTCTACTCTACATTTCGCTGCTGTGTAAGTCAAAAGGAGCCATGATAGACATAAGACTGTTGTTTACCAAGCACTGGTTGCCTTAGAAAAGGGAGAATCTCCCCAATGTTGGCTAGCCGCCATACAAGAAACATAATTGCGGCCAGGGATTCAAGTGGGTACTTGACTAGGAAGATTACATGGTACATGGTCTTCCTGGAAATATACCTGATTGCATGGAGGTTTGATGACACAAAATGCCTCCCCCTGAAAAAAAGGTCATCGAGGCGGGTGTAGGAGGTATTGCCTATGATGTAACGACAGGGCAAACATCCTATTACAATGTCTCCTTTCATTCCGTATAGAATCATAAGGGATCAGGTCAATGTTTCCCCCTCTGCCTGGGACAACCCCTTGATCGAGACTGATTCCAACAAGAAGTCCGTCTCTTCATCGGGAATGTACCCTTCTCTTGTCTATTATTACAAGTAAGGGAGAGATGTAGGACGCCAATGCAGCACAATGCTAAGATGACGCCGGCTATCGGACAGCTTAGTAGTAAACAACAGCTTTGTGCATATGCTACAGTTGAGAACAGCTTGGCTCTTGGTAACACACCCATAACAAACCTGTAAAAGCTGATATGCAAATGAGGTGATGCAGTGGTAGCCTTTCATTAGGAACCACGATTCCTGCAGTGTATATAAACAGCATCCTCCTGGGGCTTGGGGTCCTCCCGCATATGATGAAGTGCTCCTCACAATAAAGGTGTTGAGAAGAATCCGGTTGTGGCGTCTTACTTGCTGGTCAAGGCGGGCGCAACAATCATAGGCATTATTGGAGAGGCTTTTATTGTTCCCTTGCATTCTTTGTGAGTTACAGGTTTGTTTGAATTGTTTATTAGATTTTATTCAATTTTTATGTGAAGTATCTACCGTGAAAAGCATTCATTTCTTTAAGATTTTCCAATTTTATGGAGTCTAGTGATATTTGTTTTATAAGTGTAGGAGCTTTTGTATTAGGGATATGATGTTAGGAATTGGAACATTATCTTGGTGGGTTTTTCATTTAATGAGTATGATGTGTCCTTCCCCATCACTTCCAGTTAATTTTGGTTCGAATTATATTCTGTGGGATATTAGAATCTTTATACTACCTTATTTTTCAGTATTTACTTGGTAAAATTTTTCCAAACCTTTTCTCTGAGGCAATATTTATTTTTGACTTGGAGATGAGGTTCTTGTATGCAGAAGAAGACTGGATTCTGTTTTCAAATCCATTCTGGTAGTCTCTTTTTGTTAATTGGGGAATTGAGACCGTCAATGTTGAGAGGTGCCAATGTCCATTGATTGTCAGGACTTGCTATTTTGTAACTATTGTTGATGTGTGTGTGTGTGTGTGTGTGTGTGTGTGTGTGTTTATGTGTGTGTGTCTGTGTGTGTTTGTGTGTATGTTTGTTTCTTCTATTGAATATGATATTGTGAGATAATTTAATTCCTATGTTTCCTTGATTGTAGTTAACTTCCTTTTGTTGAAGTTTTTATTCTATTGCCTTCTGTTGGGCAGCATTTCTACATAGGTATTGTTTGAATTTGAATTTTCCATGAAATATTTGATTTTCTCTATATATAATAATTGACAGTTTTGTTGGGTATAGTATTCTTGGGTAGCATCTATGTTCCTTAGAGTCTGTAGAATTTGAGTCTAGGCCCTTTTGGCTCTCAGTGTCTCCACTGTGAAGCAATAGCTTTGCCTCTTTAAATTATTTGATCTTATCTCTTTCAGCGTTTAGTATTCTTTCTCTGTTGAATATGTTTAGTGTTTTGATTATTTTGTGGTAAGGGTTCTTTTCTAGTCTGGTTTATTTGGTGTCCTATAAGCTTATTGTACTTTTATAGGTCTAGGTTTTTAGTTTTGGGAAGGTTTCTTCCATGATTTTTTGAAATTTTATTTTAACGAATATTATGAGGTATCTATGGCCTCATTAATAATGAGAAACTATCTGCATTCCACACTATGTCTTCAGAACATACCTTTAACTTTCCTGTAGAAAATTGAGATTGTATCTTGAAATATACCTTCTCTTGGAAATTATGTGTAAAAACCCTATCAACAGGCTTGGCAGCAAGTGACATTATTGCTGAGTCAATTCATTGGCTCTTGTCTGGTGAACACATCCCTGCAAATGGTGCCAATATTGATGATCTTTGCATCTGCAATGATCCATCTTTTACTAAGCCATGTTTTCTGAGATTGAGGGAAAAATCTGTTCAAAATTCAGGTATTCATGTAGTTGTAAACATAGCAGATAGTATCCCAGATAATACAACTTCACGGGTAATACCTCCTGTGGCTCCAAAATACCTGATTCCCATCATTAATTCCTTCAAATAGAAGTGGAATTTGTCTTTTATATCATCGTTTCCCACTAATGACTTTATACTGGAAGGAATATCCAAATTTCTGGAGCTCAAAACACACTGACTGCAAGAGTATTAGAACACGATTAATTGTCATGACCATAGGACACAGTCACATTGAAGCTTACAAAAAGCTTAAGCCTAGCAGAAGCTATGCAGTTGAAAATAGAGAGGAATATGGGCATATATTCAATATAGAGACACAATAGGAGATAGATATATGAAGGACCTTATATATTCAAATAGAGTGGGATTTGAGATTTTTAATATATAAAATTATTCAATCTCATTTCCAGTATTTGGAGTCATTTTTATTTGTTTATTATTTACTTAACTTTTCTAACAAGGTCTCTTTTATTAAAGGTTGATCTTGGGAATATTATGTAGCTGAGGTTGGCCTTGGACTCCTGATCCTCTTACCTCTATTTTCAGTGCTAGGGTTAATGGATTTTCTACTAAACCAAGTCTATGCAGTGCAGGGGATCCGGCACAGAACTTTGTAAATTCTAGGCCTGAACTGAGCTACATAGTCAGTAAAATATGTGACTCTTTTAAGATTTTAAGAATTTACATTTTATTTTTTTGTTTATTTCTGAATTAGCATATGTCAATGTATGTGGTCAAAAAGACCAAAGAAAGCTGCAGAATTCTAAATCTAGAGTTACAAGATGTGGAGATCCAAACATATTTATTCCTGGGAAATGAGGTCTTCTGCAAGAACAAAATGTTTCTTATCCACTGAGCCATCATTCCTAGGTGAGCTTCTGAATCTTGGTGTCCATAGTTTACTAGATTTTGAAAATGTAGCATGACTTTAAATCTGTAACCAGATGATCATCAGGCCAAATGTCATATACATTGTGTGTTTGATTGTGATTTTTATTTGTATCTAATTTACTCTGCGCTTGAAATAAAATTTAATGACATGCCAACTGTTCAAGGTCAGAGACTTTGGGTATAACAGGAGGAGGAAGGGGGTCTCTAAAACTCATGAAATCCTTCCATGGAACTAGGAATGCACTAGCTGTAAGAGATAGATCTACTATGTAACTCAGATTTCAGTAAATTCAAGGAAGTAGTAGGAGGAATATTGTAAGATACAGTGAAAACATACTTTTCTCAACTGATTAGTACAGGGCATACCTAATAATTATAATTAAAATTCCTTAATCACTACATGAATAACATAGAGTTTGTCAAAGTGCTAATGTGTACCTTTGCATTCTATATAAAAAAACATATCTGTGTGTCAAATTACTAGTGCACACAAGATTACTGAGTGGAGATGTTGTTTCCCATCCTTTCAGAGGCACTCATTGAGATATCAGAATTAAAGTCTTCATATGAAAAATAGAGACTCTTAATATACTGGTATATTCTTATCTGATTGCTAAAATGGGTTCCAGGAATTGTATTTTCAGCTCAGTAACAGTTGATATTTATTCTTAAAATTTTGAATATTGTCAATTGGAAAAATATATACTCAGGCTAGATAGATGGCTCAGCAGTTGAGAGCACTGATTAATCTTCCAGAGAACCTTAACCTCCTCTGTACGTATATGCATTAGCAAACATGTACAACTATTCTCACCCCATATACACAAATAAACTTTAATTCAAGTTTGGATTGAGATAACTACAGTTTGTAGGAAAAAAAACTTGCGATTTTCTCTGTATGTCTCAAAATTTTCATCTTCAAGCTGTTGACCGAAGTTGCTTTTAAAAGATGTCCTTCCATTTTTTTGAAATAAACCTGTCAACTCAGAAGTTCTCCACTTCCTTTCTTCATTGTGTGAATAATTCACCTTCACTTATTTCAATATGTGTACTTGTTTCCTAGAAATAAACTAAGTTTTGGGAAAAGGACAGTTAAACTTAGAAATTGGACTCCTGACATATAACATCTGTCTCTTCTTTTACATTGAGACTCTTATAAAAGTAAAATATTATGCATAATGTCATTTAACATTTAAAATTTTTTGCCCCATTTCCAATAAAAATCAGTGATTTGACATGTATATAAAATACCATAACTACATCTTGTAAAATGAAGTCTTATCCTTACCATTATCTACTATCCATGTTCAAATTCTGTGATAGTCTTTAAAATGCCTTTGAAAAATGATTGGATTCTTTTAAATGAATCTAATAAGCTTTATACATTATACTTTTGTGATAAGATCTCAGCATGTAGCACTAGGTTGACTGGAATTCCCTATATAGACCAGGCTACCCTAAAAGTCATTAGGCTGAATTCCACTCTGTCTCCTGATGGCTTTAACATGGGACACCACACTTGTAAACACTATTATCATTAGGTCTCTTAAATCCTAAACTCTCACTTGCATTCATACCCTTAATTCCCTGAATCTGCTGAAGCCCCGGTTGGTCTCAACTCATTCTGTTCCTTAAGATAAACTTGAATTCCTGAGTTTTTCTGCATTTTCCACGAGATAATTGCAACTTGGGCAGATTTCATTTTGTCTGGATTCCTTAAATCTCTCTTCACATAAGTTATCTTTCCTTCCTTGCATGCCATGAAAAGAAATCAGGGAACTTGTCCTGTGGCACACTTAACCTTATGGATAAGTCTGATTGTTTCTGCACAGTGATAATTAACTTGTTCCTTTTTCTCTATGTATTTTATAAAGTAGAAACTTGACATTTCCTTGCTTGATTCAATGATTTGAGGAAACAAGATTACAAAGGAAACTCTACTCTGAATGAATCACAGCACTAGGCATAGGGTATCATTGATCTCTCTCTTGAATGGCCAGTTGGGGCCCCATGTGGTGAGTCCAATCCAATATTCTTAAAAACATTCATTCAATTTTACAAAAAATAGCCACACTGGTCAAGATTCTCTGGAGAGCAGCAGTCAATGTTGAGTATGCCTTCCAGGCATTATTTTCCCTATTAATGCAAACCTCCTTCTCAAGGTGACATCTGACGAAAGGTGGAAGAAGTATACTAAGGCCTTCTTGTAATCCATGATCGGGGCTATATTTCCGAGAGTCCATGAAATGTCTACGTGGCATGTTTAATGTGTTTTTTTTTTCGCTATAGAGGAATTCAAACTTCAAAATGTGAAGAATACATGATAGATTGTGTCATGTAGGTGGTAGATGTACAAGATAGCTTCTTCATTCCAGTTTAAGGAAAGGAACAATTACTGGTCTTTGGTAGATTGTCCCATGCAGTTACAACCATCAACAGCTGCTCAAGTTAGTGTAGGTCTCACAAAGAATAGGAGTCTGTCCAGGTGTGCTTGGTTGACTCCTCACATGTCTTAGCAGAGAACGTCTTTCATTGCTAAACATGTGGATAGCAGCTGATCAGTATATTTAGTTCCATTGCCTGCTCCTAGTGAACAATCTGAGCTAGTCAATATGCATTTACTTCATTTATCAGCAACACAGAGGTTCCCTGTACTCTGGTTCGTACATTGTTAGGACACTATATCTCCAAGGAACCAAGACTCTGGTCTTTTGCAATGGACATCACAATATATCTAAACAGTGAAGAGATAGCCTTTGCAATTTCAATTCTAAGGGCTACTGAGTTGGGATGTCTCTTGGGTTAAGAATGAATTCCCCAAATGAAAATATAGATTTCCTAAGAAATCAGAGTTAAAACTCTGTTGAGTTTACACAAAATCTTTATGAGCATGGGATTTTCTGAGGATGGATGTTGTTTCATGTAGTGATTGTGTGTGTTTATGTCTGTGTTTATATATCTGTGTGTTCCTTCGTTTGTGTTATGGAAAAAATAGTCAAACAAGTAAGCGGTATGACTTGTCTAACTGCTAATTCTTAGAGGACAGCTCTTTTCTGAGTATAACCATAGGGCACAAGGGGTAGATCTGGTAGAGATGGGAGATGGAAAGAAATGGGAGGCATAGAAGGAGGGTGGAATGGTGTCTGAATGTATTATATGACATAAGACGAATAAAGGAAATACTTAACTACATGTAGATTAAATGTGGTGAAAAAAAGGAAATAATAACTAAAAAAAAATCTTTCCGTGAACTTTTAAAATAAAACTAGATTCTGGTGATAAATAAAATTTGCTTGATTTGCAACAATGTTAAATTTTACACAATAATTTCAGCTGTAAAAAAAAGAAGAAGAAACATACAAACACCAACTGCACTGGATTTCACCTTGCTACTTGGGTCCACTGCCACTAAATCAAGGGGATGGGTAATATGGGCTTATGATCAACTTTTAATTATTTGAATGGGGAGGAGTTGAGTAAGGTAGAAGAACAAGAATTTTGTTATTCCTCAATCTGATTGTGTTAGATTGAGAAATATATCTAAGAATACATCATTATATTGAAAAGCATAGTAATGCATTCACTTGCTTTTTTGCTTTACTACAATGTTTATAGGTCAACGTGTGATAGGAAAATTAAAAAGATCTCAACTTCTAAAGACTTATAGCCTGTAGATAAAGTAAAGTAGTATATACTGATGTTATGAGTAGGTGGTATTTTAGTAGCACTAAGAACAGTTGTAGACCATGACAACTTGTAGATCATTATGGTGGTATGTAAAACCCAATGTGATACTTCAGTTGCTTTGTCATCTTGCCAACAAACATTAGGAAATTGGAATGCAGTGATTTCTTTGGATATTTTACATTCTCAATATTATTATCCTCTACAACTTTTCATTTCAGTATATGCTGACAGTGATTCTTTAAATCAAGTCATAGCCAAAGCCTTAGAAGCTGTACTGGACCTGGAACTAGAACCCAAGGCAGGGGTATTGATGACATATTCTATGGTCTGTGAAAACACTGATCAGTATGGAATAGGAAGCTAAAGATGTCCACATCACGGTGTGTTTTCCACTGTGAATATTTCTTCAAGTTTGGAAGATATTTCTTAAATTAGTTTCTGGTTAAGGAGATAAGTATTGTATCTAGTAGGGCAAATGCCCAATATCTTCTATCTGATGGCATCTAGAAGCCTGAATTCTCAGTGTCATTGCCATGTAGGAAGACTGATTGTATAATATCTCAAAGTTGAGACTGGAGTCACAATGGACTCTTAGGGTCCTGCACCAATATCAATGTAAGGATGTTGTTCCAACATGCTTGCAAATCTTGATGCTGCCTCTGGTCCCATTGGTTTTGTTTCTTTTTTTCCTGGACAGTATTCCTGCTAAGAATGGGATTTACTCATTAAGGTGAAGCCATTTCAAGTAAGCCATTTCAACTAAGGTAGTAACTTAGTTGCTTTGACATCAGAATCCTTTACAATTTTTAATCCCACTACATCCCAATTATTTTATTTGGGACACAAATTTCATATCAGTATTGCCTAAGATAGTGAGTGGCTACTTTCATGGGGGTCATGTAGTAGACAGAGCAATTCTGGTTAGGGTTCAGCCTAAAGCCAAGAATGTAGCAAAAGGTTCAATCCAGCATTGAATTCTAGATGAATTACTCTGATGAGCCAAAATATTTGCTCATGATGTTTGTTGTTATTCTTTTTGGTTTTCACATCAAAACATGATATTAAGGAAGATGGCTCACTCTATGATTTCAACATAATTTAATATATAATGAACCTATTCTTTCATTCATTTTCCTGAAGCATACAAAAGTCTAAAATACCAAGTGGATGCAAAAACACAATGTCCCAGGTTCCTTTTTCACACTGTTTAGAATTGATAAAAAGGAGTAGCAGCCCAGTGTTAGTGTTCATATTAATCTCTGACAGAGATGGAAATGTGTTCTAGAACTCAGGAGCAGAAATTCTGCACAGCTCTCAGGTGTCAATAGTGTGCTCAGTGAAAGTGTTTAGAGCTCTGAAAGGAAGAAGCCCTGGCAATTGGAACCAGTGACCAAACAGTTCTGAGGTGGAAAAGATGTCCACAATGGAAAGGTATCCTGACATTTGGGATACTAGTATCCACATACCTTTCAGAGTTCTGAGGTGGGGAAGGTATCCCTAATGGGAATGGGCATCTTGACTTTCAGGAAGCCAATAACAAAAGTGAGACAAACACTGCTGTAGCCATACTAATGAGGGAAGAGATCAGATGTGAGTCTACATCCAAGAGTCTACATTAGGGGCTTGGGAAAAGGGAAAAAAATTCCTGTTTTTTGTAAATCCCAAATCCCGTTGAAAATAAGACAGTCACAACTGAGCCTAATTTGAATCAAGCAAGCTCTAAGTATATTAACTAAATACTGGCCAGGAAGATGGACTCTGACCAGCACAATTCTGAGATACACATAGTATTATCCTGTCACCTCTCACAGAAATGCTCGTATCATTTACCCTAAATCATATAATTTAAAACTTCAGAAACATTAAGGCTCTGCACTTCCCTCCATGTCCAGTCAGTGACAAGAATCTACCCTAATGTACTCCCTATGTAGGATATTTTAACCTACAAGTGCACAAGCAGATCTGGAGCATGGAGCACATCCTGTGCAGTAGGGTCAACTTGGGATCTACTCACTCCCTACCCAATAATCCAAGAGGTTATATCCTCAGATGAAGGAGATACAAGTCTATATCAGCTGTACAATCCCACCTAGCCTTCCAGGAGGTTATCTGTTTTTGTTTTAAAGATATTTTTGCATAGTATCTAATATTAAAAACATCACTTTTGCTCTTACAGTTTCAGTATTCCCAGAAGAAAACAGATACCTCATTGACAAAGCTCTTCAAGCCATCACAGAACTTACTAGTGGGAGACAAAAAATGCCCTAATTATTGTTGAGTTGAGAGTACATATTCATTCAGTCAAACTTCTTTTTCTCATATTGTATTATTGGATATAAAGTGATTATATTGTGTCCTCAGCGAGCATTTCAGATGAAATATTTTTTTGTATATTTTAAAATCCCACAAAAATAACCAGTAACAGCCTCTATTTTCACATACATTGGTTATGATGTTTTCAGCAAAACCGTGACCCAAGTCCTGGAAGCTGGACTGCACTTACCACTAGAACCCAAGGAACAGTTCACTGATAAACATGCAGTGGATATGCCGATCAAAGGGTTGTTGTGGTAAATGTCTTCTCTTGTAAAGATTTCAAGAATGGACAGAAAGCTCATGGCTTCAGAATTATCCACAGCAGGGTGAGTTTTTCACTGTGTACCATATCTCACAAGCTAAAATTAGTGTTTTAGAGTGTGGGTGTGTATACATGTGACTATGTTAATGTATCTATGTCTTTGCTGGAAGTAGAATTCAAACACTTAGTTTTTCTACAGATTTGCACCATGTTCATGTGGTTCACATCCTACAAATAAGACAGAATGAGTTGATATTGTTTTCAATTGAGTTTAAAGAGGGTGAGTAAGGCAAAAGCACAAGAGTGGTGTTGGTCTCCAGTACTGTGGAGTGAGAAAAGGAGAATACGAATTATAGATAAGTGCCTAAATATCTATTCATATGCATAGTAGGTAAATGTGTATCAGTCAATGTCAAAGAAGCTACCACATCTAGACTGTCTTATGTACTTTGGAAAATGTTAGTAAGTATAAACTGATGAGTCATAAGTGTGTGGGGTCCCTGTGGGATGCGGAAATATATTTGACGGTGATACAGTATGAGTTCATAATTGCCTATCAACACAATGACATGCTTTGGTCAAGTCTCATGGTTACAAAAGGCATGGAGCTTTTGAGATGTAGTATTTCTTTTGCTCCTTTTACATTCCTAGGACAAATATTATAGGTGAAACGCAACAGGATATTCATGGTTAAATATTGCCATAAATCAGAATTGTATTGGTGAAGCATACACTGCTTTCTTTCAATTTCTTTTAATTCCTTGAGATGAGAGCGGTCTGCTTCCTCCAAAACACCTTTATGTATTTACGTTCTTTTCACTCCATTAAGCATTGCCGTCTCCTGAGGCATGCAAAACTCTAGAATTCTTGTACTAGTTTGGATAAAATGACAGGTCTTAGTATCCTTTATGGGTTTGTTTAGAAGGAAAGCAAAACAGGAATCATCCAATAGTGCATATAGGGCTTTGGAAAGGGTGGACATGCATGGGGTCCTTTCTTGTCTTTCTAACAGAAAACTAGGATATCCAAATTTGTTACAGACCCAATCACTGTTCCAAGCTGCTTTCTCTGATCTCAACACTCCCTGAAAGCATATTTCTGGGAATATACATCACAAAATACATAATCCAACATTTCCAATTATTAGTCTTTCTTTTCATTAATAAATTCTTATTTCATTTTTCTTTCCTATATCCATGCCTCCTTAACGATTTCCCATTATCATTAATATTTCTCTCACTCTTATGTTTATTTCTTCTTCATCTTTCATTTGCTTTTATTCATTCTTTATATTCTATTTTCTTTATTTGCATTTTTAAATGTTTTCCATTAGGAGAGTTGTAATTTTATACTTCATTCACCTACCAATCAGATACTGTTTTTGAAGTAGAAACTCATGTATATTACTACCACAATGAGTTAGGAGCAACATACCTTGATTTGCAGACTAGACATCATGTACACCTAAAAGATGCATATTATCCAGAGTAGAATGATGTGTTATTTTTCATGGTGAAAATTACAGAACAGAGACCTCCATGTAGGGATAGCAAGGAGCTTCAAAACCAATGAAATAGGAACAGTTACTTTTTTGTGGCATACTTAGGAAATAGGATGCCTGAAGTAGTTGATTCAATTTTAATCCGATATTACTTAACTCCATGTTAGTCATGTTCCTCAGGAAGAATGCCAGGATTCAGATCAAGAAATCCCATGAAAGATCCCTTTTTAGGTCATGTGTTCCTTCATGGCAAGTTGCTCCCTAATTACAGGAGGAAGAATGTGTACAAGAGGACCTAATTGTAATGTATAATAGAGACTGGGGTTTAGGAAGCTCAAAAATTAGCCATGGAGCATTCATAACATGTTCTTCATGTAGATTGGGATGCAAACCTCAGCAGGTGAGGGAGAGAGAATATGCTATGTATGTTGTAGATGTAGATCAGCACTTCTCCTACTTATTCCCTTAAAGTTTAAACAAGAAACAAAGATTGTTATATAGTAGAAGCCTCATACAATCACAACTCTGAAGTGGATCCTATTATGACACAGGTTATACAGTGCTATGATCACAGGCATGTGCTCTAATGTAATTTTCTAATCTTATTACTGATCATATAAAATCATTCATAATTGTAACCAATGGTAGTGGATGGAGGTAAAAATGTCGTGATATAGCAAGTCACCATGCATACTGTGTATTTCCTCTACAGTGAAAGAACTTGCCACAAAATATACAGAAGACATTGCAATCAGAATCATGAATGTATTTGATGTAGGACAGTACATCTATTACTTGTCCTCTTAATTTACAACAAGGAGTGATGAGTGGAATATGGTGCATTCTCACGCAGTCACAACCATCCTCAGGATCCCAGATCATACTGGTTATCATTCAGGGATCACAGAATTAAGGTATATTCTTTAATCAGTAAAATTGCCTATTCTTGTATCTCAGAATATTGCCTGATATTATCAACTGTGCAAGCATCATCTGTTCAGTGAAATGAATTACATAGCCTTCTCCTTATGAGAACTCGGAACACGTCAAAATGCATACAGCACACAGTGTCATGGGCACCTGCAGACCAAGGAGGCAGTGGTTGGGAGGGCATGTCCCAGGACAGTGAGGCATGGGTAGGGGCAAGCCTGGGAGATAAAATTCCCAGTTCCTTTGAGCAGACCTTAAAATGTCTGTTCCTTTCCTCTGGATGGAAACTCCTGGATTCTTCAAATTGTTCCTCTCACCCTGCTGTCTCTCTATCTAGCAAAGCTGCACACAAGGAGCATTTAGTGAATGGCTTTCTTGAATAAAGGATTGGATGAATTTATTGAGGGACAAATGTAGTCTAATGGAGTGTTGATGAAATCCATGCCAGTTTTCATAGACCATAAAATACATAGGTAGCTTGGATGTCAGCTATTTTGTCAGTTCAAGACTAATGTACTTTTAAAATGTGAGGATCTGTTGATAAAATCCATGTGGTTTTCTGTCAGTTTGAATATAGGTTTCTCATCTATGTCGTGAATGTGGATTTTATTACCACTGTATTGTTTTTTAAGTTGTGGTATAAGTTAGGTTAAAAAAAAAATAGTCCTATTGAGTAAAATAGATTTAATCCAGTAATTCCTGACTTGGTGCAACAATGTCTTACTTTCACCAGCTAGGCTGGCTTCTCTGGATCCCAAGCAGATTTCACTTGTTGTTAATTTTTTTTAGAGAAATTACTAATGTGAAAATATAAAAAAAATGTTTTTTAAAACCAGCATTGATGCTAAACATAATTTAAATATTTTTGGTGTGTTCTTTCCGTATAACAAGGGTATAGAAGTTTATTTAAACAAGGCTATAAAATGTAAATCAGTTAAATATTTTAACAAATTTATTGTTTATTTGTTACATACCATATTACTTTTATTATTTGGACAGATATAAACAAATGGTATTTACTAATTGCATCTTGAATCATTGATTTCTGCATGATGTGGGCTTCCTTACTTTTTTTTTAGAAGAAGTTCTTGAGGTACTTCTTGAGGTGGGAAAAACAGAGATAATCTTTATGAATTCATCCAATGATGTTAACTTTACATTTGCAAATAGGATATATTATGAGCTATAAACTTGTGTATTGATGAAATTCTGATTTAAATATACCTACAAAAGGGAAATTTTCATTTTGCTTGATTAATAAGAAACACTAAGATTCAGCCTGGGCCTAAATCCATTCGGAAGAAGATTTGAGGTTTAGGCGGACTTTCTCAATTCCCATTAGACTCAGGGCTAAGACCTGAGAACCTGGAGCCCTCAAAGGTGCACACAGGTGCTTTGAGTTTTGGCCAGTGTTCATTAGGAAGGATGGAGGGTGCTTCTTGTTTTAGTTGGGTCTGGGTTATCGCCTGGAGAGAGGAAAGAGGTTGTGACAAACATGGTGATAGCTCATAATGGTTGCATGGCAATGCCTAGGAGATGCATAGGGTTTGAATGAAAGCCCACAGCTTGATAGGTACAACATCAGGAGACTTGTAATGTTTCTTCTTTAGAACTGTCTTCCCTACAACAGGATCCTAGGCAGGCTATCTCTTCAGGTGACAATGGGTCTTTAGTCCCTTATAACCCATATTGTGGATGAAGCATGGAAAATTCACCTGAACCCAGACAGAATGGTCTATAAAAGAACCAGTCTGGATACATGGGCAATTAGATATGAGGTTTTTGGCTGTTGTTCTCAACTTGCATCAGACTTATGGCTCAGTACAGTGAAACTGGACATCCCACAGGTACACCTAGCAGCCTTAAACTTTGCCGTTTCTCCATTGCAAGGCTTTAGCCAGGTAGGAAAGCAGTTCTGAGTCAAGAGCCCCATTCAGATGGGAAGTTGTCTCTGGTGTGGTATCTGCTCAACTTCCCGTGTGACCAGGTTTCTGTGACACCACCACTCAGCTTCCCTACAGACCTTATTTAGCCTGAGGCTGTCTTAGCAGGCCTCTTTGATCTCAAAGCTTGGATATCAGCAGGTTCACTGAATGTCAGCACATCCAAGTCTTGCCTGACAGCCTTGGTGGATTTCCAGGTGGGCAGAGTCAAGTAGAATTAAACAGGATCTCTGGGGAGGTCCATGTCTAACTGTGATGATGTACCATAAAAGGGAAATATCCAGTCCTTGATCTCCATATGCTTTTTTGTTTGTTTCTGAAAATGCTACTCTGTGGTACAGATGCCATAGGTTTTCTGCGGCATTCCTTAGGACCTATATAAAAACTTCTGTGTCTTCAGATTCCCTGAATTGAATGGACTATCTCAGGGCAGAGAAATTGATAAGCCCCCTTGTTCTATGACTTACAGGTCCTGAGCTTATCAGCCATTACCACCTGTACCTGCACCCGTGCCCTGAATCCCCTTACCTACTGGCATGCCGATAGACACTTCTGGAATCCCAGTAGTGGACTGCTATTAGAGAGTCAACTCTCTCCATGCCTGGCCTGTAAGGTAAGCTGCCAACTTGAATTCTAAAGTCTTTTTTAAGTTTTCTGTTTTTTTCTGGTTTTTGTTTTGTTTTGTTTTGCTCAGGGAATGCCATACAGAGTGTTCCCAGGGCACAAGATAGTTGACATTCTTGTTGCTCTACTTTCATCAAGTGGAATTGTTTTGCAGGACTGCAATCTGATCCCTGTGTTCCAGTGAACATTGCCAGCATCCTAGCAGCATCTCTGGTGCTTGCTGGACTGGAGTATCTCAGATCTCCTTCAAACCTGTTTGCCCAGGAGTGCTGTTAAGAAAAGCAGGCTCCAGCTCTTGCTGCCGTACATGAAGCCCAGCACCACATTGTTTGCATATTTTGAGCAGGAAGCATATCCTCCCTGGTCTTAATACTGCCATGTCTGTCAGGAAAAAGAGGAACACTGTGCAAAGAATTCTGTATCTGTGGTTGAATCTGGTTGAAGTAGGAGAATTTATAGCACATGACATGTTCTCTAGGGCAATCAAAATCCCCTTAGATTTTGGATTATGCTTACCAGTATCCCACATATCTCACATCCAGGAACAACACAAGCTGCACAACATCATTTCAAATCTGTGCTCAGTTTGCCTGGGCAACACAGCCTTTATGGTCCTATGTGTTATATACATTTTACTCCCACCCTACCATCCTCATTCCCTCCTTGCTCATCCTTGACCATCTCCTGTTCTCTCTGACATTTTCTTCTCTGTTTTCACTTCATTAATTTTTTTTTTATCAAAAACGGGGATCTCTTTGAGCTTGGTTGCAGGTGGAATTCAGGGACCCTGACTTCAGAGAAAATATTTCTACTTCAGAATTATATCCCTGTCATTCATCAAAGTATTGTACTGCCATGGAGATATGCATCCTCTTTTTGGATACACAGACGTACCCTATATTATTCTTGTGTCTCAGGATGAATCTTAGTAGAAGCATTCATATAGGGTGTATTGACGAGTGTCTCAAAGTGGCCAGGCATGCACTGCACTGGAGGCAGGTTACGCTCCCTGATCCCCCCTTTAAAATACCTCCTGTGGTCATTCCCAACACCCATGCAGGAAGAATAAATGTGAATTCCCCTGATTTGTAACCTTGCCTATTATCAAGGAAAAACATCCAGAGTTAAGCGTTAAAAAGCACCTTTTTCCTGTTCTACCCTGTTTAGTGATATGTTGTGGAATAATGATTAGTTAGATGAGGCCACTAAATCAACAGTTGGTAGAATCAGGAGAATCCACAAGTATGTTTCCTGAATAGATGTTGGAAATCACAACAGGGGGCATTGTTAAGCAAGATCCAGGGAGCCTACACGTTCCTGTGGGTCAGTGAAAAAGGGGTCTCCTCAATTACAATGCTGTGAGACAGTACCTTCATTTCAGGGCAGCTATTAGGCCTAAAAGCTGTTGGACATGTCCTAAGGAATGCTCTAGAAAACCCATGCCAATCTATACCACAGAGTAGCATCATAAGACAAAAACAAAAAAGGATCTGGGTATCAGGGACTGGACATTGCACTTTTGTGTCACATCAGCACATTTTGCCTTGGACCTCCACAGAGATCCTATTGAATTCTACTTCACTGAATTCATCTACCATTCCTACCTCTGCCTCTGGCCCTTAACCTGCCCCATCCTATACTTAGAACCCCTCTCTCATGTTCAAGCCCTCACATCCTTTCTCATGTCCCCAGTAGCTAACTTTATCTAAAGAATCTTCCCAGATGGATAAGAATAAAGAAAATTAAGTGTTTCTCAGCTGTTTGAGATTGTTCTTTTGTGAATTGTTTGTTTACCTCTGCACTCCATTTTCAGTTGTGTTATTTGTTTTGTTGACATCTAGTATCTTGCACACTTTATGAATTTATGATATTAGCTCTTTATTGGAAATGAATGAATGTTTCTCCAAAACAAACAAAGCCTTATCAAACCCCATAAACAAACAGAGAAACAGATATAGGAATGATTAACAGCTTTGAAAAATATAAGGTACTTCTATACACAACAGAGGTAGGAATAAATAAATGAAGGTATGGGAACATGTGTATGGTGTATGATCACAGTGGACAAATATCTCAGAGCTTCATGCTGTGAGACACATACAGACAGAACTTCTTACAGGGCTGAGACAGAAAGCTCATTTCAAGCTAAATGTTCATGATCAGCCTGGATTGCATAGAGACCTTATCAGTGAAAAAATAATTTAATACTGTCACTAAATTTTATAGCTTTAAGCAGGGAAAACCCTCTCAGCCACTATTTTCTTTATGTTCTTTTAAATTATTTAACATTTTGTATTATTTAACTTATTATTTATTTTATTCATCTTTATATTCCTCAATTTATTCGTTTATTTATTTCTGACATTGTGTCTCTTTTTACCCCGGTAGTCTTGGAACTAAATATGTAGGCAAGGATGTCCTTGAACTCTCAATAGATCCAACTGCTTCTGCCTCCTGAATCCTGATATTAAAGTAGCATCTCAACAAGCCATGGAAGCTTCAGTTTTCTTCCAACATAATGGTATTACCCACCAGCTTTACAGAACCGTGGAGAGTACTCCATAAATCACAGCCATTTTTTCATGGAGGAATGAAGCATACAGCTATTTGAAAATAGCAAACACAGCATTGTGTCTTACATAATGCCTTTGAGAAATCTGTTGGCATATTTTAAAAATTTGAATTGAGTGCTCTTTATTTTTTTCTTTTAAAAAATGTGGAAAACTTCATGATTTTGCATGCCAGTCTTGCACACGGGATGTGCTCATCGTCTCTGTATCATTACTGTTGTAATATATGTGCTGATGAATCATACACTCTTTATTTACTTTTGAAATTCTCTTCATGAAGGCTCAAATTGAGCTGCTGGTTATTGATTATGCTATGGAAAGAGATGTGTTTATTTATCTAAATGATAGAGTGTCAACCAAAAGCCTAACATTGACTATGTCACTGCCCCACAGAATAACATAGCAGATGGAAATGCTACTGTGCAGCTGCAGAAATCTATTTAGTTCAATCCTGCTTCCTGCCCCTCCCACAATTAGCATCAGTGTAACTGGTGGCTTCACATGTACAACAAAGATGTTGATGCTGTCAGGGCATTCAATGCAAGGAACTGTTACCTCACAATGTTTTCTGAGTAAGTGAATAATACATCCTTCTGCCTCATTATCACTTGTTCAGAACACACAGTATGACCTCTTTATACGCCAGTCCTGGCAACAGCAACAATTATCTGGTCCTTTTACCACTAGGTCACTGGTTCTGATGGATGAACTGTTTTTTCATCTGACTATTTGGAATCAGTACTATGAAGGAACTGGTAATACCTTTCTGATGAGGCTACTACTGTTTAGAAAGATTGGAGGTTGGCCTGAGGAAATCTTAAATGTCTTCAAGACTGGGAGTAAATTATAATCTCTGGCATGGGGAGAGGTGGTTGCATATACCTAAGGTGAAACCATGTCTGGGGTTTGGGTATTTCTGGTCCATTTGGTGCCCAGAAACTAGGACTGAGGGTATGGCATCCCTTTAGCCTTAGGCATCGGCCTTGATTGTGCAGTTCAGGGATTCCACAGAATGTATAATACAGATTCCATATTGTGATCAAATGAGTATTATCTATTTAATTCCTTCCCTACGATCCACAATCTCTCCTGACTCTCTTAATCTTTCTTATTCCTGTTGTCTATGACTCATTTTTTGTACTTTTTTTCATGTTTTATTTTCCTTTTTCTTTCAGAAGATGGATCATCTTTGAGCTTGAGTGTAGGTGGAGTACAGAGACGCAGACTTGTTGGAAGCAGTTTCTACTCCAGAGCCGTATCCCTAGAACCCAAAAGAGTTGGGGAGTGACTGCCTTGGACATATACATCCTGATTTTGTATACAGGAAGTGAAAGTAGCAAAACTCAATCTTCTGAAATATTAATATTTTAATAGATATTAAAGTCTTAACTGAATAGCCCTAAAGTGGTCAGGCATGTTCGGAACCATTGCGGCAGGGTTTGATTCCCCTGCACCTACAGAAACAAGTTCCACTAATATTGTAATTCCAAAAACATTTGCAGCAGGACAAATAATGGATTCTCCTAACTTGGTTACTTTGCTTCTTATCCAGAGAATACATACATTGTCAAGGGTCGAAAAAACATTTTTTCCTGATCTGCCCTGTCCAGTGATATCAGTTAGAAGAATAATCAGTTAGAGAAGGCTCTAAAATTTACAGATTCCAGAGTCTGGTGACAAATATGATTTTCTGTGTGTTTTTATTTATGTGTGTTTGTGTCTATATTTTTGTGAGTTTGTGCAGTCATTCACTTTGAGTCCACTAGACAAGAATATACTCCTCAGAGACCTCATAAGTGTGGCATCATCTTCCTGAACACAGTTCAAAGGGTACAGTTAGGCCCTTGCCTGGATCTATTGGAATGTTTTGGGGTTTTGATGCCTTTTCAATTCCCATGAGACTCATGGCTCAGACCTGAGAAGGTGGAGCCCTAACTGATACACACAGCTCCCTTGTACATTGCCGTTATCCCAATAGGAAGACTGAAAGATTCTTGGTTTGGTTGGATCTGGGTGGTATATTGCCATGGGGAGAAGAAAGGTTGTGACAGACCTGATGATAGCTCATAATGGTTGCCTGGCAATGCTTAGGAGACTGATAGGTTGAAGATACATGTGCACTGCCTGGTAGGCAAGATGGCAGGAGTCATGTAATGTTTCTCATTTGGATCTGTCCTTCTCCCCACAACAGAGACCAGGGCTACCTGACTCTGCAGATGAAATTGGGTCCCTGGATCCTTATAGGCCTTGTTGTTGAAGAATTGTGGCAGAACTCACCTGAACCAACATGGAATGATATCTGAAGGAACCAGCCTGTATAAACGAACAAGATAGAGTTTTTTTGTTGTATTTCTCAATTTCTATCAGACCTGAAAAACCAGAGTCTTCAGAGGTACACAAATCATCCTTGTGCATTGCTTTTTCCATTGCAAGGCTTCTGCTGCCAGGAATGTTAGCAGTTCTGTGTCTAGAGCCTCTTTGAAATGAGTGGTGATCTTTGGTGAGATATCTGTCCAACTTCTCATGTGAACATAGTTCTGTGACACCACCACACAGCTTCACAACAGCCCAGGTTTCACTTGGGAGGTCTCCTTAACCTGGAAGTTTGGATTTCAGCTGGTCTGCTAAGTATCAGCACACCCAATTCTTGCCTGACAACTCTAGTGATCTCTGAGAAGGGCAGAGTCAAGTAGAATTCAGCAGGATATCTGGTGAGGCCCAAGTCAAAATGTCCTAGCTTAGCCATAGGAGGGCAATGTCCTGTCCCTGATCCAAATTCAATTTTTTGTTTGTTTCTATAGAAATTTGTTGCATGAGTTTTCTGGAGCATTCCAAAGGACCTATGCCTGAGCTTCTTGGCCTCCCATGTTCCCTGAATTGAGTGTAATTTCCCAGGGATTGCAATTCAGGAGACCCTTGTTCTATGACACACATGAGCTGGATCTACCATCAATTCCCACCCACACCTTCACCACTGCCAAGAATCTCCTTTCCTACCTGCGTGTCCACAAATCTCCTTGCATGTAAGTAATGCAGCCAACTTGGAGTGTGTATTTATTTTAAATAGGTAAAGGTCATACAGAGTTGTCCCAGGGCCCAAGGTATTTTACATTCTTGGTGCACTAGTGTCATCAAATAGAATTATTTTGCAGATTCTGCCAGCACATCCCTGTCTTTTAGTGGACATAGCCAGCACTTTTAGCAGCACTTCTGGATCTTGCAAGACAGGACTGACTCATGTCTACAGTCATCCTGTCGGCCCTGGAGTGTTGTAGGGAATGATCAGAGTCCAGTTGATCCTTGTCCCACAAGGCTGGCCCAGAACCATAGAGTTTTGATCTAAGCTGGAAGCACAGCCTCTCAGGTCATGAGGCTGCCGTGTCTGTCAGGATTGTGAGGATCACCTGGCAAGTGACTATATATCTGTGGTTGAATCAGCATTGAGGAAGGGAAACTTATTCCACATACCAGTGTGCACAAGGCCACCCATAATCTCCATAGCTTTTGGGTGATGCTCACAAGTAGGTCACACAGCTCACTTCCAGCAACCACACATGCTACAAAGAACTTTTCTCATGCCTGTAAGTAAATTGTCAGGAAAACACAGCCATTATTGTTATATGTGTTTTATCCATTTTATTTTCTTCCCACAATCCTCATTCTCTCATCATTTTTCTTTGTCTACCGCCTATTCTATATGATTATCTTTTTCTTCTGTTCTTTAATTTTTTCATCAGTAAATTATGTTCTCTTTGAGCTTGGCTACAGATGGAGTTCAAGATTTCTGACATGAAAAGAAGCAATTTTCCTCCAGATCCACATTCCTAGTACACTAAAATTTGTCTGAGTTGCACCACCATGGTCATATGCATCCTCTTTCATTAGTAAACACGGCAAGTATCCCAAGACATTTGTTTGGCTCACTACACCCTATATGACTGCTTCTAAGTATAAGCCATCTTCTGCTTAGAAGCAGTCATTTAGGTTGTGCTGAGCAGTGCCAAAAGTGTCCAGGCAGGCACTGTACCTAGGTGGCAGGGTTTGACTCTCCATGCCTCCCTTAACGTGCCTACCTCTGTGATTCTCAACACCCATGCAGGAAGCGTACTTTTGAATTTGCCTGATATGTTCACATTACCTCTTATTAAGGGAGAACACTAAGATTGAAGGAGGAGTATCACTTTTATCTTGCTCTTTCCTGTCCATTGATATCTTGTTGAAGAGTAATTAATTAGAAGAGGCTCAAAAATTAACAGGTGGAAGAATCTGATGTCCAAGAAATCAGTGTGTGTGTCTCTGTGTGTGTGTTTCTATTTTCATTTTTTTTAGTTTACTTTTGAGGAAACTATGCCTCAAAGATCCCTTATAGTGCCAGAAAGGATGTTTTGGGTAAAACGCATAATGGTTATGTCAGATTATTCTGGGAATGCCAGAATGTTTTGTGTAGGACAGGATCTTTAGGGCTCCACCCCTGAGCAAAAGCTCAAGTAGTCATAATATCTGGATGTGTCCATGTACTGCTATAGCCAGTTATGGCTCAGTTAATGAGACGAGTTACATGGCAATAGTATGAGAGGTGGCAGGAACAGTCCTGAGGAAGGCTGCCATGGCACATCTTTAAGCACAGAACAGTCACAGTCTAAGGGAGCTCCCTTTGCAGCATCAGAGAAGCTGACTCCAGGAGGATTGACAGATATGAGAAGATGTAAAGCAATGTTGGGAATGTCCTCATGAGGTAGGAAATATGGTCTTTTTCTAGGGGTCAACATGAACAGTCTCATTCTCATGGAGTTGGGTTTCTATAGACTCTCAGATCTTGGAAGGAAGCATATTTCTGTGGTAGTAAAAACTATTTCCCAAATGAACCTGGTATATCATGTGTTTTCCAGACAGACGTAACTTACCTGGATGAAAAGGACTATGACTGTACATATGAGAGGAATATAGATGGAGAGAGCAATGGAAAGAAAGAGAGGAAATAGAGACAGACAGGGGGGAGACACAGATAGAGACACAGAGGCAGTGAGGAAGAAGGAGAATCTCTGTGCTGCTTGTGGGTGATTTTTGAGATTGTTGCTATTTTTGACTGAAGCCTGGCAGTCATAACCATTCTCAGATGACAGCCCTTTGGCGAGTTATCCCTGTTCCTTGATTGTAGGCCACAGGACAGAAAGGAAGAAGGGAAGTCGAAAGTTTCCAATTAGATGCAGGGCTGCAGATTGCTAAAGGCTTTCTGGTGGCACCCGTCCAGAATTTATCTTCTCCTTTATATCTATTGCCCCATTGGTTCAACTTGAATCTTATCAGAGACCACTGAGTTTGATGTGTTTCTTGCCTTTGCCTTAGGTAGGTGGGTGTCCACAGAAGACACAGAATAATTCAAATGTGAGAGTGACTTGGGGATTTAGAGAAAGAAAACAAAACTAATTATGCTGGATGGCTCCAGTTGGGGATGTTGTTAGGGTGGGGAGAGGAGATAGGTTTGGATTGACTTGTAGATTGCTCATAATTTTTGCCTGCTAATGCCTTGCTTGTGGAAAAAAAAAAAACATGGCCTGATAGGCAAGGCAGCATGTGGGATGTAATGTTTCACTCTTAGACACATCCTTGTCCACGAACAGGTTTGTGGATTGCCTGTGTCTACAGGCAAAGTGTGGCTTCATCCACCTGATCTAATATGTCAGGGTAGGTACCAATCTGAATTCATTCTCAAGAAGATTTGAAGTTTTTGGTAGCCATTCTCACCACCCATCAGATTCAGTGCTTAGACATGGACAACTGGATTCTCACAGGTACACCTAAATGGCCCTGGTTTTGTCCTTTACTGACACTTCTTCTGCTAAGTGGAACGGTGATTCTGAGCCTAAATCCTGATTGAGGCTTAGGGTTGTCTTTTCTGAGACTTCTGCCTATCTTTCCATTCATGTAGAGTTTTGTGATACTATTATGTTACTGACTTACCACTCCATGGCCTCTAGTGTAGGGCCTTCTGGCAGGCAGCCTTGACCTGGAAGCGTGGTTGTGGCCAGGGTCACAAAGTGTCAACACATCCAAATCTGGACAGGCAGTTTGAGAGAACATTCTGGTAGGTGGAGTCAAGGAGAATTCCCTAGGATCTCTGGAAACACCCAATTTGGGATGTCCTGGTTAGGCTACAAGAGGACAGAGTACAGCCCCAGTTTCCTAAGTCCATGTTTTTGTGTTTGAGGCCATTCTCCTGTGTTGTAGATTGGCATGGGTATTCTGGACCATGCTCTTGGGTGTCTAGGCCACAACTTCTTTACCTCCACACCCTTAATTGAATGAAGTGACTCAGGACAATGCAGGTGAGAATCTCCTGTGTTCTGGGTTCTGTGACTCACAGGTTCTGAACTGCCACCCATCTTCATGCCCACCCAACCCTGTCTAAAAGCCCCTCACCTACCTGCATGCTTACATAACCTGGTAGCATCCTCTGTGGTGGATTGCATCTAGAGAGCCTTCTCTGGGCCAATCTTGGTGAATGACTTTAGTTGTCTCTTGGAGTTTTTAGGTAGCTGGTTAGTGTTGTATTTCTGCCCAGAAAAGTAGAGAGGGAGTGGTCCCATGGCATTAATTATTTGGCGTTTTGGTCCACAGCTGTTATTAAGTGGAAAGGTTTTCATGATCCTCCCAGGGGGTATCTGAGCATTTCTGTACAGTGCCAGCTGCCTAAGCAGCACATCTGGTCCTGGCTGGACAGGACTGTCTTGGATCTCCTCCAACCTTATTGGCCCAAGTGATTGTGTGATATAGCAGGGTCTAGGGGATCCTTGACTCTTGAAGCTGATTCCTGCTCCAGTGCATACCAGGTGCCATGAGGTTTGTCATACAACAAGCAGGAATCACAGCCTCCTAGGTCTTGAGGTTGATGTGTTTATAGTGATTGGGGATCTCTTTGCAAAGGACTCTGCAACTGAGGATTCATGTGGGTTTAGGCACGGAAACTTATTCTACAAGACAGGCAGGGTTCTTATTGTCACCCACTGGCTCCTAAGTGTCAGGCTTGCATCAACATTAGCACCCAGACCTCACTTCTCAGACCCCCACTCAAAGCCAGAATCTCTTCTAAGCTGTGATCTGGATGTCAGGGCCACATACTCATTGTGGTCCTGTGAGTTTTATCCAGTTCACTCACCCCATACCACCCTCATTCTCTCATGTCCTTCTGCCACCTCTTCTCTTTTTTTTCTTTTCTTTCTTTTGTGTTCCCTTTTGAACTTGTCTGCAGGTATAGTTCATGAATCCATATCTATCAGTGGTCAATTCAGAGTTGTCTGGGTACGAAAGGGTTTTTATTTTTTAGGGAAGACCTTCTGGGGACCCAACCCTAAGCACAAGCTCATGTAGGCATAATGTCTGGATTTCTCCTTGGATTCATGTGAGTTCTTGTGGCTCAGTCAATTAGATCCAGGACATGAAAACAGCATTAAAGGTGATAGGACCACTCCATAAGAGTGACCGGTCTGGCACAACTGAGAACTCAATTCGGGTCCAGCCTGCGGGACAGCACTTTAACCATCAGAGAGCCTGCCTCAAGGATGAGTGACAGAGAGGAAGAGATGGAAATCAATTGTTGGTCTGTCTTTTATATGTAGGGAAAATGGTCTTTTTAGGGGCTTACATCCCAATGGAGCTTGGCCTCTTTGGTCTCTCAGCTCATGGAAGAAATGTTTCCTTTGGATTAGTGGAAATCATTTCCTAGTGTATAATGTATATCATCTGGTATCCAAACAGGCATATCTTCCCTGGATGCTCTGGCTTTGAATGTATACATGCCACAGGGAGATAGAGAGTCTAGGAAAAAGATGAGACAAAAGGTGATAGGTAGATAGATAGATAGATAGATAGATAGATAGATAGATAGATAGATAGATAAGATAAGAAAAGAAAAGATAAGATAAGATACGATACCATAAGATAAGATAAGATAAGATAAGATAAGATAAGATAAGATAAGATAAGATAAGATAAATATACAGAGATATAGAATGTGAGAAAATTTCCTTTGATATTGTTGGTATACTTGCCTGCACCTGGGTGATCAAATTCATTCTTTCACATGACAGCTCTATGGCCTCTCACTAATGTTCATTGGTTCTAGGACAATGGAGAGAAGGGGTGAAGAAAGCATGATAGTTTCCTCTGAGGATGTCTTACTTTGCTATGATGTTACTGTTTAGGACAGCGGTGTGGTTGTGCTACGGGCATCCTGGAGTGACCAGTTAGGAGAGTGAATTTTGTTTTGTGTCTAGATGCCAGTAGATCTGGCATTAGACTTGAATCACTTCAGAAAGTTCTGAGTTACTACTGTGCCTATCCCTGTCCACATGAAGAGATATGTCTTCAGAGGACAGAGAATGATCAATATTTGAGAGCACGTTGGGGATTTTAGAGAAAGAAAGCGTAGCCAAATATCCTGAGTAATACCCTCTTGTTTGAGTGTCGTGTGGAATGCTTTTAGGGCTGGGGAGAGGAGATAGGATATGACATACCTTGACATAACTCATAATAGTTGCCTGACAATGCCAGGAGACAGTTTTGAATGCATATAAGCCCATTACCGAAAGGCTCGAGGTAAGTGGGATGAAATGACTTTTCTTTACACATATCCTTTCCCCACAACAGGGTAGTACAATGCCTGCCTCTTCAAGTGATGTTGTAGGTGGATGCTCCTGGCTTCTGGTGGCTCCTGCTATGGATGAAATTTGGGAGCATATACAGAACTCTGATGGAAGTGTTCCTGATGGCACCAGCTTTGATCAATGTGCAAGAAGATGAATGCATTGGGGTGGCTTTCTCAAAACCCATCTGATTCAATGGTCAGATAAGAGCAACTGGGTTATCACAGGTACACACAGATGACATTTTGCTTTGCCATTTGTTCATCATGGTTTTCTTCTTTTTCTATATTGGAAGGCAGTACTATGCCTAGGACCCCAATGAGGTTGAAGCCTCTTCCCGAGGCTTCTGCCCTCCTTCCCATGAAAATGCAGCTATTAGACAACAGTACCTTGCTGCTGTATGGGCCCAGCCTTGGCCTAGAATAGCCTTCTTGTCAGGTAGCCTTTACCTATAAGCATGCTTATGGCCATGGTCAGCATCTGTCATCACACCAAAGTCTGGCCTGGAAGTTTTAGTGATCACCTTGGTGTGTGGAGTAAAGCAGAATGCAACAGGATTTCTGGGTAGGCACAAGTGAGAATGTCCTTGCTAGGCCACAGAGCTGAAGATTCCAGTACCTGGAGCATAAGTCTATTTTTTCTGTCTGAGTTCTCTCTTTTGTGGTACAGTTTGTCATGTGTTTTCTGGAGCATCCCCATAGAAATTGGAAGAAGTTTCTGAGCCTCCTAGCACACTGAATGGAGGAAATTGTCTCAATGAAGTGCCACTGTGGACACCATTTTCTGTGTCCCACAATGTCTGAGCCTAAAAACCATCCATAACCCTGTTCTTGCCCTAACTTCTATCTTGAACCCCCTCAACCACCTTCAAGGCACACACACACAGACTTTCTTGCATCTCAAGTAGCAGAGTGCCTGTAGAAGCCAGCCCAGATGACTAAAGATGTTGAACAGTTCTTTAAGTATTTCTCAGTCATGTGAGATTCCACTTTTGAGAATTCTTTGTTTAGATATGCACCTCATTTTTAATTAAGTTATTTGTTTTGTTGACATGTACCTTCCTGCATTTTTATTTATTTTGTACATTTGGTCTCAAGGGTAAGTAGAGTTGGTGAATATCTTATTCTGTAGGCTACAGTTTTTCCTTAGTGACAATGGCCTTTTTGCTTAAAGAAGCTTGTCAGTTTCATGAAGTCCTGTTATTAAAATCCTTGATCTTAAGTTCTGAACTTGTAGTGTTCTGTTAAAAAAGTTACCTCCTTTACCACTGCTCTCAAGGTTATTCTCCACTTTCTCTTCCATCAGATTCATTATATCCGGTTGTATAGTGAGATCCTACATCCCTTTTGAGGTATGTACTCAATGATAGATATGGATCTATTTTCATGCTTCTACCTCAGACATCCAATTAGACAAGCATCCTTTGTAAAAGCTGCTTTCCTTTTGTCATTGTATGTTTTTTTCTTCTTTATCAAAGATCAAATTTCCCTAGGTGTCTGAATATATATCTGGAACCTTTGTGTATCTGTCATGTAACAATACCATTCAGTTTTTATTACTATGTCTCTGTAATACAGATTGGGTCCATGGATATTGATATCTCTAGAAGTTCATTTATTTTTCAAGATTATTTTAGCTATCATAAGTTTTTTTGCTATTCCATATGAAGTTGTTTAATATTCTTTCATGTCTAAAAAGAATTGTACTGGGATTTGATAGGGAATTCATTGAATCTTTAGATGAGTTTTAGTGAAATGGCCGTTTTTACTGCGTTAATACAACCCACCCAAGAGAACGGGATATCTTTCCATCTTTTGAGATCTTCAATCATGCTCTTCAAGGATGTAAAGCATTTCTCATTCAAGTCTTTCACTTCCTTGGTCGCCCAAGATACCTTATGTTATTTGTAGCTATTGTGAAGAATATTGTTTATGTTATTTCTTTCTCTATCCATTTGTCATTTATATACAGGAGGGGTACAGAATTTTTTGAGATGATCTTGTATCTAGCTAATTTACTGAAGTTGTTTACTACATATAGGAGTTCCCTAATCCAGTTTTTGGGGTCATTTATATTTAATATAATATCATCTGCAATTAAGGATATTTTGACTTTTTTCCTTTAAATTCATATCCCCTTAATCTCCTTCTGTTGTATTAATGGTCTAGCTAGAACTTTAAGTACTATATTGAATATGTAAACGTGGATGGAACAGCCTGGTCTTGCTCCTGATTTTAGTGAAATCGCTTTGAATTTCTATCCATTAAATTTGATTCTTGCAGTAGGCTTGGTGTTTATTGCCTTTATTAAGTTTCGGTATGGCCTTTGTATCTCCAGTCTCTCCAATGGGTTTACTATGAAGGGTTGTTTGATTTTTTCAAAAGTTTACTTACAATCTAGTGAGATGATCATGTATGTTGTTTCTATCAATTTGTTTATGCAGTGTCACTGCATCAGAAATCACAATCATAAAGCACTGACTGATTTTCATATTGAGAACCGAATATTCATCTCTGGGATCAAGCCTCCTCAGTCATGGTGAATAATCTTTTTAATGTTTTCTAGGATGGGGCTTGTGAATATTTTATTGAGTACATTTGCATTTATGTTCAGGAGAGCCATTGCCATATAATTCTCTTTCTTTGCTGAGTCTTTGTGAGGTTTTGGTATTAGCATAATTGTGGCCTCATAGAATGCTTTTTCAGAATTCATTCTACATCTATTTTGAAGCATAACTTGAGAAAAATTGATGTTAACTCTTCTTTAAATGTCTGATAATTCTGAGCTAAAGTCATCTGGCTCTGACCTTTTATTGATTATATGAACTTTACTGGCCTCTTGTAATTCATTGAGACTTATAGATGTGTTTAACTAGTTTATCTGATCTTGATTTAATTTTGTAGGTGGTACCTTACGAGAAAATTTCCAATCTTTTGGATTTTACAGTTTTGTGGAGTACAGGTTTTTAAGGTATGACCTATTGATTCTTTGGATTTCTCCAATGTGTATAGTCATATCCTCCTCTTTTATGATTTTATTGATTTATACATTATCTCTCTGTCTGTTTTGTAGTTTAGCTAGGTGTTTGTCTGCCTTGTTGATTTTGTAAAATATCCAGGTCTTTGTTTCATTGAGTCTTTGAATTGTTCCCTTCATTTCTATTTTGTTGATTTCAGCCCTAGTTTGATTAATTCTCGACATCTACTTATTTGGGTATACTCTCTTCTTTTGGTTTTAGTTCATTCAGATATGCTCATATTTTTCTAATATATGAAGTCTTCCCTGTTTACTGGTAAATACTTTGAACTCTTAATTTTCCCTTAATCATCGCTTTTACCTTGTACCGTAATTTTGGATGTGTTTTAAAGTCTTTTTCATTGAATTCAGGAAAGTCTTTATTTATTCCTTTTTTTCTGTCTTGCCCCACTTGTAATTAAATAGAGAGTTTTTGAGTCCATGAATTTGCAGGCCTTCTGCTGTTGCTGTTGTTGAGGTTGTACATTAATCAATGGTGTTCTAATCGGATGCAAGGGGTTATTTCAAATTTCTTGTAAGTATTGAAGATTGCTTTGTGGCCAAGAATGTGGTCAATTTTTAGAAGGTTCTGTGAGATATTGAGAAAAAAATATATTATTTGGTGTGGGGGAAACATTCTGTATATATCTGTTAGGTCCATTTGCTTTATAACATTTCTTAGTGTCAGTATTTCTCAGTTATTTTTTGTATGGATGGCTTGTCAGTCGTTGAGATTTGGGTTATTGAAATCTCCCACTGTCAGAGTGTGAGGATCTCCCACTCTCAGAATGTGCAGGTGAATTTGTTCATTTAAATTTTGCTTTCTTTCTTTTACAATTGTTAGAGCCATTTTACAAATATTAGGGACATTGTTGTGAAGAATTGCAATGTCATCTTTGTGGATTTCTGCTTTAATGGATGTGAAGTGTCCTTCTCCATGTCTTCTGATTAATTGTGGACATTAGAAATGGCAACTCTAGCTTGGTTCTTAGATCCAATTGCTGGATAAATCATTTCCCAATGCTTTCCTCTGAGGTAATATTTATCTTTGTGGTTGAGATGTGTTTCCTATATGCAGAAGATGACTGGATTCTGTTTTCAAATCCATTCTATTAGTCTGTCTCTTTTTTTTTGAAATTTGACACCATTAATCTGGAGGTATATCAATGACCAATGATACTTAGCTTCAGTTATTTTGTAGTTATTGTTGGTGTGTGTGTGTGTGTGTGTGTGTGTGTGTGTGTCCCTTCTTTTGAGTTTGATGGTGTGAAACTATTTCCTGTCATTTCCTGATTGTAGTTAATCTCCTTTTTTTGGAGTTTTCATTCTACTCCCTTCTGTGGGCAGGGTTTGTGGAAAGATGTTGTTAGAATTTGATTTTATCATGAAATATTTTGGTTTCTCTGTCTATACTTGACAATTTTGCTCAAAATAATAGTGTGGGCTGGAATGTGTGTTCCCTTAGAATATGTAGTTTTTCTGTTTCTGGTTAGACACTTAGGTATCCATTAAGAAGTTAGGTGTATTTCTAAATAGATTTATATTTTTATGGCATTTGTTGTTTTCTCATGTAGCTTCAAGTATTCTTTGTATTTTCTCTATGTTCATTGGTTTCATTTGTATGTGACAAGTTCACTTGCTTTTCTAGTCCAGTCTAATTGATATTTTTTAAGCTTCTTGATCTTTTATAGGAATCTCTTTTTTTATATTTGGGAAATTTTATTCAATGATTTTGTTGATTATTTTTTATCTCTATAAACATTCTGAGTTATCTAATTCCTGATATCAACTAGCCAAATACTCTACCACCTGTACTAAGTGTTTTTAAAATTGAGTTCTTGTCTTGAAACTTGTCTGGGAAATTGTTTTTAAATATCCTGTCATCAAGCTTAGCTGCAAGAACCTTTATTGCTCAAAGAACACACTAGTTCTTTTCTTGGCTATGCTTCCCTTCAGATGTTGCCCACATTGGTGAGTGTCTATAGCTTCAATAACACAGCTCTCACCAAGCCAAACTATCTGAGTTTGAGGGCAACATCACTTGCAAATACAGGCATTCATGATGTTGTACAGATATCAGATAATAGCTCAGATGAAACAGCTGCAAGAAAGCAGCATCCTTGACTCCACATCTCTTAATTCCCATGGTTAGATGCAGAAAATAGAAGTGGAATTTGTCTTTCTATCACATCTTCCCACTAATAACTTCACAATGAATTAAGTTTCAAAAATTCTGGTGCTTAAAACATCTAATTTCACAGTAATTGAACACCATTTGTTTTCATGATCATATGCCACTGAGACATTGAAGGTGGCTACATGTGATTTAAGCCTAGTAAAAGCTAGACACACAAAAATAGAAAGGAATATGGGTATATATCAAAAATAGAGACACCACATGATGTATATAGCTGAAGGACCTTATATGTTCAAATACACATGAATGAGAATTTTTTTTTAAATATGAAAATATGTAACTTGGTTTTCATTGTTTGGATTTATCCATATATTTGTTTAGTTTTGTAACAAGGTATCATATATTCAATACTGGCTATTACTTTATTATGTATATGAGACCATTCGTGAAATCTTGATCCTCTTGCCTGTACGTTTTCAATGCTAGTGTTTAAAAGTATGTGCCATGATACATAGTCAGCTCAGCGCTGAGGATCAACCCCATAGCTTTGTGAATGCTAGGTTTATGGACCATTGCATTCTGTATAACACAGAGATCTGTGTGTCAAATTACTCTTGTTGACAGTATTATATAGTGGGAAGGTTGTTTCCCATCCTTTCAAAGCAACCATAGAGATATCAGAGGTAAACACTTGATATAAAAATATATAGACACTTAATATACTGGTGTATTCTTCTCTGTTTGCTAAAAGGAGTTCCATAGATTGTATTTTTCAGCTCAGTTACAGATGCTGTTTATTCTGAAAAGCTTGAATATTGCATTACAGAAAATATATACTCAGATTAGATGGATGCTTCAGCAGGGTTGTGCCCTGATTAGTCTTCCAGGGTACTTCAACCACCTGCGTACATCTAAGCGCAAGCAAACATGTACACTTATTCTCACTTCCCCGCCATTTGCACACACACACACACACACACACTCACACAGGTTTGGATTGAAATTAGTAGAGTTTGTAGGAAATAATTTGCTATTTTCTCTGTGTATCTGAACTTATTCTTCTTCAAGCTGTGGACTGAAAATACTTTTTTTAGATGAAGTTTCTCTCTATTTTGATGTATCCTGTTACTCAGAATTTATATACTTCCCTTATTCATTTTGGGAATACTTCACTTACACTGATTTCTGATTGTGTACTTACTTCCCAGCACTAAACTGGGTTTGGGAAGAAGGACAGTTAGAGATAGAATTGGGATTTCTGTCATATACCAGCTGTCACTCCCTTTAAACTTATATTATTTTAAAATTAAAGTATTATGCATTATTAAATTTAACATCAAAATTTTTTGCAAAATTTCCAATAAAAAAAGTGATTTCACATGTACATACAATGCCATTAACACACCTTATAAAATGAGGAAGTATCCATTACCATCATCTACTAACCAAGTTATGTTCAAAGTTGTGATAATCTTAAAAATGCCTTATAAAAATAATTGGTGTGTATTAAGAGAATCTAACAAGCTGTATAATTTACACTTTTTTTTGATGTAGGATTTTATTATGTAGGCCAGGCTTCTATGTAATTCCCTATGTAGACCAGAATCAGCTCCATTTCATTCTTCATAATGACTGCTGTGACATGGGCCAACATAACTCTAAACACTGTCGTCATTAATTCTCTTAAATGTTAATTGCTCACTTATATTCATACCCTCCACTTCCCTGAAAGTCTTGAAGCCCAGGCTAGTGTCAATTCACTTTGTTGCTAAAAATAAAAGTGAATTTCTGATTTTTCTGTTTTCACCTCCATATTACTGTAGTTCAAGCAAGGTCCATCTTGCCTAATTCCCTTTAATCTCTCTTCATATCAGTTTTCTCACTTCCTTTGATGCCGTTAATAGAACTCTGGTAAGTTGTCCTGTGGCACACTTTACCTTCGGAATTAGTCTGATTGTTTCAGCGCAATTGTGATTAACTTGGTACCTATCCAATAGTTTTCTTATAAAGTATCAGTTGGACTCAGTCTTGTTTGATTCAATAGTTTGGGGAAACACGATTTTGTACGTAACTCCTGAATTATTCAAATCAGTAGGCATACAGTCTCTTTTATTTCTTCCTTCATTTGCCAGATGTGTCCGTATGTTGAGAGTCCAATCCAATATTCTTAAACATGTTGGTACATACTTTACAAAAAATTACCACCATGATCAATATTTCCAGGAGGACAGCTGCAATGTTAAGATAGCCTTCCAGGTATTGTTTTCCCTGTTAATGCAAGCCTTCTTCTCAAGGTGATTTCTAATGAGACATGGAAGATATAGAATAAAGCCTACTTGTAATCCATGTTAGCATCTATAGTTCAGATAGATGCTGAAGGGACTAGGGGCATGTGTACTCTGTCATTTCACTAGAGGTATCCAAGATTTAAAAGATGAAGAATAAATGGTAGAGTATGTCATGTATGTCCTTGATGTAAAACAGAACATCTACGTCTTCCCCTTCCATTTATTTGTCTATGGTATATTGTCCCATGCAGTCACAACTATCGACAGGTTCCCAGGTTGGTGCTTGTATAACAGAGAAGAGGAATCTGTTCAAGTGTGCTCTGTTGGCTTCTCATGTGTCATGATTGCTAAACATGTGGATAGCAGCTTATCTGTAAATTTATTTTCATAGCCTGTTCCTATTGAAACCTCTGAGCAGTTCGACATGCATGTTCTTCAATCAGCAACCCAAAGGCTCCCTGAATTCTGATTGGAACAAAGTTAGGACAGGATATCTCCAAGTAAGCAAGACTTTGGCCTTTTTCTCTGGGCATCACAAAAGATCTTAATAGTCAATAGAAGGCCTCTGCAGTTTCAGTAGTAAAGGAGGTGGACTTAGGAGGCGTGTTGGATAATGAAAATATTCTCCAAATGAAAATGTCTATTTCCTAAGATATCAGAGATAAAAAGTCTGTCCTGCATTCCTAAGGCACCAAATCTATGGGAGTATTGGAGTTGCTGACGATGGATGCCATTTTATGTATTGTGTGTGTGTGTGTGTGTGTATGCATGTTTGCATGAACACACACTCACTGTGTGTTTCTGTATTTGTGTGCTAGGAGAGGTATTCAAAACAGTATGTGCTATGCATTGTCTGAGT
This sequence comes from Cricetomys ansorgei, assembly GCA_026225945.1. Classification (NCBI taxonomy): domain Eukaryota; kingdom Metazoa; phylum Chordata; class Mammalia; order Rodentia; family Nesomyidae; genus Cricetomys; species Cricetomys ansorgei. The sequence goes on from JAMJFZ010001467.1 coordinate 715,560, forward strand.
TTTAATCCTTGGGGGCTTCTGTCTTCTGAGTAGTAGCAGAGAGCAAAAGGGGTAGATCTGGAAGGGAGGGGAGATGGAAGGAGCTGGGAGATATGGTGGGAGGGGGAAAGATGTTCTGTATGTACTACATAAGGAAATAAAAACAAATTAAATACTTGAAAACATGCAGAAGGAATGTGGTGCAAAAAAAGGTATCAATAAACATGAGACAGTTTTTCTTTTCTGCAAACTTTTATAATAAAACTATATTGTGATGGAAAACCCAGTTTACTTGGTATGCATCAATTTTAAGTTTTATTTATTAAATCTATGCTAATACAAAAAGAAGAAATATACAAATACCAAATTCACTGAATTTCATCTTCCTGCTTGGGTTCAGTTCCAGTAATAAAGGAGGATATCTGGGGATATGATGAACTTGTTTTATTTCGAGATGGGAGCAGGTGTGTAAGGTAAAAGCAGAAGAATGTTGTTTAGTCTCCAGTATTGTGGTATTGGAGTAAGAAATATATCTAAGAGCTGATCAATATAATGAATGGCATAGTAATGCATTCACTTGGTTGTATGATATATTAGTGTTTGTAGGTAAAAGTATGATAAGAAAAATAAACAATTCCTAATTCATAAAGAAACATGCTTTGTGGATGACCTAAAGACATATATACTGATGTGTCTTTAGTAGACGAGATCTTAGTAGCACTAAGAAAAGTAATAGACTGTGAAAACCTGTTAGATCATACTGGTTGCCTGGCAAACCCATGAGATTTCTGTGGTCTCTTCTCATCTGGACAACAAGCATGGGACAGGTAAGATGTAAAGTTTTCTTAGGATATGTTACTTTTCATATCAGTACGCTCTACAGCTTTTCATTTCAGTATATGTTGGTGGTGGTTCTTCCAGTCAAGCTACAGCCCAAGCCCTGGAATCTGTCTTGTAGCTGGCAGCAGAAACCAAGACATGCATACCTGATGACAGGGATACCTGAAGAAAAGATGTCCATAACAAGGTGAGTTTTCTATTGGGTACATTTCTTCAACAAGATTTGGAGGTGTTTCTTAGACTAGTTCCTGGTTAAGGAGGTAGGCATTTCATCTTGTATGGAAGCTGATCAACTTCTTTTATCTGAATATCTCTAAAAGCCTGAATTCACAGTGTCATTACCACATGAGAAGACTGCATTGTGGCTCAAACTTGAGCCTAGTGTCTCAATGACCTCGGAGAGTCATGCACCAATGCTGTTGCATGTTGAAAATTCTTGATTATGCCTCCATTCCCTGAGTCATTGATTTTCATTCTGAGGATTCTGTACTCTATTTTGCTGAGAAGTGGGTTCCGTTTTTTCCAATTTTATTGTCTAGGTCATTAAAGTGGAGCCATTCCAAGTAGCTAGTTTCTCAGTTACTTTGATATAAGAATGTTGTACAACCATTAATACCAACTCTATCCCATTTATTTTATCTGGAAGATTCATCTCTTTCCAGAATAGCCTTAAGTAATCACTGTGTACTCATTTGGGATTCATGTGGTGAGCATCAAATTGAGGTTTTGTTCAAAGGAGGGCCTAGTATGTGGCTATAATTTCAATGCAGCATGGAATTCTACATAAAATAATGTAGTGAGCCAGAATATTTTAGGAATGCACACTTTTTCTCGTTTTCATATCAGAGCATGAGATGAAGGGAGACTGCTTCCCCTATGATCGGACATGGAGACATTTTATCTTAAGATTTCTAGGCAATTCAATACATAGTGACTCTCTTGTTAAGTTCAGTCTCCTGATGCCAGGAAGTGTCTGAAATACCTTACCAAAGTACTCAACAAACAAGAATCTCTCAATTTCATTGTTATCCCTGTTTAGACGTGATGTAAAAGAATAGCAGCCCAGTGATAGTGTTTTTATGTAGGTTGGACAGAAATAGAAATGTGGCCTGGCATTTGGAAGCCCAGGGACCAAACAGTTCGTAGGTGGAGAAACTTACTGCAAAAGCATGGGTATCCTTATATTCTGGAATGCAGGAGCCACATAGCTCTCACAGCTGTTTGGAAGGAGTGCCGTATAAGAACTTATGTTGTCATTCAGGAAGCCAGGCGTCACACAGCTCTGGCAGCTTTGAGGCAGGGAATGCTTCCTCAGCTGACCTGGAGTGTTCCAATGTAACAAGTTGTCTCTGTTCTACTCAAATCTCTTCTGCTCTTAGGGGAGACCTTCCTTACTGTTGCACCTCCAAAGGGATATGCTAAGCTAATTGAAATGTTCTAGCTGTGTTGAGATGTTCTCTGCCTCTTCTTTTAACTGCTTCTTTTCTTTTCTCCTCTTCATGGCTGCCTCCACTTCTTTGCTGATCTGCCAGGTTGGGCCTCCTCAGCAACTTGAGTGGAGATCCTGATAGTCCTAGGGTGAGTTGTCCTTTGGTGGTTTGAATTCCCAGAGCTCCCCAGCCTAGCATAACCATATTTCCACAATGGGAAAATGTAGTCCCTCCCCAGTGGTCCCCTGGAAATCTTGTGTCTCATGGTGATCACAGGGGTGATGTCTGGGGACCCAGAATCCCCAGTCATGTAAGAAGTTACCAAAGTAGAAGCTTCCAAACATAAATAAGCCTTGTAGGCAAGGTGGTAGGTGGCATATAATGTTTCTTATTTTGATCTGTCCTTCCTCCCACAAAGGAGACATGGGCAGCCTGACTCTGCATGTCACATTGGTTCCCTGAATCCTCATAGGCCCTGTTTTGGAAGAAGTGTGACAGAATTCAACTGAATCAAGATGGAATGGTATCTTAAGGAACCAGCATGGATACACGGTCAAATTTGTGGATTTTGTTGAATATCTCAACTTCCATCAGCCTCAGGGGCTCAGACCTGAAAAACAAGAGCTCTCACAGGTACACAAAGTGGCCTTGTGCTTTGCCCTTTTTCATTGCAAGGCTTCTTCTGGCAAGAAGGGTAGCAGATCAGTGTCTAGAGCCCCATTGAAATGAGTGGTGATCTTTGGTGAGGTTTCTGCCCAACTTCCCATGTGACCATAGTTCTGTGACACCACCACACAGCTTCCTTATATCCCAGGTTTCACCTGAGGCTTTCTTGGCAGGCCTCCTTTACCTGGAAGGTTGAGTGTGAGGTGGTTTACCAAGTATAAGCACTCCCAATTCTTGCCTCTCAGTTCTAGTGATCTCCCAGATAGGCAGATTAAGAAGAATTCATCATGATCTCTCTGGAGTCCCCAGTAGAAATTTCCTAGCTCAGCCATAGGAGAGCAGTGTCCAGTCCCCTATCCTCAAGTCTGTTTTTTGTTTATTTCTGTGGAAATTTTTGTCATGGGTTTCTGGTACATACCTTAGGACCTATACATGAACTCCTTTGCCTCTCGGGTACCCTTTATTGAATGGAAATTCTCAGGGAATTGCAATTGAGGTACCACTTGCTCTGAGACCCATAGGTCCTAAATTTACCACCCATTTCCAGCTGTACTTTCCCCCCTGCTGAGAATCCACTTATTTACCTGCATGCCCACAATTTTCCTAGCCTGTAAGTAATGCTGCCAACTTGGAGTCTGTAAGTTTTTTTTTTTCTTTTCTCAGTAAAGGTCATACAGTGTTGTCGCAGGGCTCAAGACACTTTACATTCTTGGTACACTACTGTCACCAAGTAGAATTATTTTTTCAGATTCTACTAGCAGGTCCCTGTCTTTCAGTGGACATAGCCAACACCTTAAGAAGCCCCTCTGTTCCTTGCTAGACAAAATGGATTCAGGTCTAAGGCAGTCATATTGGCCCAGGAGTGGTGTGGAAAAAAGCATCATCCAGTTGATACTCTTCTCATAATTGTAAGTCCTGTCACAGTGCAGGCCCAGCACTACAGAATTTGCTTTGCTCTAACATGGAAGCACCACATCCCAGATCTTGAGGTTGCTGTGTCTGTCAGGTTTGTGAGGAACACCTTGCAAGTGACTGTGTATCTCTGGTTGAATCAGCATTGAGGAAGGAAAATCTATTCCACATGCCAGTGTGTACAAGCCATCCACAAATACCCTAATTTTTGGATGATGTTTACCAGTAGCACACACAGCTCACTTCCAGGAACCACACATGCTACGAATAATTTTTTTCATGAATGTGCCCAAATTGTCATTGCAACACAGCCATGATTGTCATTGTGTTTTGTCCATTTTATTCTGTTCCTTAATTCTTCATTCCTTGCATGACCATGTTTGTCTACCTCCTATTCTGTTTGACTGTCTTTTTCTTTTTTTAAATTTTGATCAAAAAATTGGGTTCTCTTTGAGTTTGGCTATGGGTGGAGTTAAGGATCTCTGATGTGGGAGAAAGTACTCCAGCGCCACATCCCTAGAACCCTAAAACTTGTCTGAGTTGCACCATCATGGACATATACATCCTCTTTGTGTACAGAGAGAGCAAGTAGCTCATGACATTCTTTTGGCTCAGTATACCATATATGACTGCTACGTGTACTTATAACCAGTCTTATATAGTGTATTTTGCAGTGCACAAATGTGACAGTGCAGGCACGGTACCATGAAGGCAGGGTTTGACTCTATGAGCCTCTCGTAACATGCTTCCTGCTTTGATTCCCTACACGCATGCAGGAAGCATATTTGTGGATTCACCTGATTTCCTCGCCTTACCTCTTTCCAAGGGAAAACGCCGAAGTTGAAGGCTCAAAAAGCAATTTTCTCCTTCTCTTCCCTGTCCAATTATATCTTGCAGAAGAGTAATTAATTGGAAGAGGCTCAAAAAATAACAAATGGGAGAATCTGGGTCCAAGGAAAACAGTGTGTGAGTGTGCGCGTGTGTGGGTATTTTCATTCTTCGTGAGTTCAATGTTGAGAAATCTATGCCCCAGAAATCTCTGATAGTGGCAGAAATGATGATGTGGGCATCAAGCATAGTGGTCATGTCAGAGTTGTCTTGTATTGAAAGGTTGTTTTGTGTAGGAGAGGACCTTTTGTGCTCCACCCCTCAGCACAAGCTCAAGTGGTCAAAATATCTGCATGTTCCCATGTACTGCTGTGAACACTTATGGCTCAGATAATGAGACCAGTGACATGGCAACAGTATGAAAGGTGGCAGAAACAGTTCAGTGTAGTGGCTGACATGGCACTTCTGAGAACTCAGAGCAGTTACAGCCTGAGGGAGCTCCCTTTACCGCAGCAGAGCAGCTGACTCCAGAAGCGTTGACAATGAGGAAGAAATATACACTGATATTGGGAATGTCTCTTTGAGGGAGGAAAAATAGTATTTTTCTAGGACCCAATGTGGACAGTCTCACCCCATGGATTTGGGCATCTACAGACTCTCACCTCATCGAAGAAATGATACTTCTGTGATACTGAAAATTATTTCCAAAGTGATCCTGCTATATCATGTGTTTTCTGGTCAAGCCTACCTTCTCAGGATGAACTTATTATGATTGTACATATGAGAGAGGAAAATAGATGGGGAGAGTAAGGCAAAGAAAGAGAGGAGAAAGAGAGAGAGAGAAAGATGGAGAGACAGAGACAGAAAGACAGAGAATGAGAATCTTTGTGGTGCTGATGGGTGATTTTTGAGACTGTTCCTATTTTACCCTGTAGCCTAGCAGTCAAAATCATTCTCACATGACACCCTATGACCAGTTATTTCTGTTCCTTGATTGTAGGTCATAGGAGACAAAGAAAGAAGGGAAACACCTGAGAGTTTCCTATGAGGATGCAGGGCTGCAGATTTCTTCAGGCTTTCTAATGGAACCAGTCTAGAATGTATCTTCTCTATTGTATATGTATTGTCCCTTTAGTTCCACTTGAATCTTATCAGAGAGCTGTGAGTTTCTTGTGTTCTTTGCCTTGGCCATACGTAGGTGGGTGTCCACAGAAGACACAGAATAATACAAATCTGAGAGTGACTTGGGGATTTAGAGAAAGAAAAGAAAACCAATTATCCTGAGTGGTTCCTGTTGGGGTGTTTATAGGCAGAGGAGAGGAGATAAGTTGAGACTGACTTGGAGATTGCTCATAATGATTACTGCCAATGCCTTCATTGTGGAACCAAGCACATAGCCTGATAGGCAAGGTGACAGGTGATATATAATATTTCTCATTTTGACACATTTTTGTCCCCATAACATGGTCCTGGACAACCTGTGTCTAAAGGCGAAATGTGGTTAAATCAACCTTATTCCATATGGCAGGTTAAGTACCAGATTGAATTCATTGCCAAAAAGATTTGAGGTTTTTGGTAGCCTTACTCATCACCCATCAGACTCAGTGCTTAGACATGAGCAACTATATTCTCAAAGGTATAAACATGAGAGTCTGATTTTGTCTTTTTTCCATTACTGAGATTTCTTCTGCTAGGTAGAAAGGCAATTCTGTTCCTAAGTACTGATTGAGGAAAGTAGTTGTCTTTGCTGAGCCTTCTGCTTATCTTCCCATGCATGTGGAGTATTGTGACACAACCACCTTACTGACTTAACACCCCATGGCCTTCTAGGGAGGGCTTCCATGGCAGGCTGTCTTGACCTGGAAGCTTGTTTTGGCCAGGGTCACAAAGTGTCAACACACCCAAATCTGGAGTGGAAGCGTTAGTGATCAGTAAGGTAGTTGGAGTCAAGGAGAAGTCAGTAGGATCTCTGGGTACACCCAAGTTGGGATGTCCTGGTTAGGCTAAAAGAGGGCAGTGTCCAGCCCTTGATTCCTGACTATGTGTTTTTTTATCTGAGACTACTCTACTGTGTTGCAAATTGTCATGGATATTCTGGAGCATTCCCTTGGGAGTCTACGCCTCACCTTCTGGACCTCCCCAGCACCCAGAATTGAGTGGATTTTCTCAGGACACAGCAGGTGAGGAGCTCCTGTTTTCTGGGTTCTTTGACCCACAGGTCCTGAATCTACCACACATCCTCATCCCCACCTAACCCTGTCTGATATGTTCTCAAATACCTGCATGCCCACAGAACCTAGAAGCACCCTGTGTGATAGACGGCATTTAGAGGTCCGTCTCTGGGCCATTCTTGCTGTATGAGTTTTTCTGCCTCTTGGAGTCTGGAGGTAGCTGGTTTGTTTTGTATTTTTGCACAGAAATGTAGAGAGGAAGTGGTCCCATGGCATGAATTATTTGGCATTTTTGTCCACACCTGTTAAATGAAATAATTTTGCTAATCCTGATAGCAAGTATCTGAGCATTCCACAGGTGCTGCCAGCATCCTAAGCAGCACCTCTGTGGTCCTGTCTGGACAGGACTGGCTTAGGTCTCCTGCAGCATTGTTTGTCCAAGTGAGGTGTGTGAGAAATAATGGTCCAGGAGATCATTGACCCTTAAGACTGAGTGCTGTCCCAGTGCAGGCCAGGTGCCATAGGGTTTGTCAAGCAGCAAGCAGGAAGCACAGCCTCCCAGTTATTGAGGAAGAAGTGTCTGTAGGGATCATGAGGATCACTTTGCAAAGTACTCTACAACTCAGCCTTCATCTGGGTTTAGGCAGGGAAACTTATTCCACATGACAGGCAGGGTTCATAATGCCACCCACTGGCTCCTGAATTTCAGCTGAGCATCAACACTAGCACCTAGACTTGACTTCTCAGTCTCCCACACACTGCCAGCATCTCTTCTAAGCTCTGATCTGAATATCAGGTTCACATACACATTGTTGTCCTCTGATTTTCATCTATTTCACTCATTCGCTACCATCCTCATTCTCTCCCCTCTCTTTTCTTTCTGCCACCTCTTCTCTCTTTTTTCTTTTCTTTCATTTGAGTTCTTTTTTGAATTTGTCTGCAGCTATAGTTCGTGGACCTAGACCTACAAGTGGTCAATTCAAAGTTGCCTGGGAAAGACAGGTTTTTTTTTAGGGGTTATGGTTATGGTTAGTGATAGTGAGTACAAGATCATGCAGGCATAATGTCTGGATTCATCCTTGGATTTTTGTGAGTTCTTGTGGCTCAGTCATTTAAACTCAGGACATGAAAACAGTTTTGAAGGTGACAAGAAGACCCTCTGGGAATGACTGGTCTGTCACAACTAAGAACTCAAATCAGATTAAGATCGATGAACCTCCCTTTCAGCATCAGAGAGGCCGCTTCAAGGATGTGTGACAGAGAGGGAGAGATTGAAATAAATCTTGGTCTGTCTTCTGGCAGCAGCGAAAATAGTCTTTTTAGGTGCTGTCATCCCCATGGAGCTGAGCCTTTGTAGACTCTCAGCTCATGGAAGAAATGGTTCCATTGGGTTAGTGCAAAGCGTTTCCTAGAGAACATAGTATTTCATCTGGTATCCAGACAGGCATATCTGCCCTGGATGCTCTGGCTATGAATGTATACATGACAGAGGGACATAGAGAGGCCAAAGGAAGAAAGAGAAGAGACAGAAGTTGATAGGCAGATAGACAGATAGATAGATAGGTAGATAGACAGACAGATAGATTGATAGATGATAGATAAAGATACAGAGACAGAGAGATATAATGAGAGGAAATTTCCTGTGAAATTGTTGGCATATTTGCCTGCCTCTTGGTGTTCAACTCCATTCTCTCGTATGACATCTCTGGCCGCTTACTATTCTTCTTTGGTTCTAGACTAATGGAGAGAATTAGTAAGGGAACCATGATAGTTTTTGTGAGTATGCCTTATTTTGGTATGAAGTTATTGTTTTGGGCAGGGGTGTGGTTGTGCTGCAGGCATCCTGGTGGGACCAATTAGGCATATGTACTTTTTTTGGGTCTAGATGTCAGTAGATCTACTTGAATCACTTCAGAGAGCTCTGAGTTACCTATTTGCATGCTTCTAACTCAGATATCCAATTAGACCAGCACCGTTTGTTAAAGCTGCTTTCTTTTTGTCATTGTATGCTTTTGGCTTCTTTATAGAGGATAAGATGTTCCTAGGCATCTGGATATACATCTGGATCCTTTATTCAGTTCCATTTTTTGTCATGTGTGTTTCTGTGACAGTACCATTCAGTTTTTATTACTATGTTTCCGTAGTACAGATTGGGACCATGGATGTTGATACCTCTAGAAGTTCTTTTTTTTTTAAGATTATTATACCTATCATAAGTTTTTTTTTGTTTTTGGCTTCTCCGTATGAAGTTGTGTAATGTTCTTTTCATGTCTAGAAAAAATTGTATTGGGATTTTGACAGAGACTCCATTGAATCTTTAGATTACTTTTAGTGAAATGGCTATTTTTACTATGTAAATATTATCAACCCAAAAGAATGGGATATCTTTCCATCTTTTGAGATCTTCAATCATCCTCTTTAAAGATGTAAAGGTTTTGTTATTCAAGTCTTTAACTTGCTGGGTTGCCCAAGATACCTTTTTGTATTTGTAGCTATTGTGAAGAATATTATTTCAGTTATTTCTTTCTCTGTCCATTTGTCATTTACATATAGGAGGGCTACAGAACTTTTTGAAATTATCTTGTATCCAGCCTCTTCACTGAAGTTATTTACTACCTATAGGAATTCCCTAATCCAGTTTTTGAGGTCATTTATATATAATCTGATATCATCTGCAAATAAGATATTTCGACTTTTTTATTTTGATTTCATATTCCCTTGATCTTCTGTTGTCTTATTGATCTAGCTAGAACTTTAAGAACTATATTGAATATGTAAAAATGGAGGGAGTAGCCGGTTCTTGCTTCTCATTTCAATGGAAGTATATTGAGTTTCCCTCCATTTAATTTTCTATTGTCAGTAGGCTTGCTATTTTTTGTGTTTTTTATGATTCGTTATGGCCTTAGCATTCCCAATCTTTCCAATGGGTTTATTATGAAGAGTTGTTTGACTTCATCAAAAAGTTTCTCACAATCTAGAGAGATGATCATATTTTATTTTTTTTGTATCAGTTTGTTTATGCAGTGTATTCCTCTGACTGATTTTCATATATTGAACCATTGCTTCATATCTGGGATCCAGCCTCTAGAATCATGATGAAAAATCTTTTTATTGTTTTCTCGGTTTTGGTTTGCGAGTATTTGCATCTATTTTCATGAGAACTATTGTCATATAATTCTCTTTCTTGTTTGAGGCTTTCTGAGGTATTCATATTAGCTTGACTGTGGCCTCATAGAATGACTTTGTCAGACATCATTCTACATCTATTTTGAAAAATAACTTGAGGAATTTTGGAGTTAAATGTCTGATAATACTGAGCTTAAATCATCTGGCTCTAGCCTTTTATTTATCATAAATCCTTACTACCTTCTTTTATTGCCTTGAGAGTTACAGGTCTGTTTATGTTTTTTATCTGATCTTGATTCAATTTTTGTAGGTTTTATCAATTCAGAAAATTGCAGTTTTTTTTTAGATTTTCCAGTTTTGTGTAGTAAATGTTTTTAAGGTATGAACTATTGATTCTTTGGATTTCCACAGTGTCTATAGTTATATCTGCCTTTTTGTTTTTGACTTTATTGATTGGATATTCTCTCTCTGTCTTTTAGTTAGATTGGCTAAGAATTTGTCTTTCTTGTTGATCTTGTGAAAGAACAAGTTCTTTGTTTCTTTAATTCTCCGAATTGTTCTCTTTGTTTCTATTTTATTGATTTCAGCCCTCACTTTGATCAATTATATATTCCTTTATTACTATCTTGACCAACATGTCATTAAGTTGGGAGTTGTTGAGTTTCCATAAATTTGTAGGCCATCTGCTTTTTCTGTTTTTGAAGTTGACCATTATTCCATTGTGATCTGATAGAGTGGTCGGGGTTATTTCAATTTTCCTGTTTTTATTGAAGCTTGCTTTCTTTCCATGAATGTACTGAATTGTTGAGAAGGTTCTGTGAGATGGTCAGAAAAACATGTATTCTTTTGTGTGTGGATTGAATGTTCTCTAAATATCTGTTAGGTCCATTTAATTAATAACATCTGTTAGTGACAACACTCCCTAGTTATTTTTTTATAGAAGGCCTGTCAGTTGGTGGGAGTTGGGTATTGTAATCTTCCACTATCAAAGTATGAAGGTCAATGTCTTTATTTAAATTTTGCATTGTTTCTTTTACAAGTGTTAGAGCCCTTGTGTTAGGGACAAAGGTGTGAAGAATTGCAGTATTATTTTGTGGATTTTTTGTTTAATGGGTATGAAGTGTCTTTCTCCATGTCTTCTGATTAACTGTGATTTGAGGTCTACTTTGGTGAATGCTAGAATGGCCACACTAGCCTCTTACTCAGTTCAATTATCTTGGTAAATATTTTCCCAGTGCTTTCCTCTGAGGTAATATTTATCTTTGTGTTTGAAATATTTTTCTTGTATGCAATGTAAGATTAGATTCTAATTTCAAATCCATTGTATTGGTCTGTTACTCTTTGTTGGGTAACTGAGACCATGTTTTCAGGGATATCAATGACCAACCAATGATACTTCCTCTTTTCTGTAGTTATCGCTGGTGTGTTTGTATGTGTGTGTGTATATGTGTCCCTTCTATTGAGTTTGAAAATGTGATATTATTTATTTCCTATAATTTCCTGATTGTAGTATATCTCTTTGGGTTGGATTTTTTGATTCTAGTACCATCTGTATGACAGGATTTGTGGATAGGCAATGTTAGAATTTGGATATAACATGAAATATATTAATTTCTCTGTCTATGATAATTCACAGTTTTCCCTGATATTGTAGTCTTGGCTGACATCTGTGATCTCCTAGAATCTGTAGATTTTCTGTTTAGGGATAGTCATTACCATATCCATTAAGAAGTTAGGCATAATTCTAATAGATTTGCTTTTGTATGTTATTTGTTGTTTTCTCTTGCAGCTTTTTGTTTTCTCTGTATGTTTTGTATGTTTAGTGGTCTTATTTGTATGTGGCAAGAAGACTTGCTTTTCTGGTCCAGGCTAATTGATTTTCCATAAGCTTCTTTTACTTTTATAGGCATCTAGTTCTATTTCAAAAATTTTCATCAACAATTTTGTTGATATATCTCTACAAACTTTTTGAGTTTTCTAAGTCCTGCTTTGTACTAGCTAAACACTCTTCCACATGTGCTAATTTAGTACAAAATTGAGTTTGTGTTTTGAAATTTCTCTCATCTGGGAAATTGTTTTTAAGTATTCTGTCATCATGCTTTCCAGCAAGTGCCTTTATTGTTGAAAGAATATACTGGCTCTTGATTGGGAGACACTTCCCTTCTGATGTTGCTCACATTGGTGATTGTTTACACCTGTATTGACTTATCTCATACCAAGCCAACCTATCTGAATCTGAGGGCAACATCTGTTGGCAATACAGGCCCTTGTGATGTTGAACTGATATCAGATAACAGTCCAGATGCTACAGCTACAGGGATAATATCTCCTTCGGGTTCAAAAAACTTAATTCTCATTGTGAGATGCTGAAAATAGATATGGAATTTACCTTTCTGTCACAACTTCCCTCTACTGACTTCATAATGAAATAAGTATAAAAAATTTTGGAGCTTTAATAAATCTGATTTCACAACAATTAAACACCATTTGTTGTCATGACTATATATACTGAGACATAGAATTTGGCTACATGTGGTTGAAGCCTAGTTAAATCGAGACAGATAAAAATAAAGGAGAACATAGGTATAAATTCAACATAAAGACATCACATTAGATAGATAACTGAAGGATATTATATGTTAAAATAAACTGGAATGAGAGATTTTTAAGATATAAAAATTTGCATCTTGGTTTTCATAGTTTGGATTTGTTTATTTAGTTAGTTTCATAACAAGGTATCACATATTCAATGCTGGCCTTCACTTTATTATGAAGTTGAGACTCTCCTTGAAATCCTGATTCTCTTATCTCTTCATTTCCAGTGCTAGGGATCGGTATATGTGCCATGATACATTGTTAGCTCAAGACTGGGGATCAACCGCAGAGATTTGTTAATCCCAAGCCTGCACTGAGCTACATGCTCAGTCCATATTTGTGAGTCATTTTATTTTTTATAAATTTCTTTTCTTTTATGTGTGTTTTTCTGAGTGAGCATATGCCATAAGTATGTGACAGAAGAGACTAGAAGTGAGCTCCAGAATCCCTGCATCTGGAGATACAAGTAGTTGAGAGCCCTGTATTGTTGGTGCTGGAACTAAATTTGGGTATTCTGGAAAAGCAGAAATTACTCTTATCCATTGGGCCACATTTCCTGGCTCATCTTCTGTCTCTCGATGCCCATAGTTCACTCAATAATGAATCTGTAGGTTGGCTCTAATCTACAGCCAGATGAACATCAGGCCAAATGACATATTCTGTGGCTGATTTTATTCATTTTTGTTGATTTCTAGTTTGCTCTAAGTTCCAAATGAATTTTCCACGTAGCCAGTTTTCCAAGTTTAGAATCTTAGTGAGTTACAAGGTGAGGAATGAAGTCTCTAAAACTAACTAGATGCTTCCAAGACATGCCCTTGCTGTGAGAACAGGTCTATTATATCTCATTTTGCAGTGGAAATTCAAAACAATAGATGAAGAAATGTTGTGTGATACAGTGAATAATACTTTCCTTAATTAATTACTGTAGTACACACCTAGTAATTACATTTATACTTCATTAATGACTACATGAGTAAAGCAGAGTTGGTCATACTGATAATGTGCACCTTTGCATTCTGTATAATACAAAGATCTCTGTGAAAAATTACTATTGTTGACAACATTATTGTGTGTGGAGATTGTTTCCCATCTTTTCAGAACAACCATAGAGATATCAGTGATAAACACTTGATATAAAAAATATAGACACTAAAGATATTGGTATAGTCTTCTCTGTTTGCTAAAAAGTGTTTCATAGATTGTATTTTCAGCTCAGTTCCAGATGCTATTTATTCTGAAAATCGTGAATATTGGCATTAGATAAAAAAAATACTCAGGTTACATGAATGTATCAGCAGTTAAGAGCACTGATTAGTCTTCCAGGGTACCTAAACCACCTGTGTACATCTATGAATAAGCAAACGTGTAAACCTATACTCTATTCCCCCACATGTGTACACACACACACACACACACACACACACACACACATACACACACAGACACAGGTTTCAGTTGAGATTAATAGACTTTATAGGAAAAACTCTTGCTATTTTCTCTGCGTATATCAAACTTCTTCATCTTCAAGCTGTGGACTGAAAATACTTTTTTGAAAATAAACTTTCCATTTTTTTGATGCACAGTTTCATTAATAATTCCTATACTTCCTTTCTTCATTTTGGGAATACTTCACCTCCACTTACTTCAATATGTTCACTTGCTTCCCAGCTCTAGATTGTGTTTGGGAATAAGGGCTATTACACATATAAATGGGATTTCTAGAATATACCACCTGTCTCACCCTTTAAACTGAGACTATTTTAAAATTAAATTATTATGTATTATTATATTTAACATAAAATTTTTGCACAAGTTTTTGCAAAACAGTTATTTCACCATTACATACAATGTCATTAAGACATCTTATAAAATCAGGAATTATTCTTTACCATCATCTACTAAACAAGTTATGTTCAACTTCTGTGATAATCTAAAAAATGGCTTATAAAAATGATGGATTTGAATTAAGATAATCTAATAAGCTGTATACATTACACTTTTATTTGATATAGAATGTTACAATGTAGCCCTAGCTTGTATGGAATTCCCTATGTAGACCAAGTTACCCTGAAACTCATATAGCTCCATTCCACTCTGTCTAATGACTGCTGTGACAGGGACAACCACAACTCTAAACACTGTTATCATTAGGTCTCTTAAATGTTAATTGCTCCCTTTCATTCATACACTCCACTCCCCTGAAAGTCATGAAGCCCAGATCTCAACTCACTTTGTTGCTGAAAATAAACTTGAAATCCTGATTCTTCTGCATTCACCTCCAGATTACTGCAGTTCAAGCAAGTTCCATCTTGCCTAGGTACCTTTAATCTCTCTTCACATCAGTTTTCTTGCTTCCTTTCATGCCATGAAAAGAAATCAGGGAGGTTGCCCTGTGGCTCACATTACCTTCTGAATTAGTGATTGTTTCAGTGCAATGGTGACTAACTTGGTTCCTATCCACTATGTTTCTTATAAAGTATCTTTGGACACTACATTGCTTGTTTCAATGATTTGGGAAAACACAATTTCTTAGGTAACTCTACTCTGAATTTTTCACAACAGTACGCATACAGGATCTTTTATTTCTTCCTTCATTGGCCAGATGGTTCCCCATGTGGAGAGTCCAATCCAATATTCTTAAAAATGTTGGTTAATCCTTTACAAACAATTACCACAAAAGTCAAGATTTCCATGAGGACAGCTGCAATGAGTTTAAGATTGCCTTCTAGACATTGTTTTCCCTGTTAATGCAAGCCTTCTTCTCAAGGTGATTTCTAATGAGAGATGGAAGATGTAGTCTAAATCCTACCTTTAATCCATGGTTAGAGGTATAGATCAGAGAGCCTCTGAAGTGACTATGGAGCATGTTTACTCAGTTATTTCCCTAGAGAGGAATCCAAGGTTTAAAGATGAAGAATAAATGTAAGAGTATGGTATTCATGTACTTGTTGTAAAACAAAACATCTACTTCTTCCCTTAAATTAATTTGTCTATGGAATGTTCCAATGTAACAACTCCACTATGCTCTGCTCACTTCTCTTCTGCTCTGAGGGGAGAACTTCCCCAGTGTTGTAGCTCCAAAGAGATTTCCTAAGCTAACTGAAATATTCTAGCTGAGTTGAAATGTTCTTCTCTTCTCTTAATTGCTTTCTTTCTTTTCTCCTCTTCATGGCTGCCTTCACTTGGGAGGAATGCCACAGCAAAAGTTTTGCTGGCTAAGGAGTAGAGTAAAGAATGTTGCTCATTATATAATGTCCCTGGGGTGAGGAGCATCTCAGAGTGGCCTGTGACTGTTGAGATTTTATTTACCTTAATTGGCCAGGCGGGAGAGAGTGAAGGGTCCTAGCTTAGAGCAATGTGTATTAGTTTTGCCACTTCTTTGCTGATATGCCAGGTTGGTTCCTCTCAGCCAACTTAGAGTGGAGAATCCTGATAGTACTAGGGTGAGCTGTCCTGAGGTGCTCTGTAGTCCCAGATCTCACCAGAGTAGCATAGCCAGACTTCAACAATGAGGAAATATAGTAGGTCCCCAGTGGTCCTCTGAAAAATTTGGGTCTCATGGTGATCACAGTGGGGTTAGCTGGGGACTCAGAATCCCCATCAGTGTAGGAAGTGAGCTAAGCAGCAGGTCCAAAAGGCAAATATTACCGAAGCAAGAGGTGGCACCTCCTGAGGGACCCCCCATGGACAGGAGCGATTGGTGAGCTATAGGCATTTCATCATGCTCCATGCTGAACAGCCATGACTGCTGTTGAGCAGAGCCACAGGTCAAGACCCACATTGCAGACCAGTTAATAGGCAAGGGGTTTGGGGGGCTTCTGTGGCCACTTCCCCTATTGGGAATTGCCTTAATGCCTCCTTTCTTGCTGTTCCCGAAAGGGATGCCGACCACGTAGACACCTGGCAGGTAGAAGGATGGTAGATTCCATGAGAGTCCCCTTGGCGGAACACGAAGGGCAGAGGCGGTAACCCTCAGAGTCCTGTGGTTCAGCCCTGGCCTAGTCCA
This sequence comes from Cricetomys ansorgei, assembly GCA_026225945.1. Classification (NCBI taxonomy): domain Eukaryota; kingdom Metazoa; phylum Chordata; class Mammalia; order Rodentia; family Nesomyidae; genus Cricetomys; species Cricetomys ansorgei. The sequence continues at coordinate 732,113 of JAMJFZ010001467.1, forward strand.
GTTATCAGGACATTGTGCTCAGAGTTTCCTGGCTGGGGCACCTGGGCTCACTCTCCCCTGTCCAGTAGCTGCTGCTGCCCCCTGTCGGCCGGACCAGAAGCACACATGGTGCCATACCCCAGCCCTGACCTGGGACAGGCTCCAATCTCTCTGCCTGGATGCCTGGGAACAACTGCAGCCACTAGCCATCAAGATTTTGGCAAACCGGGCCTGATTGCTCAAGAGGACCTCTTTCCTGGGTGGATTCTCTGTCTTTCCTTGTACTTGAAACGCTCTGAGATCATCCAGTAACATCTCTAGCCCTGGTGTCGAAAGTGACTGCCCTTGGCTGAGCTCCTTGTACCTTGCTCTGCTGGGTCTTCACAGGATAGCTTGAGTGGGAAAATCTTCTGAATTTAGGAACAGACTTCCTTGCTGACCTCTGTATGGCCTCTGATAAAGCTCTTTACCAGTGGTTCAAGTCCTGAATTAGGAGATGATGTTGGACCCCAGGAAGAGAACTGAACATTGGTTTGTTTAAAGTCAAAGGATGGCAAAGCTCTACAGTAGCAGGGAGTAAAACTTCTTGAACATCATCTTCCTCTCGATCCTTGGCACACCTCAGGTACTAGGATGGCAGAGAAAGCCCGGTCTAATAGGAATCAGTCACACTTCACATGTTGCTAGATTCCTCCAGCTATTTTTAGTCTATAGGACTTGTCCTGGCTCATTCGATAAATTTTCAAAATGATTTGAAGGTCCTGATATATCAAAGAGATACATCAAAGGAGTGTATGATGGCAAAATGTTTCCTGTGTTATATCTAAAGGTCTCACAGACTTTTAGAATCTGAGCATTCACTCCCATCATCGGCAATGAACTTTAGTTCCTAGTGGTGACCAGACATAAGCTAAAGCAAGGGAGTTGTCATTAGGCACCTGTCCTAAAGGAACTCACCATTGATTCCAGAAGTAATTAATCAAGGGAAGTGTAGGAAAAACACTTTTATCCAAGTAGAGGGCTTGGGGAGATGGAGGGAAAGAAGAAAATTAGCCTATATTTTTGAAACAGTTTGGAGAGTAAGAAATCATAGAAGAATAATACTTCCACAGTCAATTGTTAGTTTCCAGTCATGGAGAATCAACCAGTGGCCTTATAAATGCAAACCTGTTCCTGATCCAAACCCCCAGTTCCTGAGTTTCAAGGTTGAAAAGTCAGTTGTTGATCATTGTGAGAAGGAAAAAATGCAAGAAAAAAAAAGAAAGATACATTTTTCTGTGGCTAAACTGCACATAAGGTTTTCAGATTTTAATTCAAAAATCAGGTGTGATAGAAGTTGAAAAATGCTTCAAAATTTTTTGAAACATGCAGTTGTCATGTACATTCAGTGGAATGACATTTATTTGAATTGCGATTGCATCAATTTAATTTAATGGATGTTGCATTCTGTAACAAAATAGACGTAAGAGGAAGGCTTTTTTTATTTTCAATTCTGGATGTCATGTGTACCAGACTGTCCTTGAGCTTTTATCAGCTTGTTTGAGGACTCTGTGCTGTATTTTTGATTGGCATAGATCATAGAGCATTCCCTTTGGTGTTGGAAGCAGCTTTTGCACTTTCCATGTGCCCAGTATTTACAGTTGTGTTTCAGGGAAGTACAATAGTGGAGTCCCTGCATTCTGTTTCCCATAGGTCCTGAGCAACCAACCATACTTTTCTCTTTTGCCATTCCGACAGGGAACACCTTCACCCACTTATATTCCCAGGCAAACTTGTTGGGATCCCTTGTAAGAGAAAGCATCTAGAGAGCTATGCCAGATCATTAAGGATGATGAACATTTCTTTAAGTTTCTTTTCTTTAAATATTTTGTTAAAGTTTTCATAGAATGTGTAGATTTCTTCTGATAAAATGCCCATTTTACTATGTCAATCCTACTAAACAAGGAACATGGGATATCTTTACATTTTGTATCTTCTTCAACTTCCATCTTTAAGGAAATAAAATATTTGTCATTCAAATCTTCCAATTGCTTAATTAGAGAAACTGCAATATACCTGGTGTTTTTTGTAGGTTTGAAAAGGTGCTGTTTCCCTTAATTCTTTCTCTGTCCATCTGTCATTTGTATATATTGGACATAAAGACTTTTAAGTTAATCTTGTAGTCAGCCACCACATTGAAAATGTTTATCAGCTATTAGTGTTTCTTTTTAGTACTATTGAATATGTATGGAGAGAGGGGACAGCTGTGTCTTGTTCAAGATTTTAATAGAATTATTTTGATTTTCTCTCCATTTAATTTGATGTTGGCAGAGTTCTTGCTGGAAATTGCCTTTATTTTGTTTTGATACAGAATGAATCTCCAATGTCTGCAATAATGTTATCACGAAGGGGTGCTGGATTTTTTCAAATCTGATGGAGGATCTAGTGAGGTGACCATGTGAGCTTTTTTTTTTCTTTCAGTTTGTTTATATGGTGGATTGTATTGATTAATTTTTTATGTTGAATCATCGCAGTGTGTCTGGGATAAAGATAGGCTTTATAGGTGGATAATTTTTTAATGTCTCCTTGTATGTGGTTTACGAGTATTTATTAAGTATATTTACATATCTGTTAATGATGTATATGGGTGTATAACTCTATTTCTTTGTTGATTCTTTGCGTGTTATGCATATTATCATAAATGTGGCTTCAAGAATTAGTTTGGTAGGGTGCCTTTTGCTTTTTTTTTAAGGAGTAATTTCAGGATTAAGCATTCATACCTAAAACATTCCGATCATAGGCTTTATTGGAGAGGCTTTTATTCTCCTCTTTTGTTTGTTTGTTTGTTTCCAGTTTGCTTGATTTATTTATTAGATTTTATTCAATTTTTATGTGCAGTATCTACCGAGAAAAGCATCCATTTCTTTAAGATTTTCCAAATTTATGGAGTCTAGTAATTTTTTTTATAAATGTGGGAGCTCTTATGTTAGGGATATAGATGTTAGGAATTGGAATAATATCTTGGTGGGTTTTTCATTTAATGAGTATGTTGTGTTCTTCCCCATCTCTTCTAATTAATTTTGGTACAAATTCTATTTTATGGGATATTAGATTCTTTACACTAGCTTATGTTACAGCATTTGCTTGGTAAATTTTTTCCAAATCTCTTCTCTGAGGCAATATTTATTTTTGAGACGGAGACGTGTTTCTTGTATTCAGAAGAAGGCTGGATTCTGTTTTCAAATCCATTCTGGTACTCTCTTTTCGTTAAATTGGGGAATTGTGACCATCAATGTTGAGAGGTGCCAATGTCCAATTATTGTCAGGACTTGTTAGTTCGTAATTATTTTTGATGTGTTTCTGTGTGTATCTGTGTGTGTGTTTGTGTGTTTGTGTGTATATTTGTGTATGTGTGTGTGTTTATAGTATTGAATATGACATTGTGAGTTAATTTAATTTCTGTGTTTCCTTGATTGTAGTTAACTTCCTTTTGTTGCAGTTTTTATTCAATTGCCTTTTGGAGGGCAGGATTTGTACATAGGTATTGTTGGAATTTGGATTTGTCATGAAGTATTTGATTTTCTCTATATATGATAATATACAGTTTTGTTGGGTATAGTAGTCTTGGGTAGCATCTATATTCCTTAGAATCTGAAGTATTTCAATCTAGGCCCTGTTGGCTCTCAGTGTCTCCACTGTGAAGTCAGATGTAATTCTAATGGCTTTTCCTTTTTATGTTATTTGATCTTTTTCTCTTTCGGCTTTTAGTATTCTTTCTTTGTTGAATATGTTTAGTGTTTTGATTATTTTGTGGTAAGGGTTCTTTTCTAGTCTGGTTTATTTGTTGTCCTATAAGCTTTTTTTACTTTTATTGGCCTAAGTTTTTAGTTTAGGGAAGGTTTCTTCCATGATTTTGTTGAAATTTTTATCTTTACTAATATTATGAGGTATCTAATGCCTCATATGTGATAGGAAACTATCTGATTTCCACACTATGTCTTCAGAACGTACCTTTAACTTTTCTGTAGGAAATTGAGATTCTATCTTGAAATTTACCTTCTCTTGGAAATTATGTGTAAAAAACTATCAGCAGGCTTAGCAGCAGCCATTATTGCTAACTATTTTCACTGGCTTTTGTCTGGTGAACACAATCCTGCAGATGCTGCCAACATTGATGATCATCAGCATCTGCAATGACCCATCTTTTACTAAGCCACATTTTCTGAGATTGAGGGCTAAATCTGTTTGAAAGGCAGGTATTTATGTAATTGTAAAGACAGCAGATAGTATCCCAGATGATACAACTTCATGGGTAACAGCTCCTGTGGCTCCACATTACCTGATTCCCATCATTAGATGCTGAAAATAGAAGTGGAATTTGTCTTTTATATCATCGTTTCCCACTAATGACTTTATACTGGAAAGAATATCCAAATTTCTGGATCTAAAAACACACTGACTGCAATAGTAATAGAACAAGATTAATTGTCATGACCATATGACACAGTGACATTGAGGGTTACAAAAAGCTTAAGCCTTGCAGAAGCTATGCAATTGAAAAAAGAGAGAAATATGAGCATATATCCAATATAGAGACACAATAGGAGAGAGATACTTGAAGGACCTTATATGTTCAAATACAGTGGGATATGAGATTTTTAATATACAAAATTATTCAGCCTCATTTCCAGTATTTTGAGTCCTTTTTATTTGTTTATTTATTTACAAAAAATTTGTAACAAGGTCTCATCTATTCCAGTTTGGTATTGAGAATATTATGTAGTTGAGGTTGGCCTTGGACTCCTGATCCTCTTATCTCTCTTTCCATTGCTAGGGTTAAAGGAATTTCTACAAAAGCAAGTCCGTGCAGTGCAGCGGATCAAGCACAGAGCTTTGTAAATGCTAGACCTGAACTGAGCTACATGGTCAGTAAAATATGTGATTCTTTAAAGATTTTAAGAATTTACTTTTTGTTTATGTGTTTATTTCTGAATGAGCATATGTCAATATATGTGGCCAAAAAGACCAGAAGAGAGCTGCAGAATTCTAAATCTAGAGTTAGAAGACGTGGAGATCCAAGAATATTTGGTCCTGGGAAATGAGGTCATCTGCAAGAGCAAAATGTTTTCTTAACCACTGAGCCATCATTTCTAGGTGAGCTTCAGAAACTTGGTGTCCACAGTTCACTAGATTTTGAAATTGTAGCATGACTTTAAATCTGTAACCAGATGAACATCAGGCCAAATATCATATACATTCTGTTTTTGATTGTGATTTTTGTTGGTATATAATTTACTCCAAGCTTGAAATAAAATTTGATAATATGTGAACTGTTCAAAGTCAGAGATTTTGGGTATAACAGGATGAGGAAGGGGGTCTCTAAAATTCATGAGACCCATCCATGGAACTAGGCATGCACTAGATGTGAGACATCGATCTACAATGTAATTCAGATTTCAGTAGAAAGTTCAAGGCAATAGTAGGAGGTACGTTGTAAGATACAGTGCAAACACACTTTTCTCAACTGATTAGTATACGACATACCTCACAATTATAATTAAAATTCATTAATCACCACATGAAAGAGATAGAGTTTGTCAAAGTGCTAATGTGTACCTTTGCATTCTATATACAAAAAATACCTGTGTTTCAAATTACTAATGCAGACAAGATTACTGAGTGTAGATGTTGTTTCCCATCCTTTCAGAGGCAATCATTGAGATATCAGAATTAAAACCTAAATATGAAAAATATAGACTCTTAATATACTGGTATATTCTTATCTGTTTGCTAAAATGTGTTCCATGGATTGTATTTTCAGCTCAGTTCCAGTTGCTATTTACTCTTAAAATTTTTAATATTGTCAATTGGAAAAATATATACTCAGCCTAGATAGATGGCTCAGCACTTGAAAGAACTGATAAATCTTCCAGAGAACCTTACCCTTCTGTGTACATATATGCATAAGTAAACATGTACAACTTTACTCAGCCCACATACAGAAACAAACTTGAATTCAAGTTTGGAATGAGATAACTAGAGTTTGTAGAAAAAAAACTTTCTATTTTCTCTACATATCTCAAAATTTTCATCTTCAAATTTTTGACTGAAGATGCTTTTACAAGATGTCATTTCACTCTTTTTTAATACATCCTGTCAATTCAGAAGTTCTCCACTTCCTTTCTTCATTGTGTGAACAATTCACCTTCAGTTATTTCAATATGTGCACTCACTTCCTAGAAATAAACAGGGTTTTGGGAAAAAGGACAGTTAGATTTAGAAATGGGACTCCTGGCATATACCATCTGTCTCTTCTTTTACACTGAGACTGTTTAAAATTAAAATATTATGCCTATTGACATTTAACATTTAAAATTTTTGCTATTTTTCCAATGAAAAACAGTGATTTCACATGTATATAAAATACCATAACTACATCTTTATAAAATGAAGTGTTATCGTGACCTTTATATACTACCCATTTTCAAATTCTGTGATAGTCTTAAAAATGCCTTTGAAAAATGATTGGATTCTTTTAAATGAATCTATTAACCTTATACATTATACTTTTGTGATAAGATCTCAGCATGTAGCACTAGGTTGACTGGAATTCCCTGTATAAACCAGGCTACCCTAAAAGTCATTAGGCTGAATTCCACTCTGTCTCCTGATGGCTGTGACATGGGACACCACACTTGTAAACACTACTATCATTAAGTCTGTTAAATCCTAAATTCTCTCTTTCATTCATACCCTTTACTTCCCTGAATCTGCTGAAGCCCAGGTTTGTCTCAACTCATTCTGTTGCTGAAGATAAATTTGAATTCCTGAGTTTTCTGCATTTTCCATCAGATAACTGCACCTTTGGCAGATTCCATCTTGCCTGGATTCCTTAAATCTCTCTTCACATCAGTTATCTTTCCTTCCTTGCATGCCATGAAAAGAAATCAGGGAACTTGTCCTGTGGCACACTTTACCTTATGGATAAGTCTGATTGTTTGTGCACAATGATAATTAACTTGTTCCTTTTTCACTATGTTTCTTATAAAGTATAAACTTGACACTTCCTTGCTTGATTCAACGATTTGAGGAAACAAGATTACAAAGGAAACTCTACTCTGAATGAATCACAGCAGTAGGCAAAAGGTATCTTTGATCTCTCTCTTGAATGGCCAGTTGGGGCCTCATGTGGTGAGTCCAATCCAAAATTCTTAAAAACATTCATTCAATCTTTCCAAAAATAACCACGCTGGTCAAGATTCTCTCGACAGCAGCAGTCAATGTTGAGTATGCCTTCCAGCCATTATTTTCCCTATTAATGCAAACCTCCTTCTCAAGGGGACATCTGATGAGAGGTGGAAGAAGTATACTAAGGCCTCCTTGTAATCCATGATCAGGGATATGGTTAAGATTCCATGAAATGGCTTCGGGGGATGTGTAATGTGTTTTTTTTCCCTATAGAGGAACTCGAACTTCAAAAGGTGAAGAATACATGATAGATTGTGTCATGCAGGTAGTAGATGTACAAGAGAGCTTTTTCATTCCAGTTTAATGAAAGGAACAATTACTAGTCTGTGGTAGATTGTCCCATGCAGTTACAACCATCAACAGCTGCTCAAGTTAGTGTAGGTCTCACAAAGAATAGGAATGTGTCCAGGTATGCTTGGTTGGCTCCTCACGTGTCTTAGCAGAGAACATCTTTCATTGCTAAGCATGTCGATAGCAGCTGATCAGTAAATTTAGTTCCATCGCCTGCTCCTAGTGAAAAATCTGAGGAAGTCAATATGCAGATACTTCATTTATCACCAACACAGGGGCTCCCTGTACTCTGGTTCATACATAGTTAGGATAGGATATCTCCAAGGAATCAAGACTCTGGTCTTTTTCAATGGACATCACAAAACATCTAAACAGTGAAGAGATAGCCTTTGTTATTTTAATTCTAAGGGCTATGAAGTTGGGATTTCTCTAGGGTTAAGAATGAATTCCCCAAGTGAAAATGCAGATTTCCTAAGAAATCAGACTTAAAACTCTGTTGAATTTAAACAAAATCGTTATGAGCATGGGAGTTTCTGAGGATGGATGTTGTTTTATGTAGTAATTGTGTGTATTTGTGTCTGTGTTTATATATCTGTGTGTTCCTTTGTTTATGTTATGTAAGAAATAATCAAACAAGAATGTGGTATGACTGGTCTAACTGCTAATTCTTGGAGAACAGCTCTTTTCTTAGTAGAAGCAGAGGGCACAAGGGGTAGATCTGGAAGAGAGGGGGAAAGAGCTGGGAGGCATGGAAGGAGGGTGGAATAGGGTCTTGATGTATTATATGACATAAGAAATACAAATGAAATACTTAACAATATATAGAATGAATCTGGTGCAAAAAGGGGAATATTAACTAGAAAAAAAATTCTTTCTATGAACTTTTATAATAAAATTAGTTTCTGGTGATGAATACAATTTGCTTTATCTGCAACAATGTTAAATTTTACATAATAAATTTCATCTAAAACAAAAAGAAGAAGAAACATACAAACACCAACTGCACTGAATATCACCTTACTACTTAAGTCAACTTCCACTAATACAAAGGGTTGGTAGATATGGGCTCATGAGCAACTTTATATTATTTGAGTGCGGAGGAGCTGAGTAAGGTATAAGCAAATGAATTTTGTTATTCCTCAATAAGTGGTGTTTGAGTAAGAAATAAACCTAAGAATCCATCAATATATTGAATGGCATAGTAATGCATTCACTTGCTTTTTTGCTTTACTACAATGTTTTTAAGTAAATGTGTGATAGGAAAAAGAAATATATCTGAACTCATAAAGAGACATATAGCCCATGGGTAAAGTAAAGTAGTATATACTGATGTTATGAGTAGGTGGGTTTTTAGTAGCACTAAGAACAGTTGTAGACTGTGACAACTTGTAGATCATGATGGTTTTATGGAAAACCCAATGTGATTCTTCTGTTGCTTTATCATCTGGCCAACAAACATGAGGCAGCTGGAATACAGTGATTTCTTTGGATTTGTTACTTTCTCAATATTATTATCCTCTACATCCTTTCATTTCAGCATATGCTGACAGTGATTCTTTAAATCAAGCCATAGCCAAAGCCTTAGAAGCTGCAGTGAACCTGGCACTATAATCTAAGGCAGGGTTAATGATGACATATGCTACGGTCTGTGAAAACACTGATCGATATGGAATAGGAAGCTAAAGATGTCCATTGCAGGGTGAGTTTTCCACTGTGTATATTTCTTCAAGATTTGAAGCTTTTTCTTAAATTAGTTTCTATTTAAGGAGATAAGTATTGTATCTAGTAGGGTAAATGCCCAATGTATTCTATCTGATGGCATCTAGAAGCCTGAATTCAGTGTCATTACCATGTAGGAAGACTGATTGTGTAGTGCCTCAAAGTTGAGAAAATGGTTCACAATGATCTCTGAATGTCCTGTTCCAATATCAATGTCAGGATGCTGTTCTTGCATGCTTGTAGACTTGATCCTTCCTCTGGTGCCATTGGTATTGTTTCTTTGGGTCCTAGACATTATTCCTGCTATGAATGGGATATACACATTAAGGGTGAACCATTCCAAGTAGCTAGTAACTTAGTTGCTTTGACATCAGAATCTTTACAATTTTTCTTCGCACCTACATCCCAATTATTTTATGTGGGACACAAATCTCATATCAGAATTGCCTAAGATAGCAAGTGGATATTTTCATGGGGGTCATGTAGTAGGTAGAGCAATTGTGGATTTGGTTCAGCACAAAGCCCAGGATGTAGCAATATGTTCAATCCATCATTGCATTCTAGATGAATTACTATGATGATCTAAATATTTTGCTCATGAGTTTGTTGTTTTTCTTTTTGGTTTTCTCATCAAAACTTGATATGAAGGAAGATGGCTCACTCTATGATTTCAATGTAATTTAAATAAAATGACCCCATTTTTTCATTTATTTTCCTGAAGCATGCAAAACTCTAAAATACCAAGTACATGCAAAAACACAATCTCCCCAATTCCTTTTTCACAGTGTTTAAAATTGATGAAAAGGGGTAGCAGCCCAGTGTTATTGTTCAAATTATTCTCAAACAGATAACGGAAAGTGGTCTAGCACTCAGGAGCAGAAATTCTGCACAGCTCTGAGGTGAGGATAGTGTCACAATGACGTGTTTACAGCTCTGAAATGAAGTGCCCTGGCTGCTGAAAGCCCAGAGACCACACAGTTATGAGGTGGAGAACATGTCCACAATGGCAAAGAATCCTGACATTTGGGAAGTCATTAACCGCATAGCTTTCACATTTCTGAGGTGGGGAAGGTATCCCTAATGTTAATGGTCATCCTCACATACAGGAAGCCAAAAACAAAAATTTGACAAACAACCCTGTAGCCATATCACTGAGGGAAGAGAGCAGATGGGAGTCTATATCCAAGAGTCTACATTAGGGCCATGGGAAAAGGGAAAAAAATTTCCTGTGGTTTTATAAATCCCAAATCCACTTGAAAATAAGACTGTCACAATTATGCAAAATTTGAAGCAAGCAAGGTTTAATTATACTAAGTAAATACTGGCCAGGAAGATGGACTCTAAGCAGCACAATTATGAGACAGAGAATATGAACCTGTCACCTCTCACAGTATGCCCAAATCATTTACCCTGAATCATATAGTTTAAAACTTTAGAAACTTTAAAGCTATGCACTTCCCAAAAGGTCCAATCAGTGACAAGAATCTACCTTGATGTACTCCCTATGTAGGATATATCAACCTACAAGTGCACAGGCGGATCTGGAGCATGGAGCACATCCTGTGCAGTAGGGTCAACTTAGGATCTACTCACTCTCTACCCAATAATCCAAGAGGTTATATCCTCAGATGAGGGAGATACAAAACTCTATCAGCTTTATAAACCTCCTAGCGTTCCAGGAAGTTATCTGCTTTTTTTTTAAAGATATTTTTGGCATAGTATCTAAAATTTGAAACATCAGTTTGGCTCTTACAGTTTCTTTAAATATTCCAAGAAGAAAACAGACACCTCAGTGACAAAGCCCCATTCAACTTCCAATGCTCTTCAAGTCATCACAGAACTTACCACTGGGAGACAAGAAATACCCTAATTATTGAGGCATATGGTTACAGAGTTGAGAGTACATATTCATTCCACACAAAACTCTTTTTCTCATATTGTATTAGTGGTTAGTAGGTGATTATTTTGTGTCCTCAGGGAGCTTTTCCGATGAAATGTTTTCTTTGTATATTTTACAATCCTACAAAAATAATGTGTAGCAGCATCTATTTCTTCATATATTAGTTATGATGTTTCCAGAAAAACCATGACCCAATTCCTGGAAGCTTGACTGCACTTACCCCATGAACCCAAGGCACAGTTCACTGATAATACATGTAGTGGATTAACTGATTCAAGAGTTGTGTTGGTAAATGTAGTCTCTTGTCAAGATTTTAACAATGGGTAGAAAGTTGATGGCTTCAGAGTTATCCACAGCAGGGTGAGTTTTACACTGTATACCAGCTCTCACAATCTCCAGTTATTTCACAGACTAGTTCTTGGGTGATGAAATAGGTGTTTTTCACTGCTATAGCATCTTTGCAAACTCTACTATTTGATGTCCTTTAGGATCATGGATTCACTGTTTAAGTACCACCCATGAAGTCTGATTGGTTTGTATTTCACATTTGAAACTAGGACCAAGACCACAGTTGATGGTACTGCTCCATATACAATTCAGGATTTTGTTACTTCATGCTTAGAGGTTTTAGCTCTACCTTTGGGACAGTGTAAATGATTTTGTTCCTCAGGATTCTGCTTGCTCATTCACCTCTATATGAATTTTTGTTCAACTTTGCTAATGCGTAATACATTAAGATTGACATTGGGCAATTTTTCTAGGCAGTGTCACTAATCCTTAGAAATGAGAACCTATTTGATCTTCAACCTAACATCATTTACTTACATAACATGAGAAAATCATCACTTGCCAGATGATGACCAGTACAGTACATTACAGTTTTCTGAGGCATGTGGAATTCTAGAATTCTTGACCACATAGAGTGAAACAAAATTTAACAGAAGGACAAAACAGTAGTCACATAGCAGTCCAATTTTGGGGCTTTGGAAAGTGAGTAACTTGCCTGCCCTCCCTTACAGTCTTCAAGCAGAAATCAGAGTTATCCCAAATTTAAACAGCCCCACTCACTGTCCCAACTTGCATTCTCTGTGCTCCCTAGGCACACATAACTCTTTATATGGGACACTACCTATCCTTATTGGGGACTCTATGAAGTTGGGCACATACAATCCTCTCACTCAAAATTTGTTTCCACTTTTATTTTTGTGACTATATTATAATATTATTCCACTTCTCTTTGTTTCCTCAAAAACTTCTCAAATTCCCTGCTTCTTCTGTCTAGTCAGATAATGTTTTACATGAATGACAGTCTAACCCTGAGAAGGAAAATCCTAACAATAGATATGTAAAATGAAACACAAGGAAGCTACACTCCTAAATCTAGATCTACAGAAAGTAAGAAATATTAAAGGTTAAAGAAATAGTCTTCCACAGGCAAGAGAAGTAATAGTTATCCAATACCATTATTGACATAGTATACTTACAGTACAATTTCCTTTTCTGATCATACAAAAACACCTGTGTTAACTTCCTGCTCATTCATTCCCTCTTTATATTTAGTCATAGACCAAATATGACCAAATGTAATTCAGAAAAACTCCATGCAAGAATCCACAATTTACACAAGGCTTTGGGTGCACTGTAGCTTGGTGTGTAGAGTGTGCATCTGTCAAAGCAAGCAATATTTAGCTTCAATAAGGAAAGATATGTAACTTTCTTCATGGTGAAAGTGAGGAGAAGCAGTTACCTCAATGCAAGTATACAATGTAGCTTAAAACCAGTGCCTCTAACTATAGCTGATACATTTTTAATATGGATTCACTTCATTCAACCTAGTTCAGGATCCAGAAGGGAAATGAAGTGATCAGATTTGGAAAGCCTTGCAGTCATCTTTTCCATGTCATGCTTCCCTGCTTAGCAAGCTAATTCCTAATTGCAGGTGGAAGAATGGGCAGCATGGTGCTGACTATTAATATGTATAAAGTCTGAGGTTTATAAATCACTTGAAAAGTCAAGGGGCATGCATTCTGGGTTTTCCACGTGAGAAGGGTGCAAGCCTCAGAAGTTTCAGTAGCCATGATAAAATGTCTTATGTTTTCGGGAGATAAACAAGAGCATATCTTTACTTCTCTTCACCAATATTTAAAAACAACTCTGTATAGGTGTCATGGATGATACAGGGGATATTTCAAGGACCACAGGAAAGAGGCATCTTCCCTTGTAGTAATCAGTGTCTATTTTTATGACTGAACATATTAGAACATTAGTACTTAAGCATATGGATAGCAGTGAATCAGTCAATTAAATTACTTAGCCTGCTCCAGATGAGAATGCAAAGCACGTTAACATTCAGCAATATCTTTTGTCAACCACAAGTGTGTTCCTTGGATTATGGTTGGAACAATAAGATGTCTCTTACACGGAAGAGAATGTGGTCTTTAGCTCTGATTATCACCAGCTATCAGATGAGTGAGGATTAGACTCTAAAGTCTCAGTAGGTAGGTGTTTTAGATATAAAATATACTGCCCACATGGTAAGTACAATATCCAAGAAATCCAGATATAAATAAATGTCCTTCTTAAATATTGCAAGTTACAGGGGTACATTTGTTCTTGTGAGCTTGGAAGTCATTTTGTATATCATATGTGAGTGTGTAAAAGTAACTATGTCTTTCCTGGAAATAGAAATAAAACACTTAAATTTTCTACAGATTTGCACCATGTTCATGTGGTTCACATCTTACAAATAAGACAATGTGTTGATACTGTTTTCACTTGAGTTGAAAGAGGGTGAGTAAGGCAGAAGCACAAGAGTGGTGTTGGTCTTCAGTATTGCGGAGGGGGAAGACGAGAATCTGAATTGTAGATAAGTGCCTAAATATCTATTCATATGGAAACTCAATTCTTTCATTTAAATGTGTGCATTATAATATGCATAGTAGGTAAATGTGTGGCAGTAAATGACAAAGAAGCTACCACTCCTAGACAGTCTTGTGTACTTTAGAAAATGTTAGTAATATAAATTGATGGGTAATAAGTGGGTGGGGTCCCTGTGGCATGTGGACCTGTGTTTGATAGTGATAGCGTATGAGATCATAATTGCCTAGCTACACGATAACATGCTCTGGTCAAATCTCATGGTCACGAATGCCATGGAGCTTTTGAGATGTAGTATTTCTTTTGCTCCTTTTAAATTCCTAGGATTAATATTATAGGTGAAAAGCAACATAACAGACCTAGTGAATTATTGCAATGAATCAGAATTGTGTTGGTGAAGCACACACTGCTTTCTTTTCTATTTCTTTTCATTCCTTGAGATGAGGGTGGTCTTCTTCCTCCAAAACATGGCAGTGGTCTATTATATCTTTGGGAATTTATGTTTTTTGACTCCATTACCCAATGCCATCTACTGAGGCATGCAAAACTCTAGAATTCTTGTCCTAGCTGGAATAAAAATGAGAGTTCCTAGTGTCCTTTGTGGTTTTGTTTAGCAGGGAAGCAAAACAGGAATCACCCAGGAGTGCATATAGGGCTTTGGAAAGGGTGGACTTGCCTGTGGTCTTTTCTTGTCTTCCTAACAGAAAACAGGTTTCCTAATTTGACACACACCCAGTCACTGTTCTAAGCTGCTTTCTCTGATCTCTACAATCTCTGAAAGTACATTTCTTGGAATATACACCACAAAATCCAACATTTCCAATCGTCAGTCCTACTTTTCATTCATACATTCTTATTTCATTTTTCTTTCCTATATCCATGTGTCCTTAAACATTTCCCATTACCATTAATTTTTCACTCACTCTTATGTTTATTTCTTCCTCATCTTTCATTTGCTTTTGTTCATTCTTTATTTCCTTTTCTTCTTTCTTTTTTCTGTTTTTGCTTTTTTAAATGTTTTCCATCAGGAGAGCTGTAAATTTACACTTCATTCACCTACGTGTCAGACATTGTTTTTGAAAGAGAAACTCATGTATATTACTACTACAAGGAGTTAGGAGCACCGTACCTTGATTTGCCGAGTAGACATCATGTACAGCTAAAAGATGTGTATTATCCAAAAGTAGAATGATGTGTTACTATTCAAATTGAAAATCACAAAACAGAGACCTCCTTGCAGGGATAGCAAGGAGCTTCAAAAAACAATGAAATAGTAACAGTTTGTTTTTTGTTGCATACCTAGGAAATACGATGCCTGAAATAGTTGATTCAGTTTTAATCTGATGTTACTTTACTCCATCTTAGTCATTTTCCTCAGGAAGAATGACAGGATCCAGATCAAGATTTCCCTTGTAACATCACTTTTTAGGTCATGTGTTCCTCCTTGGCAAGTTGCTCCCTAATTACAGGAGGAAGAATTTGTACCAGAGGACCTAATTGTAATGTATAATAGAGACAGGGGTTCAGGAAGCTCACAAATTAGCCAGGGAGCATTACTAACGTGTTCTTCATGTAGATTTGAATGCAAGCCTCAGAAGGTGAGGGAGAGAGATTATGATATGTATGTTGTAGATGTAGTTCAGCACCTCTCTTACTTATCCCCTTTAAGTTTAAACAAGAAACAGAGATTGTTGTATAGTAAAAGCCTCATAGAATCACAACTTTGAAGTGGAGCCTATAATGTTACAGGTTATACAGTGCTATGATCACAGACATGTGCTTTTATTGGTGTAATTTTCTAATCTTATTACTGATCATATAAAATCATTCGTTAATTGTAATCAATGGTAGTGGATGGAGGTAAAAATGTCCATGTGATTTCAAGTGACCATGCATACTGTGTACTTCCCCTAGAGTCAAAGCCTTGCCACAAAATATACAGAAGACATGGCAAAAGATTCGTGTATGTAGTTGATATAGGACAGTACATCTATTATTTGTCCTCTTATTTTAGGATAAGGAGTGTTGGTTGGTAAAAGGTGCATTCTCATGCAGTCACAACCATCCTCAGGATCCCTGATTATACTGGTTATCATGCAGGGATCACAGAATTAAGGTATATTCTTTAATCAGCAAAATTTTCTATTCTTGTGTATGAGAATATTGCCTGATATTAGCAACTATGTGAACACCATGTTTTCAGGTAAATGAATTACATAGCCTTCTCCTTATGATTACTCATAGCATGTCAAAATGCATACAGCAATACAGTGGCATTTGCATCCACAGGCCAAGGGGTCAATGGTTGGGATTGAGTGTCCCAGTACCCTGCTGCCTTGGAAGCAGCAAGCCTGGGAGATTAATTTCCCAGTTCCTTTGAGCAGACCTTAAAATGTCCGTTCCTTTTTTCTGGATGGAAATTCCTGGATTCTTAAAATTGTTCCTCTCGCCCTGCTGTCTCTCTTCCTAGCAAAGCTGCACACAAGGAGCATTTAGTGAATGACTTGCTTGAATAAAGGATTGGATGACTTTATTGATGGACAAATGTAGTCTAATGGAGTGTTGATGAAATCCATGCCAGTTTTCACAGCCCATAGATACATAGGTAGCTCGGATGTCAGCCAGATTATCAGTGTAAGACTAATTTACTTTTAAAATGTGAGGATCTGTTGAACAAAATACATGTGATTTTCTCTCAGTGTAAATATTGTTTTCACATCTATGTTGTAAATGTTGATTTTATTACCAATGTTTTTTTTTGTTTTTTAAGTAGAGGCATAAAATTGGTTGCAAAAAATAGTTCTATTGAGTAAAATAGATTTCATCCAGTAATTCCTCACTCCTGGTGCAACAATGTCTTACTTTCACCAGTTAAGTTGGCTTCTCTGGATTCCTAGCATATTTAACTTCTTGTTACTTTTATTTAGAGAAATTACTAATTGAAGATGTAAAAAATTGTTTCTTAAAATGAACAGTGATGCCAAAGCTAATTTGTATATTTTTGTTGTGTTCTTTCGGTTTATCATGGGTATAGAAGGTTCTTTAAACAAGATAGTATAATGTAAACCCAGTAAAGCATTTTAACAAATTTTTTTTTTTGTTACAGACCATATTATTTTTATTATTAGGGTAGATATAAACAAATGGTATTTACTAATTTCATCTTGGATCATTGATCTCTGCATGATATGGGCTTTTTTGGCTTTTTAGGAAGAAATACTTCAGGTACTTCTTGTGGGGGAAAAAAGAGATAGTCTTTATGAATTCAATGAATGATGTTAAATTTATATTTGAAAATAGCATTTAGTATGAGCTATAAACATAGGAATTGATGAAATTCTGATTTAAATTTCCCAACAAAGGTAAATTTTCACTTGCTTGATTAATAAGATACACTAAGAACCAGCCCTGGCTTAAATCCATTGGCAAGAAGATTTGAGGTTTAGGCAGTCTTTCTGAATTCCTTTTATACTCAGGGCTCAGACCTGATAACCTGGAGCCCTAGCACATACACACAGTTTCTTTGAGCTTTGGCCTGTGTTCATTAGGTAGAATGAAGGGTGCTTCTAGGTTTAGTTGGGTCTGGGTAATCCCCTGGGGAAAGGAAAGAGGTTGTGACAGATGTGGTGATAGCTCATAATGGTTGCTTAGCAATGCCTAGGAGACTGATAGAGTGGAAAAACAAGCCAACTGTTTTATAGGCAAGGTGTTGGGAGACATATACTGTTTCTCCTTTAGACCTGTCCTCCCCACAACAGGATCCTAAGCAGCCTGTCTCTTCAGGTGAAATTGGGTAGTTAGACCCTTATAGCCCCTGTTGTGGATGAATTGTTGCAGAATTTCCCTGATCCCAAGCAGAATGGTAGGTAAAGGAACCAGTTTGGATCCAGGGGAAAGTAAATTGAGGTTTTTAGCTATTTAGCAACTTGCATCAGACCTAAGAAACTGAAGCCCTTGCAAGTACACATACCGACATTGATCTTTTCCCTTTGCCAGGTGGAAAAGCAGTTCGGGGTCCACAGCCCCATTAAAATGGGGTAGGTCTTTGCTGTGGTATCTGCTCAACTTCCCATGTGACCAGATTTCTTTGACTCCAACACCCAGCTTCCCTACAGACCTGCTTTAGCCTGAGGCTCTCTTTGCAGACATCCTTGATCTCAAAGATTGAATATCAGCAGGTTCACTGAGTGTTAGCACACCCATTTCTTGTCTGAAAGCCTTACTAGTTTTCCAGGTGGGCAGATTCATGAAGAATTCACCAGGATCTCTAGGGAGGTCCAAGTCAAAATGTGCTGATATACCAAAAGATGGCAATGTCAAGTCATTGTTCCCCAGATCCTTTTTTTGTTTGTTTCTGAGAATGCTACTCTAGTACAGATTGCCATGGGTTTTTTGCAGCATTCCTTAGGACGTATCCAACAACTTCTGTGTCCTCAGGTTCCCTGAATTGAATGGACTATCTCACAGTAGAGAAATTGAGAAGCCTCCTTGTGCTATGACCAAAGGTCCTGAGTTTATCACACATTACCACTTGTAACTGAATGCCTACCCTGAATCCTGTAACCTACTCGCATGCCGTTACGACCTTTCTGGAGTGCCCTGTAGTAGACTGCAATTAGAGAGTCAATTCTCTCCCTGCCTGGCCTTTAAGGGACGCTGCCAACTTGGATTCTGCAGTCATTTTTAATTTTTCTGTTTTTTTTTGTTTTGTTTTTTGTTGTTTTGTTTTGTTATGTTTTTTCAGGAAATGCCATATAGAGTAGCCCCTGGGCCAAGACACTTGACATTTTTAGTGCACTACTATCATCAAGTGAAACTGTTTTGCGGGTCTGCCACCTGTTCTCTGTGTTTCAGTGGACATGGCCAGCACCCTAAGCAGCATCTCTGGTCCTTGTTAGACAGGACTATCTCAGATCTCTCAAATCTGTTGTCCTAGGGGACTGTAGGGAAAAGCAGGATCTAGGTAGGCCTGCCACACAGTAGTCAGATTACAACATGGTTTAGCTTACTCCAAGCAGAAATCATTGTGTCCCATTTCTTGAGGCTGCCACGTCAGGATGGTTAGGGACTCTGTATCTGTGATTGAATCTTGGTTGAAAAAAGGGAACTTATCACACATGCCAGTGTTCACTAGACCACCCACAATCACAGAAGATTTTTCATGATGCTTACCAGTAGCCCACAAAACTCACATCCAGGAACCACACAAGCAGAACATCATCACTTCAAGTCTGTTCCCAGATTGCCTGGGTAACACAGCCTTTATGATTATATATGTTTTATACATTTTACTTCCTCTCTACCGTCCTCATTCCCACCTTGCTCATCATTGTCTGTCTCCTGTTCTCTCTAACTTTTTCTTCTTTGTCTTCATTTCATTAATTTTTTTGTCAGAAATTGGGATCTCTTTTAGTTTGAATTCAGGTGCAGTTCAGCAATCCTGACTTGAGAGAAATATTTGTGTTTCAGACCTATATTCCTTTCACCCATCAAAGGATTGTACTGACATGGAGATATGCATCCTCATTTTGGATACACAGAAGGAAAGTAGCCCATGTTATTCTTATGTCTCAGCATGAATCTTAGTAGAAGCAGTCATATAGGGTATACTGAAGAGTGCCCAAAAGTGGCAAGGCAGGCACTAAACTAGAAACAAGTTAGCCTCCCTGTTCCTCCTTTTAAAATACCTCCTGTGGTCATTCCCGATACTCATGTAGGAAGTTTCCTTGTGAATTCTCCTGATTTGATCACCTTGCGTATTATCAAGGGAAAACATCCAGCATTAAATGTTAAATATCACCTATTTTCCTGTTATGCTGTTTTCGGTGATATCTTGTGGAATAATAATTAATTAGATGAGGCTCTAAAATTAACAGTTGGTAGAATCAGGAGAATCCATAAGTATGCCTCCTGCATAGGTGTTGGGAATCACAACAGGTGGCATTGTTAAGAGAGAAACAGGGAGTCTAAAACTTCCTGTGGGTCACAGAAAAAGGGGTCTTCTCAGTTGCACTGCCCTGAGACAGTGCATTCATTTCAGGACAGATGGGAGGCTGAGAACTTGTTGGACATGTCCTAAGATATGCTCTAGAAAATCCATGCCAATCTATAACATAGTAGCATCATAAGAAATAAACAAAAAAGGATCTGGGGATCAGGGACTGGACACTGCCCTTTTGTGGCACATCAGCATATTCTGACTTGGAACTCCCCAGAGATCGTATTGAATTCTACTTGACTGAGTTCATCGACTGTCCCTACCCCTGCCTCTGCGCCTGCCCCTGCCCCAACCACCACCTTGATCCCTCTCCCTCATGTTCAAGCCCACATATCCTTTCTTGTGTCTCCAGTAACTTACTGTATCTAGAGAGTCTTCACAGACGGATAACGATGTAGATAATTAAGTGATTCTCAGCTTTTTGATATTCCTCTTTTGTGAATTGTTTGTTTACATCTGTACCTCATTTTTAGTTGTGTTATTTGTTTTGTTGACATCTAGTTTCTTATATTCTTTATGAATTTGTGATATTAATTCTTTATTGGAAATGAATGAATGTTTCTCCAAAACAAACAAAACCTTTTGAAATCCCATAAACAAACACAGAAAAAGATATAGGAATGGTTAAGAGCTTTGAATAATATAAGGTACTTCTAGACACAACTGAGGATAGAATAAATTAAGGTATGGGAACATGTGTATGATGTATGGTCACAGTGGCCTAACATCCCAAAGCTTCATACTGTGAGGCATATACAGACACTTCTTATAGGGCTAAGACAGAAAGGTCATTTCATGCTAGAAGTTCATGATCAGCTTGGGTTGCATAGAGACCTTATCAGTGAAAAAGTAAATTAGTACTGACACTAAATTTTATAGCTTTATGCAGCCTCAGTTTTCTTTATGTTATTTTAAATTTTTTTAAATATTGTAGTATTTCATTATTTATTTATTTATTTATTCCCCTAAATATTCCTCAATTTGTTTGTTTTTTTATTTACTTCTGACATTGTTTCTCTTTTTACCCCTGTAGTCTTGGAACTAAATATGTAGGCAAGGGTGGCCTCGAACTTTTAAGAGATCTAACTGCTTCTGCCTCCTGAGTGCTAAGATTAAATTAGCATCCCAACAAGCCCATCAAGCTTCAGTTTTCTGACAATAAGATGCTATTACCCACCAGTTTTACACAACATTAATCATAGCCATTATTTCATGAAGGAATGAAGCATACAACTATTTGAAAATAGCAAACAGAGCAATGTATCTTACACAATGCCTTTGTTTAATCTTTTGGCATATTTTAAAAGTTCTGATTGAGTTCTCTTTACTTTTTTCTTTTAAAACGTGTGGAAAATTTCATGATTTTGCACGCCAATCTTGCACAAGGGACATGCTCATCATCTCTATATCATTCCAGTTTCAATATATATGCTGCTAAATAACGCACTCTTTATTTACTTTTAAAATGACCTTTGTGAAGGGTCAAATTGAGCAGCTGGCTATTGACTATGCTATGGAATGAGATGTGTTTATTTTTCTAAATGATAAGAGTGTCTACCAACAGCCTATCATTGACTTTGTCCCTGCCCCACAGTGTAATATAACAGCTGGAAATGCTACTATGCAGCTGCAGAAATCTATTTACTTCAATCCCGCTCCCCGCCCACTCCCAAATTTAGCACCAGTGTAACTGTTGGCTTCACATGTACAGCGAAGATGTGGATGCTGTCAGGACATTCATTCCAAGGCACTGTTACTTCACAATGTTTTCTGAGTTAGTGAAGAATGCATCCATTTGCCTCATTAGCACTTAGACCACACAGTATGACTTCCTTAGAGGCCAGTCCTGGCAGTAGAAACAATTATCTGGTCCGTGTACTACCTGGTCACTTGTTCTAATGGCTGAGCTGTTTTGTCATCTGACTATCTGGAATTAGTACTATGAGGGAACTGGAAATACCTCTCTGAGGAGGCTCCTATGGTTCGGGAAGCTTGTGGTGTCTTACCTCCATGAGGTTTACCTCAGGAATCTAACTGTCTTGAGGACTGGAAGTAAATTATAGACTCTGGTATGGGTAGAGGAGGTTGCAGATACCTAACATGAAATCATGTCTGGGGTTTGGGTATTTCTGGGACTTTTGGTGCCCAGAAACTGGGACTGAGGGTGTGGCATCCTTTCAGCCTAAGGCATCAGCCTTGATTGTGCAGTTCAGGGATTCCAATGAATGTATAATAAATATTCTATATTGTGGTCAAATGACTATTAGCCGTTTAATTCCTTCCCTAAAATCCATAACCTCTCCTGACTCTCTTAATATTATTCCTGTTGTCTCTGACTCATTTCTTTTACTTCCTTTCATGTTTTATTTTCCTTTTTCTTTCAGAAGATGGGTCATCTTTGAGCTTGAATGCAGGTGGAGTACAGAGGCACAGGCATGCTGGAAGAGGTTTCTACTCCAAAGCCATATCCCTAGGACCAAAAAGAGTTCTGGAGTGACTGCCATGGTCATATTCATTTTGATTGTGTGTACAGGAAGAGTAAGTAGCCAAAATCAATCTTCTGAAATCTTAATATGTTAATAGATATTAAAATCTTAATAGAACTGCCCAAAAGTGGCCAGGCATGTACTGATACATGGAGAGAGGGTTTGACTTCCCTGCACTTCCAATAACAAGTTCCACCAATATTGTAATTCCAAACACATGTGCAGCAGGCCTAATAATGGATACTCCTTACTCCTGACTTGGTTACCTTGCTACTTACCCAGAGAGTCCACTTATTGTCAAGGGTCAAAAAAACATTTTTTCCTGATCTTCCCTGTCCAGTGGTGTCAGTTGGAAAAATAGTTAGAGATTGCTCTAAAATTTACAGATGCCTGAGTCTGACGTCAAAAATGATTGTCTGTGTGTTTTTGTTTATCTGTGTTTGTGTCTATGCTTTTGTGAGTTTGTGCAGTCATTCCTTTTGAATCTACTAGACAAGAATCAAATCCTCAGAGACCACATAAGTGTGGCAGCATCCACCTGAAGACAGGTCAGAGGGTTCAGTTGGGCCCTTGCCTGGATCTATTGGAAAGATTTGGGGATTAGGTGGGTTTTCTCAATTCCCATGGACTCATGACTCAGACCTGAGAAGCTGGAGCACTAACTGGTACACACAGCTGCCTTGAGCATTGTGCTATATTCAACAGGAAGGCTGAAAGATGCTTGGTTTGTTTGGGTCTGGGTGGTATATTGCCATGAGGAGAAGAGAGAGGTTGTGACAGACCTGATGATAGCTCATAATGGTTGCCTGGCAATGTCTAGGAGACTGATAGTTTGAAGATTAGTGTGCACTACCTGGAAGCTAAGGTGGCAGGAGTCATGTAATGTTTCTCCATTGGATCTGTCCTTCTCCCCACCACAGAGTCCTGGGCAGCCTGACTCTGCAGGTGAAATTGGGTACCTGGATCTTTTTAGGCGCTGAGTGGAAGAAGTGTGGCAGAAATCACCTGAACCAAGATGGAATGGTATCTGAAGGAACCAGCCTGTATATACGAAGAAGTTTGAAGTTTTTTTGCTGAATTTCTCAATTTCTATAAGACCTGAAAAACTGGAGCCCTCCAGGTACTCAAAACATCCTGGTGCATTGTGTTTTCCTTTGCAAGGTTTCTTTTGCAGGAATATTAGAAGTTTTGTGTCTAGAGCCTCATTGAAATGAGTCGTGATCTTTGGTGAGGTATCTGCCCAAATTCCCATGTGAACATAGTTCTATGACACCATCACACAGCTTCACCACAGCCCAGGTTTCACTTGGGAGGTCTCCTTGATCTGTAAGTTTGGATTTCAGGTGGTCTACCAAGTATGAATACACCCAGTTTTGCCTGACAGCTCTAGTGATCTCTGAGAAGGGCAGAGTCAAGTAGAATTCAGCAGGATCTCTGGTGAGACTCAAGTCAAAATGTACTAGCTGAGACACAAGAGGGCAATGAACAGTCTCTGATCCCCAAGTCAAAAATCCCCAATTTTTTGTTTGTTTCTATGGAAATTTGTTGCATGGGTTTTCTGGAGCATTCCATATGACCTATACATGAACTTCTCGGTCTCCCATGTGCCCTGAATTGAGTGTAATTTCCCAGGGATTGCAATTAAATATCCCTTTTTCTGTGACACACAGGAGCTGGATCTACCACCCAATCCCTCCCAAACCTTCACCCCTGTCAAGAATCTCTTTACCTAACTGCATGCCCACAAATTTCCTTGCCTGTAAGTAATGCTGCCAATTTGGAGTGTGTAATTTTTTTTTAAATTAGAAAAAGTCATACAGAGTTGTCCCAGGGCCCAAGGTACTTTACATTCTTGGTGCACTAGTGTCATCAAATAGAATTATTTTGCAGAATTTGCCAGAATATCCCTGTCTTTTAGTGGACATAGCCAGCACTCTAAGCAGCACTTCTGGTTCTTGCTAGACAGGACTGACTCAGGGCTACTGCAGCCCGGTCGGCCCTGGTGTGCTATAGGGAAAAAACAGAGTCCAGCTGATCCTTGTCCCACATGGCTAAGTCTGTCACAGTATTGGCCCAGTGCCACAGAATTTTGCTCTAAGCTTGTTACACAGCCTCCCAGGTCTTGAGGCTGCCGTGTCTATCAGGATTGCGAAGATCACCTAGCAAGTGACTGAATGTCTGTGATTGAATCAGCATTGAAGAAGGGAAACTAATTCCAAATGCAAGTGTGCACAAGGCTACTCATAATCTCCATAGCTTTTGGATGATGCTCACAAGTAGGTCACACAGCTCACTTCCAGCAACAACACATGCTACAAAAAACTTTTCTTATGCCTGTGGGCAAATTGTCAGGGCAACACATCCATTATTATCATATGTGTTTTATCCATTTTATTCTCTTCCTACATTCCTAATTCCCTCATCGCTTGTCTTTGTCTATCTCCTGTTGTCTATGACTATCTTCTTCTGTTCTTTAAATTTTTCCATCAGAAAATTAGGTTCTCTTTGAGCTTGGCTACAGATGGATTTCAGATATGCTGACCTGAAAAGAAGCATTCTTGCTCCAGATCCACATCCCTAGTACCCTAAAATTTGTCTGAGTTGCACCACCATAGACATATGCATCCTCTTTTATGAGTACATAGGACTAGTAGCCGAAGACATACCTTTGATTCTCTACACCCTATATGACTGCTTCTAAGTAGAAGCTGTCTTCAGCTTAGGTTGTGCTGAGCTGTGCCAAAAGTGTCCAGGCAGGCACTGTACCTAGGTGGAAGGGTTAGACTCTCCATGCCTCCCTTAACATGCCTCCCATGTGCTCTGAATTGAGTGTAATTCAATAACACCCATGAAGGAAGTATACTTGTGAATTTGCCTGATTTGTTCACCTTACCTCTTACTAAGGGAGAACACCGATATAGAAGGGTCAAAAAGCACTTTTATCTTGATCTTCCCTGTCCAGCGATATCTTGTGGAAGAGTAATTAATTGGAGGAGGCTCAAAAATTAACAGGTAGAAGAATCTGAGGTCCAAGTATTCAGTTTGTGTGTGTATGTGTGTGTCTGTGTGTGTGTGTACTTTCATTTTTCTTGAGGTTACTTTTGAGGAATCTATGCCCCAAAAATCACTGATAGTGCCAGAAAGGATGTTGTGGGTAAAAGTCATAGTAGTTATGTCAGATTTGTCTGGGAATGCCATGTTGTTTTGTGTAGGACAGGGTCATTTGCGCTCCGCCCCTCAGCACAAGCTCAGATAGTCATAATATCTGGATGCGTCCATGTACTGCTATAGGTATTTTTGACTCAGTTAATGAGACCAGTTACATGGCAGTAGTATGAACGGTGACAGGAACAATCTTGAGGAGGGCTGCAATGGCGCTTCTGAGAACTCAGAACAGTCAGAGCCTAAAGGAGCTCCCTTTGTAGCATCAGAGAAGCTGACTTCAGAGGCTTGATAGAGACGAGGAGATGGAAAGCAATGTTGGGAATGTCTTCAAGAGGTAGGAAAAATGGTATTTTTCTAGGGGCAAACATGAACAGTCTTATTCTCATGGAGTTGGGTTTCTATAGACTCTCAGCTCTTGGAAGGAAGCATATTTCTGTGGTAGTGAAAATTATTTCCCAAATGAACCTGGTATATCATGTGTTTTCCTTACAGGCCTGCCTTTCCTGGATGAAAAAGTCTATGATTGTACATATGAGAGGAATATAGATGGAGATAGCAATGGAAAGAAAGAGAGGAAAAAGAGACAGATAAGGGAGAGAGAGAGAGAGAGACAGAGGCAGAGAGAGTCAAGGAAAATCTCTCTGCTGCCTGTTGGTGATTTTTGAGATTGTTGCTATTTTTGCCTAAATCCTGTGAGTCAAAACTATTTTCACATGACAAGATCTATGGCGAGTTATCCCTTTACATTGATTGTAGGCCACAGGACAGAAAGGAAGAAGGGAAGTTCAGAGTTTCCTATGAGATGCAGGGCTGCTGATTGCTTCAGGCTTTTTGATGACCAGTCCAGAATGTTTCTTCTCTCTTGTATCTATTGGCCCACTGGTTCAAGTTGAATCTTATCGGAGAGCTCTGACTTTTTTTTGTTCCTTGAGTTGGCCATAGGTAGGTGGGTGTCCACTGAAGACACAGAATAATACAAATCTGAGAGTGACTTGGGGATTTAGAGAAAGGAAAGAAAACCAATTATCCTGAGTGGTTCCTATTGGGGATGTTGTTAGGCTGGGGAGAGGAGATATGTTGGGACTAATTTGTAGATTGCTTATAATGACTGCCTTCCAATGCCTTGGTTGTGCAAACAAGCCCTGGCCTGATAGACAGGGCAGCAGGTGGGATGTAATGTTTCTCCTTTAGACACATATTTGTCCCCAGAAACAGGTCCAGAACAGCCTGTGTCTCTTGTTGAACTGTGACTACATCCACCTGATTCCATATGGCACTGTTGGTACCAACCTGGATTCATTGTCAAGAAGATTTGACATTTTTGGTAGCCATTCTCACCACCCATCAGATTCAATGATTAGACATGAACAATTGGATTGTAACAGGTACCCACAAATGCCTCTGGTTTTGACCTTTGTCCATTACTGACACTTCTTCTGCTAGATAGAAAGGTGATTCTGAGCCTAAATCCTGACTGAGGCTCTTGGTTTTCTGTTCTGAGACTTCTGCCTATCTATCTGTGCATGTAGAGTTTTGTGATACTACTACATTACTGACTTACCACATCAGGACCTCCTACGTAGGGCCTTCATGGCAGGCGACCTTGACCTGAAAGCATGGTTGTGGCCACGGTCACAAAGTGTCAACACACCCATATCTGTAGTGGCAGTTTTAGTGAACATTCTGGTAGGTGGAATCAAAGAGAATTAACTAGGTTCTCTTGTAACACCCAATTTGGGATGTCCTGGTTAGGCTACAAGAGGACAATTTACAGCCCTTGTTTCCTAAGTCCATGTTTTTGTGTTTGAGGCCATTCTCCTGTGTTGAAGATTGGCATGGGTATTCTGGAGCATTCCCGTGGGTGTCCAGTCCACATCTTATATACCTACACACACCCTTAATTGAATGAAGTGACTCAGGACACTGCAGGTCAGGAACTCCTGTGTTCTGGGTTCTGTGACTCACAGATTCTGAAAGTACCACCCATCCTCATCCCACCCACCCCTGTCTGAAAGCCCCTCACCTACCTGAATGCTTACATAACCTGGTGGCATCCTCTGTGTTGGACTGCATCTAGAGAGCCTTCTCTTGGCCAATCTTGGTGTATGAGTTTAGCTGCCTCTTGGAGTCTAGAGGTAGCTGGTTTGTATTGTATTTTTGCACAGAAAAGAAGAGAGGAAGTGGTCCCATGGCATGAATTATTTGGCATCTTCATCCATTGCTCTTGTTAAGTGAAAGGGTTTTCCTGATTCTGCCAGCAGGTATATGAGCACCTCTGTGCAGTGCCAGCTCCCTAAGCAGCACCTCTGCTCCTGGCTGGACAGGACTGGATTGGTTCTTGTGCAATCTTGTTGGACCAAGTGAAGTGTGTGAGAAAGCAGGGTCCAAGGCTCTTGATTCTTGAGGCTGATTCCTGCTCCAGTGCAGGCCAGGTGCCATGAAGTTTGTCAAACAGCAAGCAGGAAGCACAGCCTCCCAGGTGTTGAGGTACATGTGTTAGTAGTGATTGGGGATCTCTTTGCAAGGTATACTGCAACTGACGCTTCATCTGGCTTTAGGCAGGGAAACTTGTTCCACAGGCAGGGTTCATAATGTCACCCACTGGCTCCTAAATTTCAGGTGAGCATCAACAATAGCACCCAGACCTCTCTTCTCAGGCCCGCACACACTGCCAGAATATCTTCTAAGCTGTTATCCAAATGACAGGGCCTTATACCCATTGTTGTCCTGTGAGTTTTATCCAATTCACTCACCTCCTACCATACTCATTCTCTCCTGTCTTTCTGCTACCTCCTCTGTTTTTTTCTTCTCTTTCTTTTGTGTTCTCTTTGGAACTTGTCTGGAGGTATAGTTAATGGATGCAGACCTATCAGTGGTTAACTCATAGTTGTCTATGAAGGAAATGTTTTTATTTATAGGGGAGACCCTCTGGGGACCCAACACTAAGCACAAACTCATGTAGCCATAATGTCTGGATTCATCCTTGGATTCATGTGAGTTCTTGTGGCTCAGTCAATTAGATCCAGGACATGAAAACAGCATTAAAGGTGACAGGACCACTCACTAGGAGCTACTGATCTGGCACAACTGAGAACTTAATTCAGGTTCAGCGTGAGGGTCCACCCTTTCAGCATCAGAAAGGCTGCCTTAAGGATGTGACAGAGAGGGAGCAAAGGAAATCAATGTTGGTGTGTCTTCTGGAGGCGGAGAAAATGGTCTTTTTAGGGGCTTTCATCCCTATGCAGCTGAGCCTCTGTGGGTTCCCAGCTCATGGAAGAAATGTTTCCTTTGGGATACTACAAATCATTTCCTATTGAATAATGTATATCATCTGGTATCCAAACAGGCATATCTGCCCAGGATGCTCTGATTTTGAATGTATACATGAGAGAGGGAGATACAGAGGCTAAGAAGGAGATGAGACAGAAGGTGATACGCAGATAGATAGATCGATAGAGAGATAGAGAAATAGATAGATAGATAGATAGATAGATAGATAGATAGATAGATAGATAGATAGATAGATAGATAGATACGTAAGATAAAGATACAAAGAGATAGAATGAAAGGAAATTTCCTGTGAAATTGTTGTTATATTTGCCTGCACCTTGGTCATCAAATCCATTCTCTCACATGACAGATCTATGGCCTCTCACTCCTGTTCCATGGTTCTAGGACAATGAAGAGATGGGGTAAAGACAGCATGATAGTTTTCTGTGAGGATGTCTTACTTTACTATGAAGTTGCTGTTTAGGATAGCTGTGTGGTTGTGCTACTGGCATCCTGGAATGACCAGTTATGGCAGTGTATTTTGTTTTGTGTCTAGATGCCAGTAGATCTGGCACCAGACTTGAATCACTTCAGAAAACTTTGAGTTACCTGTGTGCCTATCCCTGGGCACATGAACAGATATGTCTTCAGAGGACACAGAATGATCCATATTTGAGGGCCCCTTGGCGATTTTAGAGAAAGAAAACGTAGCCAAATATCCTTAGTGGTGCCCTCTTATTTGGGTGTAGTGTGGATTGGTTATTGGGCTGGGGAGAGGAGATAGGTTATGACACACCTTGACATAACTCATAATAGTTGCCTGACAATGCCAGGAGACAGTTATGGATGGGTCTAAGCCCACTACCATAGGCCTGGAGTAAGTGGGATGAAATGTATATTCTTTACACATATCCTTTCCCCAAAACAGGGTCGTACACTGCCTGCCTGTTCAAGTGAAGTTTTAAGTGGATGCTCCTGGCTTCTGGTGGCTTCTGCTATGGATGAACTTTGGGAGCATCCACAGAACTCAGATAGAAGTAATCCTGAAGGCACCAACTTTGATCCATGTGCAAGAAGATGAAAGCATTGGGGTGGCCTTTCTCATCACCTATCTGATTCAGGGGTCAGACCAGAGCAACTGGATTATCACAGGTACACACAGACAATATTTTGAATTGCCATTTATTCATCAAGGGTGTCTTCATTTGCTATATTTGAAGGCAGTACCTTGCCTAGTACTTCAATGAATTTGTAGCCCCTTCCTGAGGCTTCTGCCCTCCTTCTCATGTAAATGAAGCTATTTGACACTATCTTGCTGTTGTATGGGCCCAGCCTTAGTCTAGGATGGCCTTCTTGTCAGGTAGCCTTTACCTAGAAGCTTGCTTATGGACATGGTCAGCCTGTGTAATCACACCCAAGTCTGGCCTGGAAGTTTTAGTGATTACCTTGTTGTGTGGAGTAAAGTACAATGCAACAAGATTGGGTAGGCCCAAGTCTGAATGTCCTTGCTTGGCCACATAGCGGAAGATTCCAGTCCCTGGCACATAAGTCTGTTTTTTCTGTCTGAATCCTCTCTTTTGTGTCACAGATTGTCATGTGTTTTCTGGAGCATCCCCATAGAAATAGGAAAAAGTTTCTGAACCTCCTAGCACACTGAAGGGAGGAAAGTGTCTCAGCGAAGTGTCACTGAGGACCCCATGGTCTGGGCTCCACAAGGCCTGAGCCTAACAAACATCCATAACCCTGTTCCTGCCCTAGCCTCCAACTTAAACCCCCTCAGCCCCCTTCAAGCCACACCCACACAAACTTTCTTGTATCTCCAGTATCTGAATGCCCCTAGAGAGCCAGCCCAGATGAGTAAAGATGTTAAGTAGTTCTTTAAGTATTTCTCAGCCATTTGAGATTCCTCTTTTGTGAATTCATTGTTTACATATGCACCTCATTTTTAATTAGGCTATTTCTTTTGTTGACATGTAGTTTCTTGCGTTTTTATTTATTTTTACATTTGTCTCAACTGTAAGTAGAGTTGATAGATATCTTTTCTCATTCTGTAGGCTGCAGTTTTTCCTTATTGATAATGTCCTTTCTCCTTAAAGAAGCTTGTCAGTTTCATGAGGTCCTCTTATTAATCTTTGATTTTAATTTCTGACCTTGTGGTGTTCTGTTAAAAAAGTTACCTCCTGTTCCACTGCTCTAGTTCATTCCCCACTTTTCTTCCATCGGATTCATTATATCCGACTTTATAGTGAGATCCTAGATCCTTTTTGACTTGAGGTTTGTACTCGTTGATAGATATGGATCTATTTGCACACTACTACCTCAGATATCCAATTAGACAAGGACCATTTGTAAAAGCTCCTTTCCTTTTGTCATTGTATGTTTTTGGCTTCTTTATCAAAGATCAGATGTCCCTAGGTGTCTGGATATATATCTGGAACCTTTATTCAGTTCCATTGTTTGTAATGTGTGTTTGTGTCATGTGACAATACCATACAGTTTTTATTACTACGTCTGTGTAGTACAGATGGGACCATGGATACTGATAACTCTAAAGTCCTTTATTTTTCAAAATTATTTTAGCTATCCTAAGTTTTTTGCTTTTCATATGAAGTTGTGTAATGTTCTTCTCATGTCTATAGATAATTCTATTGGGATTTGGTTAGGGATTGCATTGAATATTTAGATGACTTTTAGTGAAATGGCCCTTTTTAGTATGTTAATACAACCCACCCAAGGGAACAGGATAACTTTCCATCTTTTGAGTTCTTCAATCATCCTCTTCAAGGATGTAAAACTTTTGTCATTCAAGTCTTTCACTTCCTTGGTCACTCAAGATACCTTATGTTATTTATAGCTATTATGAAGAATATTTTTTGAGTTATTTCTTTCTCTGTCCATTTGTCATTTAAATATAGGAGGGCTACAGAATTTTTTGATATTATCTTGTATCCAGCCACTTTACTTAAGTTGTTTACTACCTATAGGAGTTCCCTAATCCAGTTTTTGAAGTCATTTATATATAATATAATATCATCTGCAATTAAGGATATTTTGACATTTTTCTTTTAAATTCATATCCCCTTAATCTCCTTCTGTTGTCTTAATGATTTAGCTAGACCTAAAAGTACTATATTGAATATGTAAACATGGATGGAACAGCATGGCCTTCCTCCTTATTTTAGTGAAATTGCTTTGAATTTCCATCCATTAAATTTGATGCTTGCAGTAGACTTGGTGTTTATTGCCTTTATTAAGTTTTGGTATGGCCTTTGTATCTCCAGTCACTCCAATGGGTTTACTATGAAGGGTTGTTTGATTTTTTCAAAGCTTTCTCACAATCTAGTGAGATGATCATATACGTTGTTTCTATCAATTTGTTTATGTAGTGTCACTGCATCATAAATCATAGTCATAAAGCACTGAGTGATTTTCATATGGTGAATCATCTCTTCATTTCTGGGATCAAGCCTCCTCAATCATGGTAGATAATCTTTTTAATGTTTTCTTGGATGTGGCTTGTGAATATTATATTGAATACATTTGCATCTATTTTCATGAGAGCAATTGCCATATATTTCTCTTTCATTGTTGAGTCTTTCTGAGGTTTTGGTATAAGCATGACTGTGGCCTCATAGAATGAGTTTGTCAGAGATCATTCTACATGTATTTTGAAAAATAACTTGAGGAATTTTGGTGTTAACTCTTCTTTAAATGTCTGATAATTCTGAGCTTAAATCATTAATCTCTGGCGTTTTATCGATTATAAGTCCTTCACGGGCCTCTTGTAGTTCCTTGAAAATTATACGTGTGTTGAAGTTGTTTGTCGGATCTTGATATAATTTTTGTAGGTGGTACCTTACGAGAAAATTTCCATTTCTTTTGTATTTTACAGTTTTGTGGAGTACAGGTTTTTAAGGTATGACATATTGATTCTTTGGATTTCTCCAATGTGTATAGTCATATTCTCCTCTTTTATGATTTTATTGATTTATACATTCTCTCTATGTCTGTTAAGTAGTTTAGCTAAGTGTTTGTCTACCTTGTTGATTTTGTCATAGAACCAGGTCTTTGTTTCATTGAGTCTTTGAATTGTTCCCTTCATTTCTATTTTGTTGATTTCAGCCCTAGTTTGATTAATTCTCGACATCTACTTTTTTGGGCATACTTTCTTCTTTTTTTTTAGTTCATTCAGATATGCTCTTAATTTTCTAGTAAATGAAGTCTCCACTCTTTCCTGGTAAACACTTGAACTGTTAATATTCCATTTATCATAGCTTTTATCATGTACCGTAATTTTGGATGTTTTAAAGTCATTTTCATTGAATTCAGGAAAGTCTTTAATTCTTCCTTTATTTCTGTCTTGACACACTTGTAATTAAGTAGAGAGTTTTTGAGTTTCTTGAAATGTAGGACTTCTGCTGTTGCTGTTGTTGAAGTTGTGTATTAATCAATGATGGTCTAATAGGATGCATGGGGTTATTTCAATTTTCCTGTAAGCATTGTAGATTGCTTTGTGGCCAAGAATGTGGTCAATTTTAGAAGATTCTGTGAGATATTGAGAAAAAGATGTATTCTTTTGTGTGGGTGAAATATTCTGTATATATCTGTTATTTCCATTTTCATTATAACATTTGTTAGTGTTTGTATTTCTCAGTTATTTTTTGTATAGATGGCTTCTCAGTTGATGAGAGTTGGGGTACTGAAAATTCCCACTATCAGAGTGTGAGGATCTCCCACTCTCAGAATGTGAGGGTCAATTTGTTTATTTAAATTTTCTTTGTTTCTTTTACAATTTTTGGAGCCATTTTTAAAATTTTAGGGACATTAGTGTGAAGACTTGTAATGTCATCTTTGTGGATTTTGGGTTTAATAGATTTGAAGTATCCTTCTCCATGTCTTCTGATTAATTGTGGATAGTAGAAATGCCAATACAAGGTTGGTTCTTAGGTCCCTTTGCTGGGTAAATCATTTCCCAATACTTTCCTCTGAGGAAATGTTTATCTTAGTGGTTGAGGTGTGTTTCCTGTATGCAGCAGATGGCAGGATTCTGTTTTCAAACCCATTCTATTAGTCTGTCTCTTTGTTGTGAATTTTTAAACCATTAATCTTGAGGGATATCAATGACCAATGATACTTATCTCCAGTTATTTTGTAGTTATTGTTGATGTGTGTCTGTGTATGTGTGTGTGTGTGTGTCCCTTCTTTAGAGTTTCATGGTGTAACATTATTTCCTATGATTTCCTGATTGTAGTTAATCTCCTTGTTTTGGAGTTTTCATTCTACTCCCTTCTGTGGGCGGGGTTTGTAGAAAGGTATTGTTAGAATTTGATTTCATCATGAAATATTTTGATTTCTCTGTCTATACTTGACAACTTTGCTTGAAACAATAGTGTGGGCTGGCATTTGTGTTCCCTTAGAAGATGTAGTTTTTCTGTGTATGGTTAGACATTTAGGTATCCATTAAGAAGTTAGGTATAATTCTAATAGATTTACGTTTGTATGGCATTTGTTGTTTTCTCTTGTAGCTTTAAGTATTCTTTGTTTGTTTTCTACGTTCAGTGGTTTCATTTGTATGTGGCAAGTAGACTTGCCTTTCTGGTCCAGTCTAATTGGTATTCTTTAAGCTTCTTATACTTTTATAGGATTCTCTTTCTTTATACTTGGGAAATTTTATTCAATGCTTTTGTTGATTATTTTTTATCTCTATAAACATTCTGAGTTAACTAAGTCCTGATATCAAATAGCCAAACACTCTACCACCTGTGCTAAGTGTGTACAAAATTGAGTTTGTATCTTGAATCATGTCTGGGAAATTATTTTTAATTATCCTGTCTTCAAGCTTAGCAGCAAGAACCTTTATTGCTGAAAGAATACACTGGCTATTTTCTTGGCTATGCTTCCCATCAGATGTTGTACCCATTGGTGGGTGCCTACACCTGCAATGCCTGAGCTCTCAGCAAGCCTAACTATTTGAGTCTTAGGGCAACATCACTTGGAAATACAGGCCATCATGTATGTTGTACAGATATCAGATAACAGCTCAGTTGAAACAGCTGCAAGGAAAGTAGCATCCTTGCCTCCACAACTCTTAATTCCCATGGTTAAATGCGGAAAATAGAAGTGGAATTTATCTTTCTATCACATCTTCCCACTAAGGACTTCACAATGATGTGTCAAAAATTCTGGTGCTTTAAACATCTGATTTTACAGTAATTGAACAACATTTGTTTTCATGATCTTTTGCCACTAAGACATAAAAGGTGGCTACATGTGATGTAAGCCTAGTAAAGCTAGACAGACAAAAATAGAAAGGAATACGGGTACATATCCAAAAAGGAGACACCACATGACATATATAGCTGAAGGACCTTATATGTTTAAATACACAGGGATGAGAATTTTTTTTTAAAATATAAAATATGTAACTTGGTTTTCATTGTTTGGATTTATCCATGTATTTATTTAGTTTTGTAAAAATGTATCATATATTCAATACCGGCTTTCAATTTATTATGGATAGGAGACCACATTTGAAATCCTGATCCTCTTGACTCTAGGTTTTCAGTGCTATGGTTTAAACGTATGTGCCATGATATATAGTCAGCTCAGTGCTGAGGATCATCCCCAGAGCTTTGTAATGCTAGGTCTGTGTACCATGGCATTCTGTATAATGCAAAGATCTCTGTGAGAAATTACTATTATTGACAATATTATACAGTGGGGAGTTTGTTTCCCATCCTTTCAGAGCAACCATAAAGATATCAGAGGTACACTCTTAATATTAACAATATAGACACTTAATATACTGGTGTATTCTTCTCTGTTTGTTAAAAGGGGTTCCATAGATTGTATTTTCAGCTCAGTTCCAGATGCTGTTTATTCTGAAAAGCTTGAATATTGCATTAGAGAAAAAATATACTCAGATTAGATGCATGCCTCAGCAGTGGAGAGCACTGATTAGTCTTCAAGGGTACCTAAACCACCTGTGTACATCTATGCACAAGCAAACACGTACACTTATACTCACTTACCCTCCATGTGTACACACACACACACACAAACACAAGTTTGGATTGAGATTAATAGAGTTTGTAGTAAATAACTTGCTTTTTTCTCTGTTTATCTGAACTTATTCATCATCAACCTGTGGACTGAAAATACTTTTTTTAGATTAAGTTTCTCTCTGTTTTCATGCTTCCTGTTACTCAGAATTTATATACTTCCCTTATTCATTTTGGGAATATTTAACCTCCACTTATTTCAGTATGTGCACTTGCTTCCCAGCGCTAAACTGGGTTTGGGAAGAAGGACTGTGAGAGATAGAGATGGGATTTCTGGCATATACCACCTGTCACTCCCTTTAAACTTATACTATTTTAAAATTAATGTATTATGCATTATTACGTTAAAAATCAAAAGTTTATGCACAATTTCCAATGAAAAAAAGTGATTTCACATGTACATACAATGCCATTAACACACCTTATAAAATGAGGAATTATCCTTTACCATCATCTACTAACCAAATTATGTTCAAATTTGTGATAATCTTAAAAATGCCTTATAAAAATAATTGGTGTGTATTAAGAGAATCTAAAAAGTTGTATACATTACACTTTTATTAGATATAGGATTTTATTATGTAGGCCAGGCTTGTATGTAATTCCCTATGTAGAACAGACACAGCTCCATTTCATTCTGCATTATTACTGCTGTGACATGGGCCACTATAACTCTAAACACTGTTGTCATTAAGTCCCTTAATTGTTAATTGCTCACTTGCATTCATACCCTCCACTTCCCTGAAAGTCATGAAGCCCAGGCTACTCTCAACTCACTTTGTTGCTAAAAATAAACTTGAATTCCTGATTCTTCTGCATTCACCTCCAGATTACTGCAATTCAGGCAAGTTCCATCTTGCCTAGGTCCCTTTAATCTCTCTCCAAATCAGTTTTCTGGTTTCCTTTCATGCCAAAAATAGAACTCAGGTATGTTGTCCTGTGGCACACATTACCTTCTGAAATAGGTTATATCCTCAGATGAGGGAGATACAAAACTATATCAGCTTTATAGCCCTGCTAGTATTCCAGGAGGTTATCTGCTTTTTTTTAAAAGATATTTTTGGCATAGTATCTAAAATTTAAATCATCACTTTTGCTCTTACAGTTTCTTTCAGTATTCCAAGAAGAAAACTGATACCTCATTGACAAAGACCCATTCAAGTTCCAAAGCTATTCAAGCCATCACAGAACTTACTAGTGGGAGACAAAAAATGGTCTAATTATTGAAGCATATGGTTACAGAGTTGAGTGTACACATTCATTCCACTCAAAACTGTATCATTCTGGTAGTGTCATTTCTTTTAATTAGAGAATTGAGACCATCAATGTTGAGGGGTGGCAATGTCCATTGATTATCAAGACTTGTTATTTTGTAATTATTTTTTATATGTGTGTGTTGGTTGTGTGTGTGTGTTTCTGTGTATGTTTGTGTATTGCTTCTATTGAATATCATATTGTGAGATGACTTAATTTCTGTATTTCCTTGATGTAATTAACATCCTTTTGTTGAAGATTTATTCTGTTGAGTTCTGTAGGGCAGGATTTGTAGATAGATATTGTTTGAATTTGGATTTGTCATGGAATATTTGATTTTCTCTATGTATGATAATCGACAGTTTTGTTGGTTAGAGTAGTCTATGTTCCTTAGAGTCTGAAGTATTTCAGTATAGGCCCTTTTGGCTTTCAGTGTCTCTACTGTGAAGTCAGTAGTAATTCTTATAGCTTTGCCTCTTTATGTTATTTGATCTTTTTCTCTTTCAGCTTTTAGTATTCTTTCTTTGTTGTATATGTTTATTGTTTTGATTATTTTGTGGCAAGGATTCTTTTCTAGTCTGGTTTATTTGGTGTCCTATAAGCTTCTAGTACTTTTATAGGCATTGTATTTTTTTAAGTTTGGTAAGTTTTCTTACATGATTTTCTTGAAATTTTTATCTTTACTAATATTATGAGGTATCTATGGCCTCATATGTGATAGGAAATCTATCTGATTTCCATGCTATGTCTTCAGAACCTACCTTTAACTTTCCTGTAGAAAATTGAGATTGTATCTTGGAATTTTTCATCTCTGGGAAATTATTTGTAAAAAATCTATCAGCATGCTTGGCATCAAGTGCCATTATTTCAGAGTCATTTCAATGACTCTTGTCTGGTGGACACATCCCTGTAGATGATGCCAACATTGATGGGTATCAGCATCTGCAATGACCCATCTTTGGCTAAGCCATACTTTGTGAGATTGAGGGAAAAATCTGTTTGAAATACATATATTCATGCTATTATAAAGATGTCAGACAGTATCCCAGATGGTACAACTGCAGGGGTAGCAATAGCTGTGGCTCCAAAACACTTGATTCCCATCATTAGTTGCTTAAAATACCCGTGTAATTTACCTTTTATATCATGGCTTCCACTAATGACTTTTTAATGGAATGAATATCCAAATTTCTGGAGCTAAAAAAACACTGACTGCAATAGTAATAGAACACCATTAACTGTCATGGATATATGACACAGTGACATTGAAGGTGACAAAAGGCATAAGCTTAGCAGAAGTTAGGCACTTGAAAATACAGAGGAATATGGGCATGTATCCGACATAGATACACAATAGTAGATAGATATTTGGAGGACCTTATATGTTCAAATAGAGTGGGATATGAGATTTTTAATATACAGAATTATTCAGCCTGATTTCCAGTAGTTGAAATTATTTTTTGTTTATTTTTAATATATTTACTTATGTTTGTAACACGATCTCAAGTATTCCAGGTTGGCCTTGAGAAAATTATGTACCTGAGTTTGGCCTTGAACTCCTGATCCTCTTACCTCTTCTTTCCAGTATTAGGGTTAAATGAATTTCCACCAAACCTAGCGTTTCCAGTGCTGTGGATAAAACGAAGAGATATGTAAATGCTAGGCCTGAACTGAGCTACATGGCATGTAAAAATTTGTGAATCATTTAAGATTTTATGAATTTACTTTTCTATATGTTTATTTCTGAATGAGCATATGCCATATCTATGTGCCCAAAGTGACCAGAAGAGAGCTGCAGAATCTATGAATCTTGAATTACAAGAAGTTGAGATACAAGCATTTTTGGTATTATGAAATGAACTTGGGTCATTTGCAAGAGCAAAGTTTTTTCTTACCACCGAGCCATCATTCTTGGCTGAGCTTCTGAAACTTGAAATCCATAGTTAACTATATGTTTAAACTATAGCATGACTTTAAATCTGTAGCCAGTTGATGTTAGGCCAAATGTCATTTATATTTGGTGGTTGATTTTGATTTTTGTAGGTATCTTATTTACGCTGAGCTGGAAATAAAATTTATAGCCAGCCAACTGTTCAAAGTTAGAGACTTTGGGTATAACCGGAGGAGGAAAGGGGTCTCTAAAACTCTCTAGATCCTTCTTTGGTACTAGGCATGCTCTACCTGTGAGACACAGGTCTATTATGTAACTCAGATTACAGTAGAAAATTCAAGACGGTAGAAGGAGGAACGTTTGGAGATAGAGTGAAAAAATACTTTCCTCAATTGATTATTATAGACATACCTACTGATTACAATTAAGCTTCATTAATTATATGAGCAAGACAGAGTTAGTTCTAATGATTATGTGTGCCTCTGCATTCTGTAAAATACAAAGGTCTTACTAATTTCTCTGCCTATCTCAAGCTTTTTCATCTTCAAACTGCAGAAGTAAGATGTTTTTTGGAAGATGTTCTTTCACTCTTTTGTAATACATCCTGTCAGTCAAAAATTCTTCACTTCCCTTCTTCATTGTGTGAATTATTCAAGACCACATATTTCAGTATGTGAAATTGCTTGCTTCCCAGCACAAAACTGGGTTTCTGGAGAAAGGAGAGTTAGACTTAGAAATGGAATTTCTGGCAGATACCATCTGTGTCTACTTTTAAATCAAAGATAAAAACTGTCCGATATACCAGAGGAACAAAATATGTGGGTGCTTGGAAAATAGTGAATATGGATGCCATTTTGTATATTCCCTGTATTTGTGCTTGTGTGTGTATAAATATGTGCTTCTTTGTTAGTGTGCTGGGAAAAGAATTCAAACAAAACATGCCATAACATGTTTGAGTGTTAATGCTTATAGGACAGCTCTTTTCTGAGTAGAAGTAGAGGGAAGAAGGGGTAGATCTTGGGCATAGGGGATTTGAAAGGAGTTGGAAGAATAGGAGGGAGGACAGAAGACTGTATATATTTTATGAGATAAGTAAAGAAAAAATTTTAAAATATCAGGCAGAATGAATGTTTTGGGAAAGGAAGGCAATGATTATAAACTATAATTTTGTTTATTTCAAAGACAACATATATGTATTGTACCTTGAGAGTTACCTTTTTTAAAACACAATGTACGAAACTTGTTTTTATTTGAGTGATTGAGTGACAAGGGGCTGAGTAAGAAAGAAGCACAAGATTGTTGTTAGTCTCCATTCTGGTGTTATAGAGCAAGAGAATCTGAAGTATATCTGAGAGCCCATCAATATATATTGAATGGCAGATTTATGCATCCACTTGTTTGTGTGCATTAGTATAGCCTTTGTACATCAATGTGTGGTTGGAGAAATAAACATGTCCCAACTCATAACTATACTCATTTCCTCTTGTTAAAGACATGTATGCTGATGTGTCCTGAGAGCGTGGGATCTGCATATCATTAGACACATTAATAGATTTTGACAACCTGTGAGATCATAATGGTTGCTTGGCAAACCCTATGAAATTCTTATGTCCCTTTATTATCTGGAAAACAAGCATCAGGCATCAGAGATGCAATGATTTTTTTTGGATATTTTACATACTCAAGATCAGGATCCTCTACAACCTTTCATTTCAGCAAATGCTGGAGGTGATTCTTGCAATAAAGCCATAGTCCAAGCCTTGGAAACTTTTCTTGATCTGTCACCAGAACTTGAGTCAGGGATACCCGATGGACTATGCTATAGTCTTTGGAAAAACTGGTCAGTATGGGTTAGGAATTTAAAGTTCTTCACATCAGGGTGAGTTTTCCACTGAGTACATTTCTTCAACAAGATTTGAAGCTACTTCTTACATTCGTCCCAGGTTCAGGAAGGAAGTAGGTGTTGTATATAGAATGTTAGTTGCCCAATATCTTCTATCTTTTGGTCTCTAAAAACCTGGTTTCAGAGTGTGATTACCATGTTGGAAGACAGCCTGCATTGTGACTCACAGTTAAGCTGGGATCACAGTGGTCTCTGTGGGTCCAACATAATATTAAATCAGGATGTTGCTGTTGAGTGCTGAGAGATTTTGACTCTGACTCTTTTCTCAGAGTCATTGGCTTTGTTTTTGAGGTTTCTGGATATTATTTCTTCTAAGAATGGGATGGATACAACCCCCCAGAGCATGAGAACTCCCAATATTCCAGGAATCTGAAATCATATCCAAAATGCATATTTATTGCAGCTCGAGCTTGGAATCTTAATCATCACTGATGCAGTGGACCAGTCTTGAGATTCCCCAAGCAGCAATTAAGCAGTGTTTTTATCCAGGATATAACAGGTGGGCTGGATTTCTTTTCACTCAGCAGCTATGTATTGCGTAATATTTTAGCATGTAATGTTCTAGTGCAAAGGAAATGGTGGACTAGGGAGTACAACTTCTGGTTGTCTCTGTCTCATATGACCATTTATCAGTCCTAGAAGGGGATACACTCAGTAGTGTTGGCTTTAAAAAAAGATATCAGCATGAGCAGATGGCCTTACGCAAACAGGTACTTGTCCTTGCTACAAGGTCATCTTTCATTCTTGGTCTCTTTATTGTTTCTGATAGGTTGCCCTTGGGAAGGGGTTTTTTACTGCTTTTTCTTAGGAATTACTTGGCTTGTAGGTTTAGGCCTAGGACAGGAGCTTGAACACATACATTGCCTGACCTAGACTAGGCCTTAGATGAGGGACCTTGCACATACACATAAAAAGAAATGGAATTTAGTGCCTTCATATATACTCATGTGCATATATGCGTGTACATATATATACATATATGTATGCATAGGAGTAAATATATGCAAATATGTATAACTATGAATATACATATATGTATATATATGTACACATATACACATTTAGGAGAAGCTATTCCAAGTAGCTATTATTTTAGTTACTTTGACTTCAGAATATTGTACAACCTTTATTCCAACCTCCATCCCATTGACTCAATATGGGAGACCTATCACTTGCCAAAATTTCTTAAGTTCATGAGTGGGTAATCACTTGGGTGTCATGTAGTAGGCAGCAAAATTGAAGTTTTTGTTCAGCAAACAACACACAATGTCAAAATAGGTTCAGTGCAGCATGGCATTCTTGGTGAATTACTATGGGGAGTCAAAATGTTTTTCTGATGCAGTTTTTTTTTTTATTTTCACATCAAACCTTAGTATGAAGGGTATTGCTTACTTCATGAATTAATGTTAGAATTTCAAGGTAATTTAACATATAGTGATCCCCTTGATCTATTCCTTCTCCTGAGGAATGCAGGAGTCTAAAATACTTTACCAAGTAGAAACAAAAACAAAATGTCCAAGTTCCTTTTTTGACTGTGTTTAGAATTGATGTAAGAGAGTGTCAGCCCAGTGTTAGTGTTTCTATTCAGCTTAGACAGATCCAAAAGTGCCAGGAATTCTGGAGCCCATGAACCACAAAGTTCTAAGGTGATATACGTGTTCTCAATGGTAGTGTTTCAGCTCTGAGATGAAGGTACACTGGAAGTTGGGAGCACAGGAACCACTCAGTAATACAGTTCTGGCATGTGGAAGGTGTCCCCAGTGGGAAGCTATGTAGATATTCAGGAAGCCAGAACCCTAAAGAAGACTTCCTCATCTGAGCTGAGTTTTTCTGGCTGAGCTGAAGTGTTTTCTCTATTTCTTCTCTTCTCCTCTCTTCTCTTCTTCGCTTATTTGTTTCTTTTCTTCACTTCTCTTAATGGCTGCCTCTATTGGGGAAGAAGGTAGCAGTTGAATCTGTGCCGTGTATGAACATTGTACAGAAGACTGATCTGTATATAGGGTTCAAGGGGGAAGGAGTCTCTCATTGTGGCCTCGGTTTATAGGGATTTTTAGCCTATACTTGTCTAACCTAGAGATGCTGAAGTGTCCTAGCTTAGGACCATGTGTGTTAGGTAGGCCACTTTGGTTCTGATCTAGGCAGATTACTGCGCATCTCATCTAGCTGTGAGTGGGTACCCTAGTAGTTCCAGGAGCTTTCCTTTTGGGGTCTCATGTCCCTGAACTCCCCAGTCTTGCAGAGCCAGACTATCATAAAGGGGAAATGTTGTTTCTCTGCAGTGGACCTCTGTATCATTTGAGTTCATGGTGGACACATGGGTTTGTTTTCAGGGATTCAGAGCATCCAAAGTCCCCAGCAGTGAAGGGAGGAAGCCAAGCAACAGCCTCAAAAGTCAATTGGCATGTTTAGATAAGATTTTCAGGGCTGATGGGAAAAGTGAATTTTGCTCCAAGTAGAAACAAAGATGGCAGTGTAATGGCAATTTGGGTGTGGTAGGGACAACAAGCAGTGAAGCAAAGATCCCTGGAACATATCCACTTAGGGAAGAGAGAATACATGGGGTCTTACACCCATGAGTCTACATTAGGTTTTGGACAAAGGTGAAATTTTGCCATTGGTCTTGTAAATCCCAAATCTGGTTGAGAATAAGACTATAACAATGAAACCGAATTTGAATCAAGCAAGGTTTAAATAAATTAACTGAGTATTGGCCAAGAAGATAGACTCTAACAAGGACCATTCTGAAGTTTAGCTACTCTCCTTCTTTCCAACTTAAAGCTCAAACATGAAATATGGTTCTATGGTGGAATCCCCATGCATTCACAACTCTGAAGAGAAGCCTATGTTGACAAAGTTTGTACAGTACAATGTTCAGAAGCATGTATTATCATTCGTATAATTGTGTTTTCTTGTG
Organism: Cricetomys ansorgei; assembly: GCA_026225945.1. Lineage (NCBI taxonomy): Eukaryota > Metazoa > Chordata > Mammalia > Rodentia > Nesomyidae > Cricetomys > Cricetomys ansorgei. The sequence continues at coordinate 776,048 of JAMJFZ010001467.1, forward strand.
GTTGAGCATATAAGATCATTTGCTAATTGTAATCACTGATAGGGGACAGTTGTTATAATTCCCATGAAGGAGTGAGAGAGCATACATACTGTGTACTTTTCCTAGAAAGGGAGCCGAGCCTTAAAATACACAGAAAACCTGGTAAATGGTGTTAGGTATGTAATTTATTAGGATAGCACATTAATTACTTCTCCCCTACATTTTTTCAAAAAGGAACAATGATTAATCTTTGATGTGTGTCTCATGCAATCACAACAATCAACAGAAGCTCAGAATAATATAGATTAGAATGAACGGATCACAGAGCAAAGAATTTTCAATAGTTGGTACAATTGTCTAGCATACTGTGTCTAGCATACTGACTGAAATAGACTGACAACTGTGTGAACAGAAGCTTATCAGTCAATTGAATTACATAGCCTGCTCCTGGTGAGAATTCATAGCAGGCCAAGATGCATACAATTCAGTGTTCAGCAGTACACTAGATCCTGGATTCTGATTGTATAGGAGAGGGTGGTGGTGAGCTGAATGTCTAGAAGGAACCAAGAGTGTTGTCTTTTTCTGTGGTTATTTTCAAAGATATCAATAGTGAGGAGGCAACCTTTGCATTTTATTTGTTTGATTGTCAAAAACTTCGTGTTTGGATATCAAAAGCTTTTCCTAAGTTAAAGTCGCAATTTTCCAGGAATTCACAGATAAATATCTGTTCTTGGTACCTGTGAAAGTGATTCAAAGGAAGCATGGATATTTGTCAGCATTTATGTCATCTTATGTATCGTGTGTGTGTATGTGTGTGTGTGTGTGTGTATGTGTGTGTGTTTCTCAGTGTTGTTGTGTTTTTTCATTAAGAGATATTTGTAACACTGTTTCCTCTACTGCTTTGCATCTTTCCACGGGACTTTGGTTCCTCTATTCAAAAGAACATATTAAAGAGAACATGTGACCTTTTGAGTTTAAAGGTGTTGAAGGCAGACTATAGATTGAAGTTCATCTCCAGTCTAGTGACATGAAGGCATGAGTTTCAGAATTATGTCTAAGAATTTATGAATCTGCTAGACTGGCAATATAATACCTTCATTTACTTGTGTGCTTTACAACACCCATTTTAACTAAATTGTTGGTAAGAGAAGTACAAAGGATTTAGAACTCAAAGATAGACTTGTGATTTTGGAAAAAGGACATAAGTTTATAGTGAAATGTCATGAGTGAGTGGGAACAGTGTGGCTTTAGAAAGTTTATTAACTTCTTACCGTCTATGATACCACAATGCTTTCCTCATAACACCAATGAGATTCTTATTATCCCCAGTCATACAGTCAAGAGGAATGTAGAAGCTTAGATTCTGTGTTTTTTGGTTTTGTTTTTGTGTTTGTTTTGTTTAACTCAACATCAGTATCTGCTACAACCTTTCATTTCAGCATATATTGGTTTAAATAAAGCCATTGCTCAAGTCTTGTAAGCTTGATTTCACATCTGGTATTAGAAGTAAAAGTAGTAATGCCAGGTGGCACATGTTATAGTTATGTATAAATTGATCAAAGTATTTTGGTGGAAAAATTCTAGCTTCCTAAAATTGTCACTATGGAATGGAAACCTTGGGCTTCAGAGGTATCCACAATGAGTAAGTTCTCAACTGGGTATGTCTTCACCAGATTTTGAACTCATTTCTTAGACTATGCCTTGGTTGATGAGGTAGGTGTTTATCTCTAATGTAGCACCTTCTCAGCATTTTTTTGTTTATTGTATTCTTCTCTCATGCAATAATACATCATGATATCAGTTTTTTTTTCCTTTTACCTATCCATGCCCACTGACCTCACAGATGAACTGGTCTTCTATTTCCCATCAGAAAAGAACAGGTCTCACAAGGATATCAACAGAATATAGTATAAAAATATACAATAAGACTAGGCACAAACACTGAAATCAAAGTTGCATGAGTCAAACCAGTAGGAGTCAAAATATCTCAAGAGCAAATAATAGAATCAGAGACACCCAAACACTGTGGTTAAATTGTGACTATCTGTGAGATCAACAATGTCAATATGTGATACAATTGCAATGATGTGACATTGACAACCTAGGCCTGCGTCATCACAATTAGAAGAAAAATGTGATTGAATGCCGGATACAGCATCTTAATGTGGACAACATGACATAATCATCAATGTAAAATATATGTCATCACAATTAGAAAAAACTAGAATAATAATTGCGATGGAGTGATATGAAAAAGTGTAAATACACATCGCAGTTTGGAGATGACATCATAATTGGAAGAAGTTTACATAATATTTGGGATGGTATAACAATATCAATGCAAGTTTGTGATACCATACTTGGAAGACAATGAACTGAAAATTGAAAGAATATGATATCATAATATGGGTTATATGACATCACCAGTGTGAACAAATGAAATATTATTGGGAAAACACTGACAGCATAGTAATAATGTGACGTCATCTGTGTGAATGTGTGATATCATAATGAAAAGGAACTGACATCATAATTAGATGGATGTGTTATCATCAATGTAAAAATATGTAATAATGATTGGATGAAATGGTCACCATAATCATAATGATATTAGGTCGGTGATGTAAATATATGGCACCTTCATAAGAAATGAATGAAAGCGTGGTTGGACAGAACAGAAATCGTAATTTGGATGATGTGACAAAATTAATGACAGAAAAGGTCATCATAATTGGAACAAATTATCTGATCATTTTAAGACTGATATCATAATGTGAATTTTTTGACATCATGAATGTAAACAGTTGTCATCACAATTTTAAGAAAATTACATCACAACTGTGATGTGACTTCAACACTATAAAGAAAAGAAATCAAAATAAGGAAAATATTTCTGCAAAAATGGAAGGAAATTACACCATCAATTACACCTTGAGGATGTGACATATTTTCATAATTGGAAGGAAATGGTGTGATAATTGCAAAGAAATGACTTTTGTATGTGGATCCTGTCCCATCAGCATTTTAATAAGAAGGGTATGGCATTATATTCGTAAGAAACTTTCATCATAATCCTGATGGTGTCAGATAAACATTGTAAGTATATGCTATTATACTCAGAACTGCTGAGGTTCAGCCTTGGTGAGGTCAGAGCTTAAAGTGGATGGATGAAAGAGTGATGAGGAAAGAATCAGATGCAGGACACCATTCAGTTTTTTTTTTTATAAGAGATTCACAGAGAAAAAACACATCTCATAATGGCTTGACCTATTTTGAAAATTTGTGACTCTTAAAGGCTTTATTTATGCACAAATTCATTTGCTTTAAGACTTTGATCAGTTATTACATACCCTCTGGAAATCATTTTGTAAAGTCTTCCTTAATTACATTAGTACATTAAAATCAACAAAGCAGGCAAATAGCAAATTTTGCCAAAACCAAAAGCTAACATTATGATAAAATCTGTTTTCTTTAACTCAACAACTTTCTCCTTAAAATTGGTGTCATAAAGCCTTATGGTTAAAGAAATGCTAGAGAGGATGATCCTATTTGAGTTTGTCTGTGTTTAAGTTGAACGTAGAGATAATGGATTATACTGCCTGTTACATGAAATATATCTTTTTAACAACAGTCACTTTTGACCCTTATTAAATTCTTCTTTCCTTTGTATGTTCTGTTTAATGTAAAACCACCATCCTTTTCTTTGATACTGAAAAAGCAAAAGCACTCTGTGTTTGTCTTTCCATACTATAACAAAAGTCCTGATTTGACATGTTTGGTCAGGAGGAGGGGCAGTTCATTGAGCTAAAATATCAATTTTTGTTACTCTGTCATGAACTCTTGTTTCAATACAATCCCTATCTTTATTGCAGTCCTGTAAAGGTTAAAAGGACAATAGGACCCCTAGAACTGCTTACTTTATCATCAGGAACATACCAATGCTTATCATTAAGTACATGATCTCTCTCTCTCTACCCATATTAATCCTTTATTTCTGAAGCTGTACATGAAAACCTGATGATCCAGCTACAACTCATCAGCTTTTAGAATTTTACTAGTTTGTTTCTTCTTTAATAATTCTTCTTCCACCTCCTGTCTTGTGCTTACTAATATCATTTACTAATAGTCTAAATGTATGTCTCAGTCCTAGAATCTATGGAAGACTCAAATTTCTGCATATTTGCATATCCCAAGGTACGGATATTAGTTTCCTTTATATTAAAACCAGCATTTGTTACATTATTACAACTATAACTTTCAGTGAGTGGCCTTTGATAATAAAGAATATCAGTGGAAGGTGTTAAGGGCAGTGAAGGGTCAATCAAGGTCATCATAGAACTAGAACTTTGTGAAACGGAGCTCTCAGTACAATTGGTATCACCACAGAAGGATACAACAGCATAATTGAAAGGAACTGACATCATAAGTGGGTTGCTTGTGATACAATAAACAGGATGTGTCATCATAATTAGAATGAAATCACCTGATGATTGGAAGTATATGACATCATAATGTGTATTATGTGACATAACCATTAATGTAAATAAATGTCATCATAACTAGAAGAAATGACATCATAATTGTGATGATGTGACATCAACACTGTAAATAAATGATATCTTAGTAAGAACGTTATCACAGCATGAATGGAAGGAACTGACATCACAATAGGAGTGATGTGTAACCATAAACCTGAGGATGTGACATCATAATGAAAGGAAATATGATAATTGGAAGGACGTGACGTAATTTGGATTATGTACCATCGACAATATATTACATACCTATTATGGATGTTGGATGAACTGACATCATAATTGAGATGAAGTGCCACAATCAATGTAAGGACATGAAAGCATAATTGGGATTATATGACACTATTAAATTATGTATGTGATACCGTAGTTAGAAAGAAATAATGTGGTAATTGGAAGGACATGCCAACATAATTTGTATTATGTGACACCATCATAATATGATGTGCAATAAATAACATAAATATACGACAACATAATGAGAATGATATGACATTACATTTTGAAGGAATTGACAGCTTAATTGGGATATTATATCACCATATCAATGTAAGAATGTGGCATCATAATTGGAAAAAAGTCACTTGATAATTGAAAGGACATGGCATCATTAAGTGGATTATGGAACATCATCAGATTAAATATATCTCTTCATTAATGAAAGGAACTGACATAATTACAAATTTGTAATATCAACAAGGTAAATATAAAATAATAATAAAAAGGGTATCACAGAATATTCGCAATGAACGTATATCACAATTGATATGATATTCCACCATCAATGTGACATAAAAATTAGAGGAATGTGACAAAAATATGGCATAAAAAATCTATGTATGTCTAAACATAAGAATGTTATTGAATTTGAAAGGTACTGACATAATTGAAAATATGTGGAATTATCAATATCAATATATTACCTCATAATTTTAGGAAACTGTCATCACAATCATGATGATTTGACACATCTACATAACTATATGTCATCAAATATTAAAGCATGGCATAATAGGAAGGACTGACTTCATAATTATGATGATGTGATATCAATGATATAAATAGATGACACCAAAATAGGAGAGGGAAAGCATAATTGGAAGAAACAAACATCATAAACACGATATTACTTCAACAGTATAAATATATGACCTCAGATAATAAAGAATGTGAAAGCATAATCACCAAATGGCATAAACAATGTAAATTTATAACATCATAAGAAAGAGGGAACTTTCACCATAATTCTGATGACATGACATTATCAAAGTTGATATGAGACATCACAATTTGAAGAATATGACATGATAATTGGAGGATAGGACAAAATAATGTGAATTAGGTTACATCGTCAATGGCATTAAAAGATATCATGATTGGTAGAATCTGACAACAATTTTGAAATGAATGTTGTAAATATATGACATTATAGTTGGAAGATATTGACATCATAAAAGTCACATCATGATGTGACTACAGTCATGTAAATATAAGTCATAATATGAGTTGTATGACAAAATTATAAGGAAACAACATAATTTTAATGACAAACAACAATGTATATGTATGATATAATAGGAATGATTTGACAGTAAAATTGGGAAGAACTTACATCATAATTTAAATGATGTGACACTATTAATATGACATGGAAACATCACAATTGGAAGGAAATGATGTGATGTTAGGACAAAGCATCTTAACATGGATTATAATAGTATAATCAGTGTACATATGTCACCATAATTGGATGAAACTGACATTATAATCATGATTTGACATCAACCATGTAAATATAGACAGCTTATTAGAAGAAAGCACATCACAGATACTATGATGTTATGCAAACAATATAATATCATAATAAGAAAAGACAGCATAATACGAAGGAACTGACAACATGATTATGTGACACCATCAATGCATGTATGTGATATCTCAACTGATAGGAAATGATGTGATAATGTGAGTATATGAAATGAAAATTGGAATTATGTGTCATTAGTAGAGTAACTATATTACACCATAATTGGAAGAAACTGACATCATAATTGTGATAAGTGAACATCAACAATGTAAATATATGACATTCCAATAAGGAGGTAACATCAAATTTGAAAGGCATTTACATCAAATTGGCATGATATGAGATCTTCAATGTCAATATATGACAACTTAATTGGAATAAACTGATAACCATAATTAAGAGGATGTGATGTCAACAATGTAAATATATGATATCATAATAAAAAATATGACAACATAAATGGAAAGAGCTGTCATCATTATTGAGATGTCACATCATCATTGTTAAGGATGTTTGAACACAAGTGGAAGGAAAATAATGTGATAATTGGCAGATAATATGGATTATGTAACATCATCACTGTCAATATATGACACTAAAATCGAAAGAATCCAAAATATTAATTGCAATGATATCATCAGTTTAAACATATGAAATAATAAAAGAAGGGTATGGCAGCATAATTGAAGGGAACTGATTTCATAATTTGGAGGATGTGACATTATAAAGGTAAGTGTGTTATATCACAATTGGAAGGAAATGATGTGATATTTAGAAAGATATGCAACATAATTTGGGTTGTGTGACATCATCTATGTCAGTATGTAAATTAATGTGAAGAAAGTACTATCATAATCTTGATAATGTGACATCAACAGTAAGAATATATAATAACATAACGAACAGAAAGTTCCAAACATGGGGTGATGTGATAAAATCCTATAAATGAAAATATAGGCCATAGAAAATGGAAGAAAATTTATGACATAATAACATGAAATGTGTAACAGCATAATGTGAAATAACTAGAATCATAATTGTGGCTATGTAATACCATCAACCTAAATATCTGACAAAACTGAAAAGAAAAGATGTGCTTAATGGAAGGATTTGACATTATAATCAGGATAATGTGGCAATATAGTGTAAATAAATGACAAAATAATTTATGGAAAACAACCACATAATCATAATGATGGACAGCGAGGTAAATTAGTGACATCATATTATGACATGTTACTTGAATATTGGAAAGACATTACAGCATAGTTGAGATAATGTAATATCACCAATGTACATATAGCACAGCAAATTTAAAAAAACTGATATCATAATTGTTTTTGATGTGATATCAACAATATAAATATATGACATCATAACAAGAAGTATACGCCAGAATATTTGGAAGGACATCATAATTGTGAAGATATGATACCTTCAACATAATTTGTGACCAAACAATTAAAAGGAAGCTTAGGAAGCAAGTGACATATCACAAAAGAAAGCATGTAACACCACAATTGGGATTATGTGGCAATTTCAATAGAAACATATGACTTCATTAGTGGAACAAAGTAACACCAAAACCTGGTGGATGTGAGACCAATAATATGAGTATATAACATCATAATACAAATGACATGACAACATACTTGGAAGGGCATGAAATCATAATTTGCATGATGTGACATCAAAATATCAATATGATATCAAAGTATGAAGAAAATTACATCATTATTATTATGATGTAACAACCACAAGTAATGTATAAATATATGAGATCATCAAAAGAAGGTTGTGATATAAGTTTTGGTTGGCCAATTATAGGGATGTGATGCTATAATTGCCAGGAACAGATGTCATAGTTGATATTAAGAAAAAATATCAACGTAAAATATGATATCCTAATCAAAATAAACTGATATCATAAATAAGTGTATGTGACACCATCAATGGTAATGTATGACATCATATTTGGAAGGAATAGACATCCCTTGAAACTGTATGTGTCAAATGTAAGCCTAGGAGAGCCTTCTTATCAGGAATTCTTTACCTAGATGCTTGGTTGTGGCCATGGTCACTCAGTGTTATGACACTCTCGTGGCAGCTTTAGTGATCACCTTGTTTTGTGGAGTAGAGTAGACTGCAGCAGCATTTCTGGGCAGGTCCAAATCAGATTGTCCTTGCTTGGTCACAAATGGACAGATACCAGTCCCTATCCCAAAAGTCTATTTTTTGTTTCTGAGTTCCCTCTGCTGTATTACAGATTGTCATGTGTTTACTGGAGCATTCCTTTGGAATGGTGAAGGATTTTCTAAACCTCCTAGCAGCCAGAATGGAGGAAAGTGTCTCATTGCAGTGTCAATGAGGACCCCATGGTCTATGCTCCACAAGTCCTGAGCCTAACAAGCATTCTTGTCCCTTTCCCTGCTCTAACTTCCACCTTTAACCCCTTCAACCACCTACAAGCCACACCGAGAAAACCTGTCTGATATACTCAGTAGTTGATTGCCCCTACAGAGCCATCCCAGATAGATAAAAATGGTGAACATTTCTTTAATTTTTCTCAGCCATTTGAGGTTCCTATTTTGTGAGTTATTTGTTTAGATATGAACCCCATTTGTAATTGGGTTATTTGTTTCCTTGACATGTAGATTCTTGTATTTTTTATATATGTTGTATGTTAACTTTCTATTGGAAGTGGAGTTGGTCAATATCTTCCTATCTGTAGGCTTCTGTTTTGCCTTGTTGACAATGTCATTTTCCTCACAGAAGCTTCTCAGTTTCATGAGGTCCTCTTATTAATCTTTCTTCTTTGTTCCTTACCTTTCAGTGTTCTGTTGAAAAAGTTACCTCCTGTGCCATTGCTCTCAAGACTATACCTTATTTCTCTTCAATCAAATTCAGTATATCTGGTTTTATATTGAGATCTTAGATTCATTTGGACTTGAGCTTTGTACTCAGTAATAGATATGAATCTATTAGCATTCTTCTACCTCAGACATCTAATTAGACCACCACCATTTTTTGAAGCTGCTTCCTTTTTGTAAATATATTTTTTCTGGCTTCTTTACAAATGATCAGATATTCATAGTTGTGTGGATAAATATCAGTATCCTTTATTCTGTTCCATTGGTCATCATGTCTGTGTTTTTCCCAAAACCACGAAGTTATTATTAATATGGCTTTGTAGTACAGATTAAGATCAGAGATTTTGATACCACTAGAAGTACTTTTATTTTTCAGAATTTTTTTAGGTATCCAATTTTTTTTGTTTTTACATATGAAGTACTATATATTGCCTTTTAATATCTTTAAAGAAGTATAGTGGTATTTTCATAGGGATTGCATTGAATCCTTAGATTACTTTTAGTACAGTGGCCATTTTTACATTAATCTTACAAACTCAGGAGCATGGGATTTCTTTCCATCTTTTGAGATCTTCATATTCCCTCTTCAAGGACATAAAGATTTTGTCATTCAGGTCTTTCACTTGCTTGGTTAGAATTGTCAAAGATACCTTATGTTATTTGTAGTCATTATGAAGAGTATTATTTCTCTTATTTCTTTCTGTCTCTATTTGTCATGTGTGTATAGGAGGGCTACAGATACTTCTTGAGTTTGTTTCATAGCCAGTCATTTCACTGATGTTGTTTACCAGCTATAGGAGTTCCCAGATCCAGTTTTTGAGGTCATTCACATATAATATCTCATGTGCAAATATAGATACTTTGTTTCCTTGTGAATTCATATTCCCTTAATCTCCTTCTCTTGTGTCATGTATTTCCTAGAAATTTAAGTAGTGTATTCAATATTTAAAATTGGAGGAAACAGCCTGATTTTGCTTCTGATTTTAGTGTAGCTGCTTTGAGTTTCCCCCTGTTTAATTTGATGTTGTCATTAGGATTTCTGTTACTTGCCTTCTTCGTGTTACGGTATAGCCTTTTTATCCTCAGTCTCTCCATTAGATTTATTTTGAAGGGTTCTTTGATATTATGAAAAGCTTTTTCACATTGTAGTGAAATGATCATGTAGCTTTTTTCTATTAATTAGTTTATGCAGTGGATTATATTGACTTATTTCCTTCAATTGACCCATCCATTCCTCTCTGGGATCAATTGTATTCAATCATGGTGAATAATCTTTTTGATGTGTTCTTGGATGTGCTTTGTGAGTATTTTATTGATTTCGTTTGCATCTAACTTCAAGAGTGAAATGGGCATATAATTCTATTTCTTTTTGAATCTTTGTGATGTTTGGGTCTTTGCATGACTCCAAAATATCCTGTAACAACTTCTATTTCTGCAGTTTTGCATTGGTGAATTTCTGCATTTCTACATTGGAGATGATGTTTCCAATAAAACTATAACACATGTCCTGGATGCCTAATTGTACCTCTCATTAGAGCCCAAGTCAAGGTTCACTGGTAACATAGGCTGTAGTCTGTGGATATCTTCTGATGCAAGGTTTTCAACTTTATATAGAAAGCTGAAGGCTTCTGAGGTATCGAGGACAAGATGATTTTGACATTGTGTACTAGTTCTCAAATGATATAGTTATTTCATAGAATGGTTTCTGGGTTATGAGGTAGGTGTTTTCACTACAATAGCATCTTTGAACTTCTAATATTTATGTTTACTGGGTGCCTGGGTTCACTGTGTCATTAACACTAGGTAAGACTGACTGCTTTGTATGTAAAAATTAAACATGACCAAGACCACAGTTTTGAGTACTGCATCCTGTACAATTCAGGAGTTGCTATTCCATGCTGGGGGAGATCTAAGCTCTGACTTTGGCCCAGTGTCAGTGTCATTATAACGCAGGATTCTGTATCCTCATCCACCTCAGAATGGATTTCCATTCAGTTTTCATAATGTGTAGTAAACTAGGATTGACATTCTATTTTATTAGACAGTATATCTGATCATTGAAAATGAGATTCTGTTCAATCTTCATCCCTAAGACCATTTACCAAGATGGGAAAAACATCACTTGGCAGAATTGAATAAAATAGTGAGTGGTTTGCCATCTGGGACTGTAATTGTAAGCAGTTATGCAAAGATCCCAGTAAGTGGACCTATGTTATAAGCAGCATGTCTTATGACATTCCAACTGAAATACCACCCCAAATCAGAATTGTCATGGTAATGCAAACACTACTTTATTTTGGATTAAAGGGAAGTTTGCTTCCTCCAGGACACCACAACTGCTCATTCTGCCCATGGTCTGGTTACCCTGGTGAAAACTGCAGTTTCTTGAGGTAAGTGGTGTTCTAGAATTCTTGACCTCATAGAGACAAAAAAGCTTAGCAGGGATGCAAAACTGTATTCATACTGCAGTCTAACTTTTGGGGCTTGGGAAAGGGGAAGAGTTGATGAGATCCATTCCTGACTTCCTATCAGAAAACATATATATCTCAAATTCACACAGCCCCAGTCATTGTCCCACTGTGCCTTCTCTGCTCTCCACAGGCACCAATAACTCATTTATGGAACAGTACATGTTCTGCTAATTTTGGCCCAAGCTCATCCAGGTGGGAACATACAGTTCTTCCCATCAATATTTGCTTTTGCTTTTATTTATTCATATTAAGATGATCATGTTTTCAACTTTTATTTGTTCTTTCCAAAACTTCTCACGTACCCTCATTCTTCTATCCACTCTAACAAAAATTGACATGAATGACATCCTAAACCAGAGTTGTAAAATCCTAAAAATAGATAGGCAAAATGAAACAGCAGAAGACCTTAGTCCTAAACAAATAACTACAGAAAGGAAGAAATGTTGGCGTGTAAGAAATAGCCTTCCCTAGGTACGAGAAATAGTAATTATTAATCAATATCATTTTTGAAAATATACTATTATTAGATCAAACCCCCTTTTTGATCTTTACATAACACTTGTATTCACTTCATTGCTCATTCATTTCTACTTTTCTCATTGTTTCTTTTCATATAAAGTTAACTCTATAGAGGAGAATATTCACCACTAACTACACAACCAAAAGCTTCCCAATTACCTGTCATTCCTGCCATTCACCCTGTTTCCTTCCTACATAGATGAATATCTACTTCCCATCATTTATCCTTTGTTCTTTTCTTAGTCATGTTCCTTTCTGTCTCTCTTTAGTTTCTTTTTGCTTCTTTCTTTCTTCTTTGATTTTTAACCTCTTTGCTTTCTTTGTTCTTATTTGTTTTAAATGTCCTCTCTTAGGACAGCTGTACATTTAATCAGGGACCAATTATGGGTCAGATAATGTTTAGGCAAAAAACCAGAACTAATACGTGTTGTGAGCACTATGCCTTGGAATGTAGATAAGGCATCTGCCACAGCTAGCTTTAGTAAGCAGACATTTAATACTTTCTTCATGGTGAAAATGAGGAGAAGTAGAGATCTCTAGGTAGGTATACAAGGGAGTTTAAATCCAGTGAAACAGACGAGTTTCTTGTGTCCACTTACACTGCCTATGTGGATTATCTAGGAAAACTGCCTCTTGGGATAGCTGATGCATTTTTAATCTGGGGTCACTTCACTCCACCTTGGTCTAGATTCCCAGGAGAAATGAATTGATCACAGTTGAGAAAGCATTCCAGTCATCTTTTTTCTTCCTTGGTATGTCATGCTTCCTTCCTTGGAAAGCTACTCCCTATTTGCAGGTAGAAGAATGAGGAGCATGGGACCTAATGTTAATCAGTTAAAGGTTTATGGAAATCCCTTGAAATCCCTTGACAGTTAAACATGGGGCCATGATGACAGCTGAGGGTCCTATACCATGTACAAATCAGGATTCTGCCATTTCATTCTGGGATGTCTTCTCTGTATTTGGTTCCAGTGTCAATGATTTGTTCTTCAAACTTTTTCACGCGAATCCAGCTAATACTGGAATTCAACTTATCTTTTCAAATGGGTTCTCTAATTGAGATGGAGCCATTTTACTAGACAGAGTCTATTTTCCTTGGAAATGAGATCCTATACAATCTTCAACCCTAAGTACATTCCATTTACTCAATAAGGGAATAATATCATTTTCCAGCGTTTCCTAAAAAGTGAGTGTGTTGTCAGATAGGAGTCTTTGAATAGGTAGAAAATGGAGATATGTGGCTCTACAGAGGGCATATTAAATGTACCTAGGTTAAAAGCATATGATGTTGCAGGTGAAATACTGCCCTGAATCAGAATTGTCTTGGTGATACACATACTGCTTTCTTTACTTTGGAATTCTTTTCAGGCCTTGCAGTGAGGGTGGTCTGTTTCTTTCAAAACATGACACTGGTCCCTTATAGCCTTTGGAATTTGATGTATTGTGACTCTGGTGACTAGTGAAGTCTCCTGATTCATGCAGAGGTCTAGATTTCTTGTTCTAGCAGAGATAAAAACACAGTTCCAGTTGTGCTTTGTGGCCATATTTAGCAGGGATGCATAACAGTAGTCACCAAGGAGTTCATACAGGGCTTGGCAAAGGAGAACTTGCAGGTCCCTTTCTTGTTTTCCTAGCAAAAAAAATGAGAGATCCAAATTTAATAAAACCCCAGTCACTGTCCCAAGCTTTCTTCTCTGTTCTCTGTACACACTCATAGCACAGTTCATGGCATATACCCTACTTTCTACATAGTACAACATTCCTAAACATCTGTTCTTCTTTCAACTCATCCATTCATCCTCAGTTCTTCATTCCTACAACCATGCCTCCCTATCATGTCCTATTTTTGACCTTTATTATGTTATTATTATTTTCATATTTTACATAATATATATTTTTTATTACTTATATTTATATTATATGAATTCAATTTTTTATACATTTATCTAATAAGCAAATATTACTTATTATATTTATATTTTATATATTCTTATATTATTATTTTATTTTTATTATTCATTCCTAATTAGATTTATTTCTTCATCTTTCATTTTGTTTTATTCTTCCCTTCTTATTTTTCGTTTTCATTTTAAATGTCTTCCATTAGAAGAGTTGTATGGTTACTCTTAGTCCAACTACCCGTAAAACAATATTTTTGAAAGAAAAACTTCAAATTCATTATTATTATAAGAAGTTGGGAGTACTGTAGCTTGTTTTGGAGACTAGGAATCTTTTATCATCAAAGATTTGTATCATCAAAAAGGTGAATGTTATGTGATTATTCTTGCTGAAAATTGTAGAAACGGAACCCTTCATAGTGTGATCAAGGATATTACAAATCAATGAAATTGAAAGAATTTGCTTTTTTCATGTTTCATTGCTTGTGTGGCTTATGTAGAAAACATGACACCTGGAATAGTTGAATCAGTTTCAATCTTGTGTTACTTAACTCCACCTAGGTGAAGTTCCCCAGGATGAATAGTACGATCCATGTTGACAAATGCTTTGAGCTATAATATATTCTTGTCATGTGTTCATTCTTTTTTGCAAGTTTCTCCCTGATTACAGTAGGAGATCTTTTTTGCAAATTGCTCCCTGATTACAGTAGAAGAATGGGTATCATAGGATTTTATTGTAATCCATGGTAGGGCCTGGGGTTGAAAAAACTCACAAATTAGCCCTAGATCATACATAATGTGTTCTTCCCCTGATTGGAATGCAAGACTTGGATTGTTCAGAGATCAGGGAGTATATTCTGTCTTTGGAGGATGAAGTTCAGCTCCTCTCCTTCTTAGTATTTTAAAGCTTAAAAAAAGAAAGATTTTTCTATGGTGGAATCCCATGCAATCACAATTCTGAACAGGAGCCCAGGTTGACACTGTATGTACAATGTTCAGAAACATGTATTCTCATTAGTATAATTGTTCATCCTTGTGACTGAGAATATAAAATCATTGCCTAATTGTAATCACTGGTAGGGGATGGATGTTATAATTCCCATGAAGTAGTGAGTAAGCATACATACTGTGTGCCTTTCCTAGAAAGGAAGCCAAGCCTCATAATGTACAAAAAACATGATAAATAGTGTTAGGTATGTAATTTATTAAGATAGCACATTTATTACTTATCCCCTCCTTTTTTAAACAAAAAGGAACAATGATCAATCTTTGGTGTGTGCCCCATGCAATCACAACCATCAACAGAAGCTCAGAATGATACAGGTTATAATGAGGATCACAGAGCTAAGTATTTTCTATAGTTGGAACTCTTACCGATTCTTGTGCCTAGCATATTGATTTAAATAGACTGACATCTATGTGAACAGCAGCTCATCAGTCAATTGAATTACATCGCCTGCTCCTGGTGAGAATAGAAAGCAGGCCAAAATGCATACATTTCAGTGTTTGACAGTATAATAGTGCCTGGAATCTGGTTGTACAAAGAGGGTGGTGTTGGGCAGAATGTCTAGAAGGAATTAAGAATGTTGTCTTTTTCTCTGGTCATTACCAAAGATATCGATAATAAGAAGGGAGCTTTTGCAGTTCATTCCTTAGATTGTCAAAGACTTCATGTTTGCATATGAAAAGCTTTTTCTAAGGTAAAATGGCAATTTTCCAGAAATCCACAAATAAGTATCTGTTCTTGGTACCTGTGCTAGTGAATCAATAGAAGTATGGAGGTTTGTCAGCATGTATGCCATCTTATGTATCTTGTTTGTGTGTGTGTGTGTGTGTGTGTGTATCTCAGTGTTGGTGTGTTTCTTCAGGAAGAGATATTTGTAACCCTATATCCTCTACTACTTTGCATCTTTCCACTAGGTTTTGGTTCTCCTATTCAGAAGAACATATTAAATAGAACGTGTGTCCTTTTGAGTTGGAAGGAGCTGAAGGCAGAACACAGATTGGGGTTCATCTCCAGTCTAGTGATATGAAAGCATGAATATCTGAAGTATGTCTAAGAATCTATGAATCTACTAGAATGGCAATGTAATACCTTCATTCACTTGTGTTCTTTACAGCACCCATTTTACCTGAATTGTTGGTAAGAGAATTAAAAGGGCGTTAGAACTCAAAAGATAGACTTGTGATTGTGAAAAATGTAAATAAGTTTACAGTAATGTATCATGACTGTGTGGGAGCTGGGTGTCGCTAGAAAGTTCCTTTACTTGTTACTGTGTATGAGATCACAAAGGTTTAGTCATGACACCATGAGATTCTCATTATCCCCTGTCAAAGAGCCAACAGGAATGTAGCAGCTGAGATGCTGTGGTTCTTGGGTTTATTTTTTTGTTTTGTTTTGTTTTACTCAACATCATTATCTGCTGCAACCTTTCATTTCAGTATGTGTTGTTTTTAAATCAAGCAGTTGCTTACGTCTTGAAAGCTTGATTTCACATCTGCTAGTTGAATGAAAGGTAGTAATGCCAGCTGGCACATGTTACAATTGCGTAAAAGTTGATCGAAGAATTTTGGTCGAAAAATTCTTGTTTCCTATGAATTCTCAAAATGGAATGGAAACCTTGGGATTCAGAGGTATCCACAATGGGTAAGTTCTCCACTGGGTATGTGTTCACCAGATTTTGAACTCATTTCTTAAACTAGGCCTTGGTTGATGACGTAGTTGTTTATCTCTAATATGCCATCTTCTCAGCTTTTTTTACTGCATTGTTCTCTCATGTAATAATACATCATGACATCAGGGTTCTTTTTTCCTTCCACCCATCCATGCCGTCTGCCCTCACAGATGCACTGGTCTTCTATTTCTCATCATAAAAGAACCAGGTATCACAAGGATATCAACAGAATACAGTCTAAAAGTATATAATAAGACCAGGCACAAGGAGTCATATCAAGGTTGGATGAGTCAAACCAGTAGGAGTCAAAATATCTCAGGTGCCTGTAAAAATATCAGAGACACCCAAACAACTCAATTAAATTGTGATTGTGAGATCATAAAAGTTTACTGTTGACCCCAGAAAAATTCTATCGATTCTCTTTCATGCAACCAGCTGGCAGCAAACAGTTGAGATACTGTAGGTTTGTAGTTCTGTTGTTGTTCTTGTTTTGTTAGTATATTTTATACTCAAGTATATTTTATATTCCTCTATAAATGTGGAAGCTTATTTTTAGTTATAAAATAATTTTGTGCACTGTTTGGAGTGGGGCAACCTATATTTTGGTGTTTTGTAGTGTCTTCAAGTGTTGGATTTATGTAGGGATGTTTGTTTTGTCATGCTCTGCATGTGCAATCTGTGGAACACCTGAGGAATTCTATCTCAATAAAAACACCTGAGCAGTGACAGTCAGGTTTCCTCTGTTCATCAAGGTGCTTGCCATGACAATGGTTCCCTCAGCTAAAGTCTGGCAAGGATTTCATCTATTATTATCCAACTTTGTTGTCCTAGGTGAACTCATATATCAACATACCACTACACTATGTATTTCCCCATATGTTATTTCTTATGTCCTTGCGGATTGATGATCTTAAGCCATATTGATCACTGCAGTCTGTGACATCAACAATGTAAATATGTGATACAATTTTGATGACGTGACACTGACAACCTAGGCGTGCATCATAACAATTAGAAGAAAAATGTGATTGAATGAAGGATAGAGCTTCTTAATGTGGACAATATGACATCATCTTCAATTTAAAATATATGTCATCAAAATTAGAAAAAACTGTCACAATAATTGTGATGGAGTAAGGGCAAAATGTGTAAATACACATCACAATTTATAGATGACATCATAATTGGGAGGAGTTTACATAATTTTTGAGATGGTATGACACTATCAATGCAAGTATATGATATCAAAATTTGAAGACAATGATTTGAGAATTGGAAGAATATGATATCATTATTTGGATTATATGACATCACCAGTGCTAAAAAATGACATCTTATTGGGATGAAAATGACAGCATAGCAACAATGTGACATCATCCACGTGAGTATGTGATATAATAATGAAAAGAAACTGACGTCATAGAGGGATGTGTTAATTCAATTTAAGAATATGCAATACTTATTGGATGAAATGGACACCATAATCATGATGATATGAGGTTGATGATGTAAATATATGGCACCACAACAAAAAATACAAGAAAGCATGATTGGACAGATGAGACAACATAATTTGAATGATGTGACAAAGTCAATGCCAGAAAAGGTCATCATTATTGGACCAAATTATCAGCTAATTGTAAGACTGATACCATAATATGGATTTATGACCTCATGAATGTAAACATTTGTTATCACACTTGTAAGAAAATGACGTCACAACTGTGATGTTACTACAATATTATAAAGAAAGGAAATCAAAATAATGAAGATATTTCTTCAAAAATGGAAGAATATTACACCATTAACCATCACTTTGAGGATGTGACATATTTTCATAATTGGAGGAAATGATGGGATAATTGCAATGAAATGACTTCTTAATGTGGATTCTGTGACAGCAGCATTGTAATAAGATGGTTATGGAATTATATTCAGAAAACACTGCCATCATAATCATAATGGTGTCAGATCAACATTGTAAGTATATGCTATCATAATCATAACTGCTGACGTCCAGCCTCAGTGAGGGCAGAGCTGAAAGTGGATGGATGAAAGAGCAGTGAGGGAAGAATTAGATGCAGGACACGATTCATTTTTTTTCATAAGAGACTGACAGAGGAAGCACATCTCGATATGGCTTCACTTATTCTAAAAATTTGTGACTATCAAGGGCTTTATTTTCACACAAAATCATTTAAGACTTTGATGATTGATTACATATCCTCTGAAGGTCATTTTTGTAAAGTGTTCCTTGATTATATAAGTATATTAAAATCAACAAATCAGGCAAATAGCAAATTTTGTCAAAATTAAAGCTAACATTATGATAAAATCAGTTTTCTTTAACTCAACTTCTTTCTCCTTAAAATTGGTGACATAAAGCCTTTTGGTTAAAGATGCTAGAGAAGATGATGCTATTTGAGGTTGATTCTATTTAAATTTATCATAGACTTAATGAATTATAATTTCTGTTACATCAAACATATCTTTTTAACAACAGTCACTTTTGAGCCTTGTTAAATTCTTCTTTCATTTCTCTGTTCTTTTTAATATAAGACCACCATCATTTCCTTTGATTCTTTAAAAGCAAAAGCAGTCTGCTGTTTGTCTTTCCATGCAATCAGAAAAGTCCAGAGAGTCCTGATTTGACATGTGTGCTCAGGAGGACAGGCCATTCATTGAGCTAAAATGTCCTTTTCTGTAACTCTGTCATGAACTCTTTTTTTAATACTATCCCTATCTTCATTGCAGTCCTGTAAAGATTAAAAGAACATTAGGACTCCTAGAACTGCTTATTTTCAGGAATATACCAAGCTTATTTTTTAAGTACATGATCTCTCTCCCTGCCCATATGAATTCTTTATTTCTGAAGCTGGGCATGAAAATCTGATGATCCAGCTACAGCTCATCAGCTTCTAGATATTATCTAGTTTGTTTCTTCTTTAATAATTCTTCTTCTACCTCCTGTTTTAAGCTTACTAATTTCATTTATTTAGAATCTAAATGTATGTCTCAGTCCTAAACTATAAGGAAGACTCAAATATATGCATATTTGTATTTTCCAAGGTACTGCCATTAGTTTCAATTTTATTAACACCAGCATTTGTTACATTATTAGAACTCTATTTTTCGGTGAGTGGCCTTTGGCAGTAAAGAATATAAGTGGAAAGTGTTAGTGAATTTCTGTCAAGGGCAGTGAAGGGTCAATCAAGGTCATCCTAGCACTGGAACTTTGTGAAACAGAGCCCTCACTACACTTGGCATCACCAAAGAAGCATACAACAGCATAATGGAAAGGAACTGATATCATGAGTGTGATGCTGTGATACAATTAATTTCTAGATTTGACATCACAATTGGAATGAAATTACCTGTTGATTGGAAGCATATGACATCATAATGTGTATTACGTGACATCATCATTAATGTATATATGCCATCAAATTAGAAGAAATGACATCATTATTTTGATGATGTGACATCAACAATGTAAACAAATGATATCTTAGTAAAGGTTATCACAGCATGAATAGAAGAAACTGACATTATAGTAGGGGTGATGTGTAACCATAAATCTTAAGAAGTGACATCGTAATTGAAAGGAAATATGAAAATTGCAAGAATGTGACATAATTTGGTTTATGTACCATTGGCAATGTTCATCATAATCATAAGAAACTGAATTCATAAATGTTACTGTGACATAAACAATGTAAATACATGACATCATATTTGAAAATAAATGACATCGAAATCAGGTTTATGGGAGATTATCAGTGTCAAAAAATGACATCACAATTTGAAGAAACAGTCAACAGATGATATGTTAATAATGTAAATATATGATATCATAAACACATGACAAAATGAATGGATGAAACTGAAATCATAATTAAAATGGTATGACAGCATCAATATAAGTATGTAACATCACAATTGAAAGAAAAGTACATGATCATAAGGATTTCACATCATACCTGAATTTTGTTGCATGAATGTAAATATACAACACAAGAAGGACATGCTATATTTGTAAGTTATTGACATCATAATTAAGATGATTTGATATCATCAGTGTAAATACACATCATTATACTTCAAAGAAGCATACATTATTGAGATTATGTGACATCAAAATTGTAATACATGATCTACATATTAAGGATATGGAATGATCTGACATTATAATTGAGATTATGTGCCACAATTAATTAAGGAGGTGAGAGCATAATCGAGATAGTATGACACTAGTAAATTATGTATGTGATATCATAGAAAGAAATAATGTGATAATTGGAGAGACATGCCAACATAATTAGTATTATGTGACACCATCATAATATGACATGCAATAAATGACATAAACATATGAAATATAATGAGAATAATATGACATATTTAAAAGGAACTGACAGCTTAATTGGAATGTTATACCATTGTATCAAAGTAAGAATGTGACATCAAATTTGGAAACAAGTCACCTTATATTTGGAGGGACATGGAATTATAATGTGGATTATGTAACATCATCAAAGTAAATATATCTCACCATAAATGAAAGGAATTGACATAATATCAAAATTGTAATATCAACAAGGTAAATATAAAATAATAATAAAAAGCGTATCACAGGATACTTGCAAGGAACTTATATCATAATTGATATGATATTCCACCATCAATGTGACATAATAAATACGAGAAAGTGACAAAAATATGGCATAAAAAATCTATATATGTCTGAACATCAGAATGTCATTGAATTTTGAAGGTACTGACATAATTGGAAATATGTGGAATTATCAAACTCAATATATGACCTCATAATTTGAAAAAACTGTCATTGCAATCATAATGATTTGACATCAAGTACATAACGATATGTCATCAAAAATTGAGAAATGGCATAATAGGAAGGACTGACATCATAATTATGATGATGTGACATCAATGATATGAAAAGACGACACCAAAATAGGAGAGTGAAAGCAAAATTGGAAGAAGTTAGCATCATAATCACGATATTTCTTCAACAGTATTAATATATGACCTCAGATAATGAAGAATGTGAAAGCATAATCACCATATGACATCAACAATGTAAATTTATGACATCATAATAAGAATGTGGGAACTTCCATCATAATTCTGATGACATGACATTATCAAAGTTGATCTGAGTTATCACAATTTGAAGAATATGACATGGTAATTGAAGGATAGGACATCGTAATGCGGATAAGGTTACATCGTCAATGGCACTAAAAGATATCACGATTGGAAGAAACTGGCAACAATTTTGACATGAATGTTGTAAATATATGACATTATAATTGGAATATATTGACATTATAAAAGTCACATCATGATGTGACTACAGCCATGTAAATATAAGTAATCATAATATGATTTGTTTGAAAAATTATAAGGGAACAACATAATTGTAGTGACAAATATCAACAAAGTATATGTGTGATATCATATTATGAATGATTTGACAGCTAAATTTGGAAGAACTTACATCATAATTTGAAATATTGACACCATCAATATGATGTGGTGACATCACAATTGGAAGGAAATGATTTGATATTGTAAAGGTAAAACATCTTAAAATGGATCAAAGTAGTATAATCAGTGTACATATGTCACCAAAATTGGATGAAACTGACATCCTAATCATGATTGGCCATCAACCATGTAAATATAGGACACCTTATTAGAAGAAAGCACATCACAGTCACTATGATTTTATGCAAACAGTATAAATATATGGCATCAGAATAAGAAATGACAACATTATATGAAAGCGCTGTCAACATAATAATGTGACACCATCAATGAAATTATGTGACATCTCAATTGGTAGGAAATGAGGTGATAATTGGAGGATATGAAATGATAATTTGAATTATGTGTCATTGGCAGAGTAACTATATGGCACCATATTTGGAGTAAACTAACATCATAATTTTGAGAAATTTACATCAACAATGTAAATATATGACATCCCAAAAAGGATGTGACATCTAATTTGTAAGGAATTTACATAAAATTGGCTTGATGTGACATTTTCAATATAAATATATGACAACATAAATGGAATAAATTGATACTATAATTAAGATGATGTGATGTAAAATGTAAACATATGACATCATAATAAAATATATGAGAGCATAAATGGAAAGAACTGCCATCATAATTGAGATGTGACACCATCATTCTTAAGGATGTTTGACCACAATTGAAAGGAAAACGATGTGATAACTGGCAGAATAATATGGATCATGTAACATCATCACTGTCAATATATAACACCACAATTGAAAGAAACCAATATCTTAATTCCAATGATATCATCAATGTAAACAAATTAAGTAATAAAAGAAAGGTATAGCAGCATATTTGGAAGGAAATGATTTCATAATTGGTAGGATGTGACATTATTAAGGTAAGTGTGTTATATCACAATTGTAAGGAAATGATGTGACATTTAGAAAGAAATTACAACATAAATTGGGTTATGTGACATCTTCTATATCAGTATATAATATAATGTGAAGAAACTAACATCATAATTGTGATAATATGTTATCAACAGTGAAAATATATAATAACATAACGAACAGAAAGTTACATACATGGGGTGATGTGATAAAAGCATATCAATGAAAATACAAGCCATAGTAAAGGGAAGAAAATGTATGAAATAATAACTTGAAGTATGTAACAGTGTAATTTGAAATAAAAGGCATCATAATTGTGATGATGTAACACAATCAACCAAAATGTCTGACATAACTGAAAGGAAAAGATGTGCTTATTGGAAGGATATGATTTTATAATCAGGATTATGTAGAAAAATAATGTAAATAAATGGCATCATAATTTATAAAAACAACCACATAATCATGATGATGTGACAGCAGGTAAATATATGACATCATATTATAACAGATTACATGAATATTGGAAGGACATGACAGCATAGTTGAGATAATATAATATCATCAATGGACATATAAAACAGCAAAATTGAAAAAATAACTGACATTATAATTGTCATGATGTGATATCAACCATGTAAATAGATGACATCATAACAAGAAATATATAACAGGATATTTGGAAGGATTTCATAATTGTGAAGATGTGATACCTTCAAAATAATTGTGACCACACAATTAAAAGGGAGCTTAAGAAGCAAGTGACATGTCACAATAGGAAGCATGTGACCCCTTAATTGGGATTATGTGGCACCATCAATAGAAACTTATGACTTCATAAGTGGAACAAAGTAATACCAAAACCTGGTGGATGTGAAACCAATAATAAGAGTATATGACATCATAATTGGAACGACATGACAACAGACTTGGAAGGGTATGAAAGCATGATTTGCATGATGGGCATCAATTATCAATATGATATCAAAGTGGCTAGAAAATTGCATCATTATTATGATGATGTAACAACCACAATGTAATGTGTAAATATATGAGATCATCAAAAAAAGGATGTGATATCAGTTTTGCTTGACCAAATATATGGATGTGATGTTTTATTTCCCAGGAAAAGATGTCATAGTTGATATTAAGTAAAATGCCAATGTAAAATATGATATCCTAATCAAAACAAACTGATATCATAAATAAGTTGTTGTAATACCATCAAGGCCAATGTATTGCATCATAGCTGGAAGGAACAGACATCCCTTGAAACTCTGTCAAATGTTAGCCTAGGAGAGCCTTCCTGTTAGGAATCCTTTACCTAGATGCTTGGTTGTGTCCATTGTCACTTAATGTCATCACACCCAAGTCTGTGATTGCATCTTTAGTGTTCACCTTGGTGTGTGGAGTAGAGTAGACAGCAGCAGGATTTCTGCGCAGGTCTAAGAATGTTCTTGCTTGAACACAAGGGGACAGATTCCAGTCCCTTTCCCAAAAGTCTATTTTTTGTTTCTGAGTCCTCTCTGTTGTGCTACAGATTGTCATGTGTTTTCTGAAGCATTCCTTTGGAATGAGGCAGCATTTTCTAAATCTCCTAGCACCCAGAATGGGAGATAGTGTCTCAGTGTAGTGTAATTGAGTACCCCATGGTCTGTGCTCCACAAGTCCTGAGCCTAACAAGCATCCATAATCGTATCCCTGCTGTAACCTCCAACTTGAACCCCTTCAACAACCTACAAGCCACACCCACACAACATGTCTGATATACTCAGTAGCTGAATGCCCATAGAGAGCCATCCCAGATGCATAAAGATGTTGCACATTTCTTTAAGTGTTTCTCAGCCATTTTAGATTCCTCTTTTGTGAATTATTTGTTTAGATATGCACCCCATTTGTAATTGGGTTATTTGTTTTCTAGACATGTAGATTCTTGCATTTTTTATATATTTCGTATGTTAACTCTTTATTGGAAGTGGAATTGGTCAATATCTTGCCATTCTGTAGGCGTCTGTTTTGCCCTGTTGACAATGTCATTTTCCTTACAGAAGTTTTTCAGTTTCATGAGGTTCTCATTAATCTTTGATCTGTGGTCCTGACCTTTCAGCATTCTGTTAAAAAAGTTGTCTCCTGTACCAATTCTCTCATGGCTCTTGCTTACTTTCTCTTCAATCAGTTTCAGTATATCTGGTTTTATATTGAGAACTTAGATCCATTTGGACTTGAAGTTTGTACTCAGTAATAGATGTGGATCTATTTGCATTCTTCTACCTCAAACATCCAATTAGACCAGCACCATCTGTTAAAGCTGCTTTCTTTTTCTCATTGGATTTTTTCTTGCTTCTTTATAAATGATCAGGTATCCATAGGTGAATGGATTTATACCTGTATACTTTATACCATTCCATTGGTCATCATGTCTGTTTTTGTGCCAATACCATGCAGTTTTTATTACTATGGTTCTGTAGTACAGATTAAGATCAAGGAATCTTGATACCTCTAGAAGTTCTTTTATTTTTCAGGAGTATTTTAGCTATCCAAAATATTCTGTTTTCCCATATGAAGTTGTGAATTGCCTTTTTAATGTCTTTAAAGAAATATATTGGGATTTTGATAGATATTTCTTCCAGTCTTTAGATTACATTTAGTACCGTGGCTATTTTTCTATGTTATTCTTACCAACCAAGGTGCAAGGGGTATCTTTCCATCTTTGAAGGTCTTCAAATTCAGTCTTCAAGGACTTAAAGATTATGTCATTCAAGTCTTTTATTTGCTTGGTTAGCGTTGTCCAAGATACTTTATGTTATTTGTATCTATTGTGAAGAGTATTGTTTCTCCTATTTCTTTCTGTCTCTATTTTTCATTTGTATATACGAGGGCTCCAGATTTTTTCTTTTATCTTATAGCCAGCCATTTCACTGAAGTTGTTGAACAGCTATAGAAGTTACATGATCGAGTTTTTGAGGTCATTCATATATCATATCTCATCTGCAAATAAGGATAATTTGACTGTTCCCTTGTGAATTCATATCCCATTAATCTCCTTCTCTTGTCTCATTGTTTATGTAACTACTTTAAGTACTGTATTCAATATTTATAAATGAAGGGAATAGCCTGGTCTTACTTCTGATTTTAGTGAAATTGCTTTGCATTTTCCTCTATTTAGTTTGATGTTGTCAGTAGATTGTTGTTACTTACCTTTGTTATGTTTCGGTATGGCCATTTTATCCTCAATCTCTCCATGAGGTTTATTTTGAAGGGTTGTTTGATATTATCAAAAGCTTTCTCACTTTTTAATGATATGATCATGTATTTTTTTCTATTAATTTGTTTATGCAGTGGATTACATTGACTTATTTTCTCATATTGAACCATCTCTTCTTCTCTGGGATCAAGGCTATTCAATCATAGTGAATAATCTTTTTAATATGTTCTTGGATGCGCTTTGTGAGTCTTTTATTGATTTCACTTTCATCTATGTTCATGAGTGAAATTGGCACATAATTGTTTCTTTTTGAACCTTTGTGATGTTTGGGTATTCGCATAGAATGAGTTTGGAAAAGTTCATTCTGCATCTCTTTTGAAGACTAACGAGAAATTTGTTTGTTCTTTCTTTTTTGAATGTCTGATATAATTCTTACCTAAGGTCATCTGCTCCTGGCTTTTTATTTATTGTGAGTCCTTTACTGGCTTCCTAATTTCCTTGAGAATTATACTTCTGTTTAAGTTGTTTATATCCTCCTTTTTCTTTCTGGTTTGGTGAATTGGATATTCTATCTGTCTTTAAATTATGTTGGCTACAGGTTTCTCTATCTTCCAGATTTTTTCAAGCAACCAGCTCTTTGTTTCATTGTCTCTATGAATTGTTCTCTTTCTTTCTATTTTACTGATTTCAGCCCTCAGTTTGAGTAATTCTTGATGTCTGCTTCTTCTCTGTATGCTTGCTTCTATTTGTTCTAGGACTTTCAGAACTGCTCTTAATTTCCTACTATATGAATTCTCCACACTTCTCTGGTAGGCATTTTGTGCTATCAATTTTCCTCTTACAATAGTTATTTCATGTAACATAAATTTGGATATTTTTAAAAATGATTTTCATTGAATTCAAGAAAGTCTATACTTTCTTTCTTTATTTCTGTCTTGACCTAGTTCTCATTTAGTAGAGAGTTGTTGAGTTTCCATGAAATTGTTGACTTTCTGCTGTTTCTGTTGTTGAAGCTGAGCGTTGATCCATCCTGATCAGATAGGATTCAGGGGGTTATTTTAGATTTCCGGTATGTATTGAGGTTTGCATTTTGGCAAAGTGTGTGGTCACTTATGCAGAAGGTTTTGTGAGATGGTGAGAAAAAGAGGTTTTCTTTTCTTGTAGGTAAAATGCTATGTAAATGTGTGTTAGGTCCATTTATTTTATAACTTTTGTTGATGCCAGTATTTCTCAGGTATTTTTTGTATGAATGGTCTGACAGTTGTTGAGACTGGGGTATTGAAATCTCCTAGTATTGGAGTGTGAAGGTCAATGTGTTTATTTAAATTTTGCATTGATCGTTTACAAATTTTGGAGCCCTCATGTTAGGGATGGAAGTGTGAAGAATTACAATGTCACCTTACTGGATTTTTCTTTTAATGGGTATGAAATATCCTTCCCTATCTCTCTGATCAATTTTGGTATGGAGTTTAATTTGATGGATATTAGAATGGCTACATCAACTTGTTTTTTAGGTCCATTCTCTTGGTGAAACTATTCCCAATGCTTTACTCTGAGGTAATGTTTATCTTTGAGGTCAGGGTATGATTTTTGTATAAAGCAGGAATCAGGATTCTGTATTCAAATCCATTCTGTCAGTCTGTTACTTTTTGGTGGGAAATGGAGACCATTGATCTTGAGGAATATGAATGAAGAACAATTGTTAGTTCCTGTTATTTTGTAGTTATTTTTGACATGTGGGAGTGTGTTTCTGTGTATGTGTTTGTGTGTGTGTGTCCCTTCTGTTGAGTATGATAATGTGAGATTATTTATTTCCCGTGATTTCCTGATTGTAGTTATACTCCTTGGATTGGAGTTTTCATTCGGATACCTTCTCTAGGGCAGTTTTGTATCTAGGTCTTGTTTAAATTTGGAGTTATCATGAAATATTTTGTTTTCTATGACTGTGATAATTGAAAGTTTTGCTGGAATATTAGTCTGGGCTGGCACCTGTATTCCATTAGAATCTGTAATTTTTCTCTTTAGGGTTAGGCATTAAGGTATCCATTAAGAAGTTCGGTGTAATTCTAGTAAGTTTGCCTTTGTATGTGATTTGTTGTTTTTCTCATGCAGTTATTAGCATTCTGTGTTTGTACTATGTGTTCAGTGGTTTCATTTTCACGTGGCAATGGGACTTACTTTTCTGGTCCCATCTAATTCATGTTCTATAAGCTTCTTGTACTTTTATAGACATCTCTTTCTCTATATTTGGGAAATTCTTTTCTATGATTTTGTTGAATTTTTTATCTCTACAAATTTTGTGAAGTATCTATAGCCTGATATGTAGTAGCCAAAGAGTCTACCACCTGTGCTAAGTCTGTACAAAAATGAATTTGTGTCTTGAAATTTGTCTAGTTTGGGAAATTATTTTTAAATATCCTCTCATCAAGATTAGCAGCAAGTGCATTTAATGTTGATACAATATACTGGCCCTTGTCTGAGGGGCACCTCCCTTCAGATGTGCTGACATTGGTGAGGGTGTTCATCTGCAATAAGTCATCTCTAACCAAGGCAAACTATCTGAAATTGAGTGCCAAATCTGTTGTAAGTACAGGCACTCATGTTGTTTCACAGATGCCAGATAACAGCCCAGATAATACAGCTAAAAGTACATCAGATCCTTTTCTACAACATTTAATTCCTATGTTTATATGCTGAAAATAATGGTGTAATTGACCTTGCTATCACATCTTCTCACTAATGACTTCATAATGAAATAAGTATCAACAATTCTGGAGCATTAAAAACACTGAGTTCACAGTAATTGAACAGTATTTGTTGTCATGATCATGTGACACAGAGACATAGAAGGAACATGGCTATAAATCCAACTTAAAGACACCAAATTAGATAGATGGGCATAGGACTTTATGTATACAAATAGACTTAAATGGGAAATTGCTTTCAATATAGAAATATGAGACAAGTTTTTCAATGTTTGGAAATATTTATTTATTTATTTATTTGTTTATTATTTAGCTTTGTTACAAGATATTATGTATTCAAGGTTGGTCTTGAGCTTATGTTTTAACTAAGGCTGGGCTTGACTCCTGACATTTTTCATTTGCCTTTCCAGTCCTACGGTTAACTGTATGTACCACCATGCCTAGTCTGTGTAGTCCTGGACATCAAACCCAGAATTTTTTTCAATGCTAGATCTGCAATGAACTATGTGACCAGCCCAAATTTGTGGATTTTTCTCTTTTTTATGAATTGACTTTTTGATTTTGTGTGTGAGTCTGAGTGAGCATTGTGCTAATGTGTACCTTTGTATTCTGTATAATGAAAGGGTCTCTGTAAACAAATTACTACATCAGACAAGATTATCGAGTGAAGAAGTTGTTTTCAATCCTTTCAGGAACAAGCATTTAGATATCACATATAATAATTTGAAATGAAAATTATATATACTTTTATCTCTTTGTTAAATGGTTTCCATAGACTGTATTTCAGAGTACAGAAGCTATATACTATTAAGGGCATAAACATTGGCGTGAGACAAATATTCTCAGGCTAGAGAGATGATTCAGCAGTTGAAAGCACTATGTAATCTTCCCGAGGACCAAATCCTAGCTCCTGTGTACACATATGCACACACAAACATGTATACCCATATTATCATCCGCCCCCCACACACACGCAAGATTAGTCTGAGATTATTTGGTTTCGTTGGTCAAAACTTACTGTGTTCTCTGCATATCTCAAAACATTTTCATCTTCAAGCTGTTGACTGAAAATTCCATTTTGAAAGGTGTCATTTCAGTCCTTTGTAATGTATACTGTCACTCAGAAGTTCTTCATTTTCTTTCTTCGTTGTATGAGTATTTCACCTCCACTTATTTCAATATATGCACTTGCTTTTCTGCACTAGGATGGTTTGGTGAAGAAAGGCCAGTCTAAGACTTAGAAATGAGATTCCTGGCATATACTGCCTATCTTTCCTTTTATACTGGGACTACTTTTAAATTAAAATATTAGTCATTATGACATTT
Organism: Cricetomys ansorgei; assembly: GCA_026225945.1. Classification (NCBI taxonomy): domain Eukaryota; kingdom Metazoa; phylum Chordata; class Mammalia; order Rodentia; family Nesomyidae; genus Cricetomys; species Cricetomys ansorgei. Next base: position 806,490 of record JAMJFZ010001467.1, read on the forward strand.
AACATCTAAAATTCTCAGCACCATTTTCAATTAAAACAATGCCTTCTTTTACACACAGAATATTATTAGCACACCTAGTAAAAGAAACATTATTCTTTTACCAGCATCTACTAGTCACGTTATAGTCTTAAAAATTCTTTGGAATAGTGGTTGAATTATTTGAACAGGATCTGAAAAGTTGTGTACATTACCCTTTCATTTGAGATAGCATGTCTCTATGTAGCACTGAATAGCCTGGAATTGGCTATGTAGAACAGACTGCCATCATACTCTCACAAATCCATTTTCCTCTACTTCCTGGGTGTTGTGATTAAAATAATTGGCCACCACACCTGGCTATATGTCATTAGGTCCCTTAAATCTCAATTATTCAATCTTAGTCATATGCTACCTCTCCTGAATCTAATGAAACCCTGGCTGGTCTCATACTCACTCTCTTCCTGAAGATAATTTTGAATTCCTTATTTCTACATTTATCTCTATATTACCAGAATCCATGAAAATTCCATCTTGCCTTCGTCCCTTAAATATCTTCACATCAGTATTTCTACCCTTCCTTTATTGCCATTGAAAAGATATCAGGGAAATTGTCCTGAACTGTACTCTTTTCTGACTTAATCTGATTGCTCCAAAACAATGGTATTAACTAGTTCCTTATCATCTGTGTTTCTTAGAAAGTGTCAGCTGTAGACTGCTCTGCTTGATTCAGTGGTTTAGGGAAACAAAGTTGCATAGGTATCTCCATTCTGAATGATTCAAATCAGTAGGCATACAATATCTTTGATGCCTTTCTTGATTGGCCAGATGGGTACCCTTGTAGAGAATCCAATCCAATATTCTTAAAGACCTTCATTCACCTTTACATCCTTTAGCATGACAACCATGTTCAAGATTCCCAGGAGGATAGCTGCAGTGAATGGTGGGAAAATTTTCCAGCCATTGTTTTCATTGTTAATGCAATGCTCTTCCTAAGGTGATTTCTGATCAGGGGTGGAAGAAGTAGCCGAAGGCCAAATTGTATTCCATGATAGGGACTGTAATTTAGACAGCCCATGAAGTGGCTAGGGGACATGTGTTCTCTGTTCTTTAAATAGAGAAGAATCTAAGTTCCAATATTGTAGAATACATTGCAGAGTGTGCCACGTATGTAGTAGATGCACAACTGAACATCTACTTTTCCTCTTCCATTTTAATACAAATAATAATGATTGGTCTATGGTGGATTGTCCCATGCAAACACAACCATCAACAAGTGCTCAGTTTGTGCAGGTATCACAGACAATAGGAATCTTCCCAAGTATACTTGCTTGGCTACTCATATGTCTAAGCAGAGAAGACCTTTGATTGCCAAATATGTGGACAGCAGCTGATCAGTAATTTCATTCCATAGGCTGCTCTTTGTAAAAGCTCTGAGCAGGTTGACATGCAGATAGCTATGTTATCAGCAACACAGAGGCTCCCTGGATTGTGGATATTATAGAGTAAGGATAGGGTATTGAGAAGGAGCCAATACTCTTGTTATCTCTGGACATCACATAAGATCTCTACAGTGAACACATAACCTCTGCAGTTTCAGTTCTAAGGCGTGAGGAGTTTGGTGGCCTGTAGGATTATGAAGGCATTTCCCTAATGAAAATGCTAATTTTCTATGAATTCAAAGATAAAAGACTGTCCTGTATACCTGTGGCACAAAATTTATGGCTGCATGAGAGTTGGTGAATATGGATATCATTTCCTGTATTCTGTGTGTGTGTGCGTGTGTGTATATACCTGTGTATTTCTGTGTTTGTTTGCTGGGAAAAGTAGTCAAACAAATACATGCTATACCATGTTTGAGTATTAATGCTTGGATGACAACTCTTTTTTGAGTAGAAGCAGATAGAGGAAGGGGTAGATCCGGGATATTGGGATGCTAGGAGGACCTGGGAGGAGTACAGGGAGGGAGGACAGAAGGCTGGATGTATTTTATGGGATAAGAAAAACAAAAAAAATAAAAATGAAAATAACACGCAGATTGAATGTTGTGGGAATGGAGGGCAATGATTGTAAAGTATATTTTTTGTTTGGTATTTGACTTTTTTAAAACAAACTTTTACAGTTATAATAGATTTGGGTGATGAACACAATGTATTGATCTGCAACCATTGTAACTTTTATAAAATATTTTTGAGCTCAAATAAAAAAAGAAATACTCAAACACCAACTTCACTGAATTGCACCTTGATAGTTAAAAATTTAAAAAAAAAGATTTCAGAATTTTGGTTTTATTTGAGTCCTTGAGTGGCTAGGGCTGAGTAAGGCAGAAATACAAGAATGTTTGTCTCCAGTTTCATGGTAATAGAGCAAGAGTATCTGAAATATGTCTGGGAGCCCATCAATATATACTGAATGGCATAATAATGTATCCTCTTGCTTGTGTGCTTTACGATAGCCTTCATACATAAATGTGTGGTTAGAGAAATAAATATTTTGCAACTCATAAAGAGACTTACATCCTGTTGATAAAATAAAGACGTATATACTGATGTGTCAGGACAGGGTAGGATCTGCATAACATAAAAAATATTGATAAATTATGACAACTCATAAGATTATATTGGTTGCCTGAGATGTCTTGTCTCTGCCTTTGCTTCCAGACATTTTTCCTCAGGATTCTGTAGGTTCATCCACGTAATAATGGAATTTGATTCATCTTTTCAAACTGGTGCTCTCATTAAGATGGAGCCATTTTAGTAGACACTGCCCATATTCCTTGGAAATGAGTATCCTGTACAATCTTCAACCCTAAGACCATTACAATTACTCAACATTGTAATTACATTACTAGCCAACATTGCCTAAGATAGTGAGTGGGTTGCCACCTGGGAGTCTTGCTTTGGGCAGTAAATTGGGAAAACTGGCTCAAAAGAGGGCCAATTGAGTAGATCTAGATTAAAAGGAACATGACATTCTAGGTGAAATCCTACCCTGAATCAGAGTTGTCTTTTTGACGCAAATTGTTCACAAGAGCAAAAAGGAAATAACCTGGCAAGTGTTTGTTCACCTTGTGGCTAATTAGCCACCTCCGTCTGTCTTTGCAAAGACTATGAGGTCAGGTGCCCATCCTGCCCTCATGCTAATGGGACTTCCTCACCCAGAGTACCGGGACCCTGCCTCCTCTGGGGAAAGATATTTAAACTGGGAAAATCCCGCCAATAAAGGAGATCATGATCCATCAGATGCGTCTCCTGAGGCTTCCTTTTGCATCTGGTCCTCTATTCTCAGATTGCGTGATCAGAAACTGCGAGAAAACAACCGAGACTCACTCCTTGGTTTCTGAGTATTTTCCCTCTGCTCAAACTCCAGCTCTGCCCTTCTGGCCAGGGGGTGTAAAACAGGTCACCACGGGTCAGGCACCAGCTGTGTGCACGGGAACCCAACCAAAAAGGCAGGTCTGTGGCGGTTCACGTGCAGGACAGAGGGAAAACAACATGACGTCTTCTGAGGCTTGCATACCTCTAGAATTCTTGTCCTAACAGAGACAAAAAATACAGTTCCTGGTGCCCTTTGTAACCATGATTAGCAAGGACGCAAAACAGTAGTCACTGAAGAGTGCATATTGGGCTTGGGAAAAGGTGGACTTGTCTGGGCTCCTTTCTTTTGTTCCTAACAGTAAACTGAGAGATCTAAATTTACTACAACCCCAATCACTGCCCCAAGCTGCTTTCTCTTATCTCTAATTTCACTCATAACATGATTGTTGGAATACACACCAGTAAGTACATAATGCAACTTTCCAATCACCTGTCTTTTACATATATCCATTCATCCTTGACTTCTTTATCCCTGCCTCCTTAACCACTTCCCATCTTTATCTTTTAATAGTTACTCCTATGTACATTTATTCCTGCCTCTTTTATTTTTATTTTATTTTTTCCTTCCTTTTCCTGTCTTAATTCTTTTTGCATTTTTAAAGGTTCTTCTTTTGGAGAGTTGTATGTTTAGTATTCATCCAACTACCTATCAGACAATGTTTGTTATAGGAAACCCCATTTCCATTAGTAATACATGGTGCTGGGAGCATTTCACCATGACTAGACATCTTGTACAGCTAAAAGATGTGGATCAGCAAAGAGCAGAAAGCTGTGTGATTTATTCATGGTGGAAGAATGGGTACCATAGGGCCTAATATTAATCCATGTTAGGGGATGGGGTGTACAAAAGCTCAAAAATTTAAAAGGGATAATTCATACTGTGTTCTTCCCCTAGATTGGAATGTAAGCCTTTAACATTTCAGTAGGCCATTGAGAGTAAGCTATGACTGTTGTAGATGTAGATCAGCATCTCTTATACTTGTTCCCAAAAGTTTAAACAAAAAAGATTGTTCTATGGTAGAATTGCTATACAATCTCAACTATGAAAAAGAGCCCATGTACATCAGTACTTTAGATAGTGCAATTATCACAGGAATGTATTCTCATTAGTATAATTGTCTGTTCTTGTGACCAAACATAGAGGATCATTGGCTAATTGCAATCACTGATAAGGGACAAATGTTAAAATGCCCAGAAAATGCAAGTGAGCATGCATGCTGCATACTTTCGCAAGAGAGGAAGCCCAGCCTTAAAATGTGCAGAAAACCTGGTAAAGGGTGTACGTAGTTGATGTAGGACAGGACATATATTATTTGCTCCCTCCCTTTTAAGAAAAAAGGTCTATGGTACATTCCCTGTGCAATCACAACCATCAACAGGAGCCCAGAATAATACAAGTTATAGTGCAGGGACCACACAGCTAAGTATTTTCTATAGTCAGTATAAATGTCTATTCTGAAAATATTGGCTGTAATTGACTCACAATTGTAAACAGCAGCGGTTCATTCAATTGAATTATAGCCGACTCCATATGAGAAGTCAGTGAATGCCAAAATCCATATGATTCACAGTTCAGCAACATAATAGATACTGGAATCTGGTTATACAGAGGAGGGGGCTGTTGGGTAGAATGTGTACAAGCAAACATTCTTGTTTTTTTCCTCGGAATATTCTGAAAGATATCAAAAGTGAGGAGGCAGCTTCTGTAGTCTCAGGATTTCGACAATTGGAATGCTTCATGTTTGGATATGAAAAGCTTTGCCCAAAGTAAAATGGCAATTTTCCAATAACCAACAGATAAATATATGTCCTGGGTACCTGTGTTACATAATCTATGGAAGCATGGATATGTGTCAGCATGTATGTCATTTTATGTATCTTTCATTTGTGTGTGTGTGTGTGTTTGTGTGTGGGTGGGTGTAGTTGTATGAATGTTTGTGTGTCTGTCAGTTTTGTTTTGTTTGAAAAGGAAGAGATATTCACATACTTATTTCTGCCACTGATTAGTACTTTTCCATTGTGGCTTAGTTCTTCTATTAAAAAAATAGATTAGTGAACTTGTATTCCTATGATTTTAAAGGAGCTGTGTACAACAGAGTGACAGATTGGTGTTAGTAGTATGCATGCATTCTGGTGATATGAACACACAAGTATCTGACATAAGTCTGAGAGAAAATGAATCTAGTTGATTGGCAGTGTAATACCTTCACTTACTTGTCTGGTTTGAAACAGCAATTGTAGTTAAATTACTGGCAGAAGAAGTAAAATACAGATATAGCTCAGACTTTGATTTTGGAAATAGTGAATAGATATATAGTGAATTGTCATCAAAGGGTGGGATCTCTATGGCACTAGGGTAGTATTAAATTGTGGCAGACAATGAGATCATAATGATTCTCTAATGACCCTGATGAGATTCTTATTGTCCCATATCATGAATTCAACAGGCATCGAACCTCTGAGGTGCTATGGGTTTTTTGCTGCTTTTTTTCTTTTTATGACTGAAGATCAGCATCGTTTACCTCCTTTATTTCAGTATATGTTGGCTTCAAATCAAGGCATGTCTTGAAACCAGAAAGCCGACCAGAAGCTGGCACTAGAACTCAAGGTACTAACCGCAGCTGGCACAGGTTACAGCTGTGGATAAACTGATCCAATAATTTTGGTTGTGAATGTCCACTTTCAAAAAATTGTTACTTTGAAATGAATACCTCAACCCTAGTATGTTTGTATCCACAACAGAGTGAGTTCTCCACTGTTTACCCACTGTCAGCAAACAGTGAAGCCATTTCTTACACTAGTCAGTCCCTGTTTAATGAGGTAGATGTATTTCTCTTTTGGCAGCTCTTCAATACTTTGTATGTTTATTTTATTCTGCTCTTAAACAATACATCATGACATCAGGTATTCTTTCTACTGTCCCAAGTCCTTCCTTTTTTCTCCCAGATGCACTGATCTTAATTTCCCTTCTGATGAGAGCTTTTCACTCACAGATATCAACAGAACCCAGCCTAAGAAAAACTTAAAATCAAAGTAGTATGAGAAAACTCACTAGTAGGTAGTGAGTACCAAGAGCAGACAAAGGAGTCAGAGAAACCCCTTCTCCCATTGCTACAAGTCCCATGAAAACAGAAGGCAAAAGTGCATACCATATATGCAGAGGATCTCATGTAGATGCATACAGGCTCTGATTTCTGCTTCAGTCTGAGTGAGCCCATATGAGCACTGTCTAGTTGATACAGTGGTCTTTGTTCTCCTGTGTCTGTGATAACTCTGGTTTCCACAATACTTCCCTCACCTCACTTTAGTTTTCCCTGAGATGTTAAGGTAGGGAACCAGTTGAGATCTTTAGTTTACATTCTCTCTATACCTAATAAGTGTAACTGTGGGTCTCTGCGTCTATCTTTATCAGCTGCTTGAGGAAGCCTCTCTGGGAAAGATTAACAAAATATCATTAGGAATTATTTCATTATTTTTTACCAAATTTTTCCTAGCATAGTTCTCTGGGGTACCCAGACTCAGGTTTCTGTCCATCCAGGCAGTGTCAGCCATAGGTTTTCCCACCTGATGTGGGCCTCAAGTAAGATCAGTCAAGTTTTTGACCCTCCGACAAGTTCTCTGCTACCATTGCCCCAGCATAACTTGTATGAAGTACTCTGAGTAGTTCAAAGGTTTGAGAATGTATTGTCTACATTTGGGAGCACAATTGGAGACTCTAACAACATAATAATGACTGTGATATAAACAATGTGAAAAATCATATTTGCAAGAATCTGACATCATAATATTAATGAGATGAAATCAACACATCAACAATTGAAATACATGACCTCATAATAAGGACATGACAGCAAATTTGGACGGACAACATAATCAATATGATTGATATAAACAATGTAACTATATGACACCGTAAACAAAGAGAACTGAAATCTTAATCATGATCATGTGACAACATTGTAAACATATGTCTTTATAAAATGAGTGATATCACACCGAAATTAGAAGGAAGAGATATCATAATTGTAACAATGTGATACCATCAACATAAATATGTGAAATCACAATAAGAAGAAAATGACCGGAACTTTGGAGAATATGACAATATAATATTCATTATGTGACATTAGCCATGTAAATAAATATGATATAGTTTTCAGAAACAGATTTAATAACTATGATGATGGTACATAAATACTATAAATACATGATGACATAATAGGAGGTATATTACAGAATAATTGGCAGGAACTGACATTTTAATTTCGATGATGTGACACCATCATTGTAAATGTGTGACATCACAATTGAAAAGAAATGATGTGGTAATTAGAGGATAAGACATCATAATGTGGATTATTTGAATTAATTTATGTATATATATGACCTCATAATTGGGAGAAACTGACAATTATGAAAAGCTGACATCAAGAAGATATGATATCACAATCAGAAGGATATGACAGCATAATGAAAGGAATTGATATTATAAATGGGATGATGTGAAACCATCAATATGAGGTTGTGACAGAACAATTGGAATGAAATGGCATGTTAATGGGAAGAATAAGACATCATAATGTAGATAAGGATGTGACATCATTAATATACATATATGTCAGCATAATTCAAACTGACATGAAACTGTGATGAAATGATATAAACTATGAAAATACATGACCAATGGAATAAACTGATATCATAAATGTGATGATGTGACATCAATAATGTATATGCATAACATCACAATAAGAAAAAAATGAAAACCTATAGGAAGGATATGACACTCATTATAAATGGAATGTGACACCATCAAAGGAAGAATATGACTCATAACTGGAATGAATTGACAAGATAATTGTAAGAATAAGTCATCCTACTTTGGGTTATGTGATATCAACATATGAAATCATTATTGAAACACACTGATGTCATATACATGATAATAGGCAACAACAATGTAAATATGTAATACCATACTGTGATTGATGACTGCAGTATTGGAAAGAAATGAAATCATATTTGGGATGATGTGACACCATCAAGGTATGTAATATCAAAATTTGAAGAAATGATTTGAAAATTGGAAGGATAAAACACCTTAAAATATGGGTTATGTTACATCATCAATGACAGGAGTGTAAAAAGCAACATTCAAAATGGTTCATAGACATGGGTAAGTTTCAGCAGTGCAGGAACAACACCAATCAACCGTAAAACCTTGACATTCAAAAAATTCACAGCCCTCAACCCTACACATAAAACTACAGACAATTGAGCAAAGTTAAGAGTGCAAAAAATATATTCAGGGAAGAACACTGATATTGGATTTTCAGAGTCACATGGTCAGACCCAAAACAAATCATAGAGGTTAGAATACAGATTGGAATCATTGAGGAATATATATGCACATACATGTAAATAATAACAATGAACAAAGACGTCAAAAGTTTGAAAGACAGAAAAGGGAGATCAATTGGTGGGTTTAGGGCAGAAAAGAAAAAGGGATCTGTGTGATTTTATTATTTCAAATGTAGAAAAATTATACATACACATATAAATTTGTGTTTGTATATATTACATATTCATATAGCTTGTTACATATAACGTATGAGTATTTTATATTTTATATGTAATTATATGTAATAATATTTTACATAATTTGTATATATTATATATAATTTGTACATATATACATTATATACAAATTATGAGATCCATTACTTTTGATACCAAAATATAAATATACAAACTAATATGTCAGTATATATATATATATATATATATATATATATATATATATATATATATATATATATCCTGAGTATCCAACAGTACAAAAAGCCCTTGAAAAAACAAAAATAAAATTTTATATGCAGAATCAATCAAATTCTCTATTAAGTGTCTGTGCTATCTCTTTATGTATGGTATGTCTATATCATTATCTACATATCCTCTTTCCAATTCAGGTGTCATAACCTTCCATGTATTGTGTCATATCCTTACATTCATAGTGTCATTTCCACAGTTCATGTTTATATCTCTTTTTTTTTCAGTGTCAGGTTCGTCCAGTTTTTGTTGATGTTTGTTCTTGCATCCATTTTTCCTTTTAGTTGTGAATTTGGATAAGATCATACTGATATGGCTTCCATGCATACTCACTTCATCATCTATGTTAGGATGAACCATTTTGTATTATGTTAACTCTCCTGGATCAGTCTGGACACGTTTATGCTTATATCCTTGCTTAAATCAACAGATTCTCCCATGTTAGGTTAGTGATTTAGAATTAACTAGTATTTGCAAGTTTCCCTTACCTATGCTGCATGTTAAGTCCCAATCACAGTACACCTGTGCCACTTGCTGTCTACGTAAGGAAACAGCAAGCAGTCCTCAAACACAGGATAATGTTCTCAGGCAGGTGGCAGTGCCTTAGGGATGCACTTCCATCAAAAATAAATACATGAAAGGAGTATAAAAAGCTACTTTCATAAAATGTCACTGACATGACTTATAAATATGAGCAAGACAAAAATTTTATAAAGCAAGCATGCCGATATGGATGGGGAAAAACTTACAGGCCTCAGCACTACACATGAAAATAGAGACTACTGAGTGTAGCTATGAGTAGAAGACATGTATACAAGGAGGATCATCCTAATAAGATGTCCATCCGTGGTCAACCTTAAAAGCCTGCATGTAAATAACATCTCATAGATTGAGCAGGACACAGTTTCGAATTTATATTCACATATATATATATATATATATATATATATATATACAATAAAAATTAATAAACAAAGAGGTCATCAATTTGAAGGACAGAAACAAAGGTTATATAGGAGTGTCTGTGGAATAAAAGGAAGGGTGAAATGATGTAATATTCTTATCTTACTATCTCAAAAGTAACACAAAATTATATATTATATATACACATCACGTCTATACACAGAACACCCAAGACTATGTCAATCAGGCAACAACAATGAAGGCTTACAAACAGGTAGGTGCTGTTCCAGACTACAGATATTGGGTTTTGGTGGTTTGGGTGGAAGTGAGGTAGGAGATAATGAAAGCACTGAACTGGTTTCCCAAGTAAATATCAGCTCGGATTTTCAGACTATGTGGTATCTGTTTGTTTATTTTGTTGAACTGTCATTGAACCCAGTACATGTCACTCAAGCACTCCGACTGATTTATGCCTACAGCTCTGGTCTCTATCTTTCTTTTAATTTTGACTTCAAAGAGTCTTTGATGCAGAGAATGTTAGACATGATCTGTAATCTCATACTTGGAAAGGTGAGGCAGAAATATCCCAAATGTTACAGGCTAGCCTAAGCTATATAAAACAAGCATTTCTTCAATAAATACTATTTATAAATTCTGCTTTTTAGGTTAAAACAATAATTTTGGAAACATACAACCACCTTCTGGGACTTGATAGATGTTTCATGTTTAAGAGTACAAACTGCTCTTGAAGACGATTTGAGGTAAGTTCCCAGAACCCACACGATCTGTAAAGTTGCTACCTGTAACCAAGATACCTCTGAATGCACTTGTATTTGTGTATCACTCATACAGTCTTGAAAATAATACTCCTATGAGCATATACGAAACCTTAGAATGCCCTGATTCTTCAGTTAACATATATTCTATTTTGTTGTCTGTAGGAGTATAATCCAGTTTGGTGTCTTTGGTGCAGTTGCATGATGTCTATCAAACCAAATGCCTACTGCTTACATCTAAACTTACTTCAATAGCCTGGGAAGAAACTGCATATTTTTCAGAGATCTAGCATTTTCCATATAAGCATTCCAATTTAAGCAGGAACAAAATCAAAGGAAGAAGATGTATTGCATGATGATCTTCACTTATCAAAGTCTATTCAGGAAAATACAGAAACTCTCCTGTGAAGACACGGTCTATCCAACCTTACAAAGCTTTGTGAAGACCCCGAGTTATGGTTTGCCTCTTGGTTTGTGACTTTCCCTTCCAGCTTATTCTGCAAGATGCTACCAAGCCCAGGTTAGAAGGCTGGGTGCTGAGAGTTGGGACCTTGCCAAGTTTGTAACTTTCCAGTCTGATTTTGACGCAACTAAGAACAACAGTGCCTCTGCTCCGTCATTTTTCCTAGGAGATCCAGTGAAGCAGCCAACAGGTAAGTAGTGCGTAGGTCCAAAGCAGTGGAGGCAAAGACGGGACTCAGTTTGCCCAGGAGACCCAAGCTCCTGCCTGAGGACCCCATGAACTTCTTCCATAAGTAACAACAGCAAGTTCCTCCAACTTATACTTCCTTCTTCAGTGGCAGTGTCTACTTCCAGTGAGGGTTTTGCAGAGAGCAGACCATGTTCATAATACACTGGGTTGCACCTCATTGGGCACCTGTTTAAATTGTCAGGAGATTGCGTCCTGAGTCTTGGAATTCACCTGGGATTCATGGACAGTGGTAGAAACAGGCAGATTACTAACAATGACATCAGTGAAGGACAAGGCAGTAGACCAAGGAGATCATTTCCCTGCCCTCCCTTCTCCCCTTTCTTCCCCTTCTCTATCATCTCCTCCATTTACCCACTCTCCTCTCTCTTTGTCATTCTCCCTGCCTTGGTCTTTTCCACCCTGCTGTCCCCTCTGTTGGGGGAATGTACACTGCCACCTTGACAAAATTCCTGGCTCTTGTTGCTAGGATTTGGGGCTCACTAGCTATGTTACCCCCTTTTCTTCCTTTACTGTACAGTGGCAAAAGCCTCTCATTAATAAGATTGTATATTTGACCTTAGAGTAAAAATTAATTTAAATCAATTCTGGGAGAAGCTGTGAGCAGACTCTGCAATCTATGCTCAAAAGTAATTATAAATGTCTCACTGACCTGCAAATTGTGGCAGGATTGAGAACTACTTATACTTGCTGCAAGCATATCATAAACTATTCTTAGCAAATCTGACCTTCCTAGGAGAAAGAGCACATTTAGATCTGCAAAGAGACTAGACAGTAAGTCAGCACACTTAGAAATATTAATGGATAATTCACCCCTGAGTAGGTCCCCCTTTTTATAATAAGACTATACAGACTTAGAATAAGCTATTCATTAATTAAACTATTGTGTTAATTTTCTCAGTAAAAATAACCTTGAAGATTAGAGCTTACAGCTTCAATCTATGAAGGACATTCCTGCTTATATTGTAATGTGCTTAACACCAGCAAACTACAAAAAATAAAGAAGCATTGTGTTTACTTTTTAAGCTACAGGAAACTTGTCTCAGGGTGAGATGTATTCTCTCAAAGAGAAAAGACTCTCCTGAGTGAGTATTCTTCCTCTGTGGCAAAAAGTGCTTGATTGCCAGTTCTTTCTCAAAAGTGTGTGTATTTTTCTATCAAAATGTATGTCTGAGCTTGTCACATTAAAGTGTGAATGTACAATTTATTTTTGTCCTCAAAAAAGAAACAACTGTCTGTGTTTGTTTATCATAACTTTCCTTCACCAGTCTGTTTTCTTCTGTGGAGTGTTCATAGAACCTATTGTGGGTGAAGGCTGGACAGTAATCTACACTCCTCTCTCTCACATCCCCACTCATTTGCTCTCTCTTTTGTCTCATTCTCAACCCTCTTTTCTTCCCTGTTCCCACCTTTCACTGAAAGCCAATTCCTCTGGCTACCCTTCCACCTGTACAAAAAGCAAATATGAATCAGTGTCTCTCTTCTACAGGGTGTAACAGAACAACAACATGACAGACACTTGCTTAAATGATCAGGCCAGCGCTTAGCAAGCACAGCACAGAGGACTCACTGACTTCCACAAAGGACCCAGAGAAGCAGTCTCAGAAAGTATCCCACCAAGGAGAGGTTGCTGTTCCTAGTAGAGGCTCATGTTAACAAAATTGGTTGTTCATGATGTGAGGACTGTAGATCTCAGGTATACTGACAATAAAAAGTAGTATACATGGGAGCTAGAAGTGAACTGCTATAAAAGTGAACTTTCTCCTGAAAACAAACTACACAGTTTTGGGCTTCCAAACTCTCATTTAGTCCACAGGCTTCTACCCACAGTAAATACAAACCAGAAACCCTCTATTCTGGACAACTTTAATCCAGAAGGTACTAGAGACAAAAGAAGGAATCATCAGAAGCAAAGTTATGCCTGTGTGTTTGAGAGGTAAAATCACAGAAACCCAAACAAGTTGTTTTTTTCATTTTAAAAATTCATATATGTTTTGTCTGCTTGAATATTTGTGTACCGCCTGTGTTCCTGGAGCCCGAGGACATCCGAAGAAAACACTAGATCCCCTGAAACTGGAGTTACACTGGCTTGAGAGCTGCAAACAGAATCTTGGGTACTCAGGAATTTCTCTTAATTCCTGGGCTACATCGCTAGTCCTCTGTGTTTGATTTTTATGTACACCTGTATTTTATTATACAAAAAACTAATGACTTCTGGGAGATATGTTAACCCTAGATTTTATAAGATACCAAAATGTTCTCCAGACTGGTTGTAGCATGCCCACCAACCACTATATGAGCCTTTTAATTTCTAATGTCACCACTAATATCTTGGTGAGATCCAATCCTGGCAGGAGTTCAGTGATCTGGTAGGGAGAGACAGAGTGTATGTGGATAATATGAATAAAGCATCACATCTTATAGATGGGAACAGACTTCTATTTCAGGAATTTCATTCTGCCTATCCTTCTCTACTTCTCTCCATCTCCCTACTTCTTTTTCTCTCTATTCCTCTAATGTCTCTCTGCTTTTTGATGCACTTTATAGTATATTTACAAAGAACTTATGGAGAAAAATCATACTTCAACCACATCTTAACCATAAAATACCTTCACTTAATGATTACAAGCTTTAAATTTTAGTGATTAAAAGGTCTATATTGTTAAACAACAAGTTATCTTAAACTCACAACTGAATAGCTAGTATTTTCTCCACACAAGACATTTAAAACCAATACTTTTTCTATTATACATTAACAGTGTTTACGGATGCAAACTAGTTTTGTGACCAGATTCCATTGTTGCTGACAGGTTGCAGTTGGTAGTGAATGAATATACCTAATGTTATTCTAACTAAACCATTTTCATTTAGCTAATATCATAGGACAAATTTGTTATAACAAGAAAACTTTAAGTTTTTTTGCTTTTCTTAGGTAAAAGGAGAGTCTACTACAAAGCTTTATGTACACCAGGATCACCCCAAACTCATGAGGTAATAATTAAGTATAGAGACCAAAGAAAAATAAATTTTATTTTTGTTCAAGAAAGTTCAATGTTAACAGTGGCTACTGAAACTAATTTGTTATTTCTTGATCATGGTACTTCCTGTCTTTCATAGATGAAATTCAAGGGCCCTTGAAATTAAGTTTTCTTTTATCTTGCTTTTTATCCCTGATGAAAAACAAGTCCCTAGCAAAAGTTAGGTCTCTTATTTTTATATTATTTCTTAGGTTGCTAATGTGTCCAAGGTTATTGATTCTAAGGCAGCTGGTAAAATAATTATCTAATACTATACCTATACATGAAAAAAACCTAATTTTCCTAACTATACATGAGTTTTTATTTCTCTTTCTGCAATTTCAACTGAATCATAATTTACCTGAGTGGCATTGCCTTGGGGAAAATCACCTCTATTGCTATGGATAAGACCAAAAAATCACCACTGTTGATATGGATAGTATCATCATAAAGATAAAATTACTATGATAACAATATTTATAACCAAGCCAATTAGCAGCAACATCAGAAAGGGCCAACCAGAAGACAATACTCCCAATGAGCTCAAAAATTGGAGGTAAAATTCATTAGTACTACAACAAAATATGGTGAGTTATAACTTCTGAGGTTCAAAGACAGGATGTAGTTATTCTGACAATACCTGTTACTGTCTTTTCTAACCTAGCCATCCTGTTTTTCCATTCTTTAAAATGATGTATATATTTTTACTTCATAGGTACGAATGTGTATCTAAGTGTACCACATACATGCAATGCTCACAGATGCATTGGATCCTGTGAAACTATATTTACAGATAATTGTGAGGTGCTATGTCTGTACTGGGAACCAAACCTAGTCCCTCTGCTAGAGCAGCCGTTGCTTTTAACTGCTGAGGCAACCTTCCAGTGAACACATTGTTTATTCTTGGGACACAGCCTTGTGTTGACTTCTAAGACATTACACGCTCCTAGTTTGTCTTCTAATTCAATTGTTGCTCTTTCTTAGTCCCTGAGTATGTTTCTTCCTCTTCTTCAATCCTGTTCATCCTCGACCTCCTTTTCCTCCTCCATCTCCTTCTATTCCATTTCCTTTCTCTTCCTTCTTCTGCTCTCCTCTGTCAAATCTCTCTGTCAATATTAACTTGAATGTATTTATCCCTGTGAAACCATGAATGAATGTAATGTCACAAACTGGCATCCAAGGCTTTACAATAGTGGAATGGGCTGCAAATTAAGACACTCATTCTTGGTCAGCAATTTCATAAGCAGTTCAATCATCTCCTTGCCCATACCTACTTTTAATTTTTTTTCATAATTAGACAAAGAAGGAAACAATTCAAATCCACATCTTACTGACTATCCATGTTCTCTACTATGACTCAAACTGCAATCTATAAAAAGTAAGGCATTTTTCCTGATATTTTCATGAAGTTGCACAAAGAACAAAAAACATGGAGAGTATGTCCAAAGTGTACAAACCTGCTGTAAAAAGGAATCTGTCCACAAGAAGATGACTCTCCAGGAAACATAGGAAATAATCACTTATCTTTAACACAAAATTGTCCCAAATGTAGCTTGATATCTGAGCTATGTTTTCCTGCTATGATGACTTCTAATACTGATGTTATGACTCCAATGGTTGGCTTCAACATTGCAAGGCTTCACCATATCGTCACATTAAAAGGAGAAATTAGCATAATCACTGCAACCCCTGAAAGGCATCTAGGCATCAGATAACAGACATTTATATGAGGCACAAGAGAGGACATTGATAATTAACTAATTAATTAATATTTTTTCACTTTTTATGAGGCATGAGAAAGTATAGTATCCAAAGCATTTTAAGATATCCTTAAAAATGTTCCCCTTTCCACAAAACCTGGTCATGGCCTTTGTCACAGTATTCCATCCTCCTTCTCAGAGCATGTGTGTCTATGCTTTTGCTTCCATCAAGCCATGCTACTTAAGTAGCACAAAACCATACAGTGTAAGCCATCCAGACAGCAGTAATTCTGAGTAACTTTCTAGAACTTTGTTCACTTCCTGATGATAACATGAGCTTGAGCTCTGCATGTGTGGCTTTCTATACATATGCATGAATTCAAGGAGAGCCTCTCTCAAAAGTACAGTACCTTGACCATATTCTGGTGACCCACCTGAAATTGAAATTCCCCCCATTCTTAAGGGTCCTTGAAACTTTCCTCTGCTATGAAACTGTTTTAAAGGACATTCAAATCTTTTCAGGGTGTTAATGGGAATTTAAACATCTGCCCATGGGTTGATGTGAACTTGATATACATCTGGAAGGAGAAATCCTACTTTTTCACTCTCATGGAAAGGGCCTCATGTTTCTCTTGTAGCCAAGGGGATCCTAGACATTCCAGTTGTCCCCCAAACAATTTAAAACAATTATTCTCTGACCAATGCTGTTTAAAATATGCATCATCCTACCAAAAGGCTCTAAGCTTAATACTTAATACTTAATACTTCAAAAAGGCCTCTGCCATACCTCTAAATTCCACAGGAGTCTAAAATATTCATCTCTGCCAAAAGAGTATTAAGAATGAATCCCTCTCAAATGAGGGCATAAGATATTCCCCTCCTCACATTATGGGCTCTAGAGAGTCCACTTCTACCAAAATAAAGTTGACACTTTCCCAGGCTTAACAAGAGAGTTTAAGAATTTCCCCCATCTGAACAAAGGTGTTTTAAACACCCTTTATGCAAAGGGAGGTCTGATCTTTTTCTAATCTGTAAAAGGAATAAGACCAAGCATTTGTCTTCAAGAGATCCTCACATATTCCACATCTGACAAAGAGTGTGTAGAAATGTGGAAATTCCTCTCTGTTTCTGTCTCTCTCTCTTTCTCTCTCTCTCTCTCTCTCTCTCTCTCTCTCTCTATCTATCTATCTAACTATCTCCCTACCCTAAGAAGGTTTTCAATAATTTGCCCTGGTGAAATGGACACAGCCATTTTAGATCTACTAAAATTAGGTCAAATCTCATTTCATCTGTGCAAAGAGAAATACCCAAAAAGTTCTGTAAACTGGGTGATCAACATTAGCTACAGCCCATTTATCACATTCGCAGTGGATATTTGAATATTTTTAATTCCTTCAAGGGTCTCTGACACTGCCTATAATAACAGAATGGAGCTTAATATCTATTGCCTCACATTCAGTTAATTTCACACAATCTCATTATTAAAGGAATCTTGAACATTTCCTCTTCTTCACAAATAGACTGAAACAAAGACGTTTCATAATATTATCAGATCACAATGACTTAAATCTTCACTCTAAGCCCCAAATTGCCTTATCCCTGCGTTTTCAGCACTGGGAAGGCTCACACAAAAAAATGTGACAAATATCATATTTACTTTACTCTAAAATTCCATAGGACTCACAAATTTGCATAATCTTCATAAAACGCATAAGCAATTTCAAATATAGGAGAGATGGCTCAGTATTTTATGTATGAAGGGGGCTGTAACATCTTCCCAGCATGATCAATGGAGAAGACAGAAGACATAGCTATCCAAGGAGCTATAAGCCATTCTCTTATGTGCAGTAAAAGAACTTTACAATATACTTAATATACATTAGGAAATATATGACCTTGTGCATCTCTGCAGGCATTTCTGTAGACAGCTGTAGTTTCCTCAAAGGTGGCTCTAGCAAGAACCACATGTACATGAAGGTCTTCAGAGTCTTCCATCCTTGTGTTGGGGATTTGTGGCCATTCTTTGTTGACAATTATATTGCAAGCAAATTCCTAGCAGTCCTCATTGCTTCCCAGAATATACATCTGCCTAAGAGGTACAGATAAGAAATAAAGGACCAACAAGGCAGTGCTGGAATCTTTCACAGACACCCTTGGTTTCATGAGTCTTGACAATTATATACCAAGTGATTTCATAGCTTCCATGTCTTCTGAGGCATTCTGGGATCTGGCACACAAACAAAAGTAGTGGTTGGATATTCCCATCTAGCTCAATTGGATTCACAATTTACTAAACATGCACAAGGGGCTGCATCTGTGCCCTTATTTTCACAAGTCACTCAGACATTTGCAATTCTCCAAAAGGGTCTCTGACAATGTCCATACATGTAGAATAAAGTTATCAACATTCTCTTTAATATGCAAAGCATGTCACATAGAATAGTTCTGGAGAATAGGGGCATATGTTACAATATAAACAAAAGGATATTAAAAGAGCAACCCATGTACAACGAGGCTTCAATATATCTAGAACAGATCAAGATATCTTCAAGATATCAGAAGGATCTAGCACTACATTTTCTACACAAGAAGTCCTCATACCTAACATCTAAGATGAATGGGACCTTCATCTTATTCTTTCTTTTAGGCCTTTAACATTCCATTCCTTTCGGAAAAATACTAATACTTTGAATCATAAGGATGGGATCTTAACATATTATACACATGAACAAGAGAGAATGGGATACTCCCAGGGTGACTCAGGGAATCAAGTCCTAATCAGTCCTTCACCTGTAGTGATAGATATCTACAAAAGGATTTTCAAAGTTCTTCACAAACATAAGAGGACGTAGGGTTCTTTTCATGTATGCAGTACTCTTTTTCATACCAGCTCCTTTCTGGCAGGAGGTCTATGCAAAACCACAAGAACACACAGATTTGAAAATCTACATCCTATTCAAGGGCTTAAAAGAGATTCCAGCTCCACAGAGTGGTTACCAGGAGCTTATTCAACTATCCAGAAACCTACTGAAAGCCTGCCATCTGTCCAAGGGCTGATGTCAGAAGTAACACACACACACACACACACACACACACACACACACACACTTGCAAGACTTTTTGATTTATCACAAGTGTTCATGGTTTCTGGAGTATGGACAATGCACAATTGAGGATGTAACCTCTTCCCATTTTTCATTGAGGTTCTGAGATTCTGACCATATAAATAAACAAGCCTGGAATCTTTCAAGATTGCCCAATGAACACTGGATTCTGCTGCAATGGTACAAGTTGCTGGATCCCGTTCATCCTAGGAACCAGGGTGTCTTATGCTTTTACACTTTATACAGGGGCCTTTGGCACTGTCCATATATGCAAAATGTAATTGCATACGTAAGCACTCACATGAACAGGGCCCAACACCTCCGTAAAGCAAATATGACCCATAAACATTACTCTTCCATTGAAATAAGACTGAAACAGGCACCCTTGGCAAAGGGGTTTTAATACTTCACCATTAGATCACAATAGCTTAAATCAGCAATTTATTGACTCAGAAGGCAATATATATGTGCTTCCTAATGAGGGAGAGTTCAAATTCAACATATCTGAAAAATAGTATCTTGTTCTTACTCTACCTTCCTTCAATTTTCTAGAAATTCTCTTCTCATTTAAAAAAGGAACATGAATTTTCCAAGTATTTGGGAAGGATTCAAGAATGTTATATGCATGAAGAAGAAGCTGTGAAACAGTACATACTTGACTCAAGAAAAGGCTACAGTTGCACAAAGATATAATCTTAGACATAGCTGCAAGGGCTGTTCCAGGTTTGTCCATACACATCAGAAGATATGGAGACCTCTGCACCTGTGAATGCCACTCAGGAAAGCCATCACATCTCGTGTAGGTGCCCTCGCAAAAAAAATATGTATACTAGAGTCTTGAAAACCTTCCCATACTTGTGAGTTGGTTTGAAGACATTCCACAGCGATGTGAGTGTTCTGGGAGATCCTAGAGCTTTTGGAGGATTTGCTCTATATTGACAAAAGGGATACAGTAACAGGACTGATTTTTACAGGACATTTAGGATCTTTCACAAACATGTCTTTTTCAGGATACAAAAATACAGAAAGATGTTATTTCTCCAATACTTGTTAACAGAATACTGGTAATTTTCCCATATAAATCAGTGACCCTGGAGAAGGTGTAGAAACTGCAAGCACTGGCACACTGCTGTGGTCTCTACTTCATGTGCACCAATGTTTGACGAACCATTGCAATTATTCCTAGTGCCTCTGTCACTAATCATACCAGCAACGTGAATTTATCTACCTACACTTCATTTGCAGTGGTATATCCCATAGGTACTTTGTCACTCAGCAAAAAAGATAGAGATACTTATATGAATGAAAACCCTTCCAGATCACAACAAAGGACACCACCTGTCATGGCAAGTGACATACTGGATAATGGACTATGGATTACCTGATATATTCTGTTTTTACATATACAGAAACTCCTCTGATGTTCTCTTGATGTAAAAATTCTGCCAATCCCAATCCAGAGGTCTTTTTGTATATATAAGGAAACCCAAATGTTAGTCTCATCCTATAATCTAGCTAAGTCACCTTTACAATGCATAGATCAAGGACTAAGAGTACCCTCAATCCTTTAATCCTTTTACATTTAAAGTGGGAAATTCAAGGCCTTACAAAAGTGTTCTATGTTTGTTACCAGAGTACTTTGGAAGATTACAAGTATACCTCCACAGCAACTTATCTCTTCTAATGTGGCACTGCTAGAGAGCAGTTAGCTAATGCACATTATGAGGGAGAAAATATCTTCATCATAAATTTACATAAAACAAACACCTGCAGATAATACAAACTGCCAAGGCTTAGGCAACCCTTGCCCAAAGAGTGTACAACACAATTATTTTAAACTTACAAAACAGAAAAAGAAATAAATTCCCCCAACAAAGTGGATCTCACACAATATCCTTCTAGTAAACGGGAGTGCCATATGTTACAATGCTCAAAAAACAAATCGAAACTGGCATTCTGCAAACAATGTGAGTTCAATACATCCTCCTTAGACCAAAACAGTTTCCAATTTGTCTCTCCTGACCTAAGTGTACTCATACCTAAAATTTCAGATTAATTAGTTCTTAAACTTAATCTTCCTTCATTTGATTCTCTAGAATTTACTATACATTTGAGAAGGGTGCTTGAAAGTTTCAAATGTGACTTTGATGTTTGTAATGACTTTGTGATATGCTAAACTCATGAACTATGAAAAATGTGAAATTTCCAATGTCACCTAGTATTTCAAGAACCTACTTAAGGAGTTTTGGACCTGTCCACATCTCTCTAATGTGTTGTTGAAATTCTGTCATATGTAAACAGATAATTTTGCATCTGGGGTATGGTCTCTCTTATTTCACAGCTTCTCTTTGGCTAGAGCTCTTGAAGGACAATACTTACACACATATCTGTGTGTCCTCCACTTCTATTGAAGGGGCTACTAGAATTTCCAGATCCACACATGAAGTGGTTGCAACATGCTTATCAGTATGATCAGGAGCATTCCATAAGCCTACTTCCTGTTCAAGATATGCTGTAGAATACCCAAGAATGCTCTAGAAGTTTTCACATTTTCTTGGAATTATATTTTTCCACAATACCTACAATAAAGATGAGTTAGTGTCTTCTATATTTGCTGAAGGTTACCCTAGTCTTACCCTTATACAAAACCAGCCTGGAAATCCTCTGAAACATAAAGTTCTTGGTGGAGGCTTCCTGATTTGCGCAAGTAACTGAACCATCTTGGTCATTTTCCCCAATGTGTCTCGTATCTTGCTAGTTCACAATTTCTATAATGACAATATGGAATTTCACATCTATCGCCCTCAAAATGAGGAGACCTCGCAATTCTCCACCTAGATAAAAGTTAGCATATGCCTTTTTTTTAAAAAAAGCAGGCAGAATTAAATAGCCTTTTTGACTACATCAACATCATATCATGATTTCTTACACAAACTCTCTGCTGATCCAAAGAGACTAACTTCCTATCCTGGAAGTGCTCACAAATCTTACACCTAATCAATGGAATCTTGGCCTTCACTCTAGGTTCCTACAGGTCTCTAGAACATCTCTTATCTTTGTGAAAGGCACACAAATCTTCCACACATTCAGGAATAGTCCATGAGCTTCTGTTCATTAAACAGTGACTTTACATGATCCAACAACTCAGGGACAAGTTCCATCTATAAAATGATCTGTAGACAGTTCTATGTCCCTTCAAATGGTCTTTCATTGATTCTTTATATATATCAGGCTTGGCATTGCCATCTACATCTGTGGCACCATTTCAGTGGCCTATCAGATCATCTCCAGAAGAGGCTTTTGAAAGATTCACATATACATGAGGGTTAACAGGAACTTTTCAAACTAGTGACTCCACTATAACAAAGGCTGTATTGGAAGACTCCCAAGTTGCAGCAGAGCCTCCCAGAATCCTAGTATCTGTGCCAATGCTGCAGTAACAGGAGACTAGTACAGGGGAACCTTTAGGATTTTTCACATACTCATGGTTTCCTGGGCCTAGAAACCACTAAATAGAAGTTCATCTAATCTTCAACACTTCACAAAGACATCTATGATCTGGCACACATGGACAATCAGCCTTGGGTTCTTCACAACTTCTTAAAGTGACTCTGGAAACTCTCAAATTTTCATGAGTATCTGTGATTCTCTCATCTGTTCTCTGGTCTCATGAGCATTTGATTTTCAGTAGTAGTAGAGGAAGATTCCATTTCTGCAAAAGTGGCTGGAACCACTTTTTCAGTTGCAACAGGTTTTCCTGAAACTTTACTCTTTACCCTAGTACCTCTTGAATTCTCCCTACCTATAGAGTGGAGGTTCATGCCTACCTTGTTACATGCTACAAACCTCAGAAGTTCTCCTTAGTGTATACCCCATGCATTTCAATTCTACAAAAAGTAGATTGAAACAGCCACTTTTATACTGCAAGAGAAACCATCTTGGATGATTTCTGATCAAGGTAGTAAACAGAAAATGAAGGATAGGAAAACAGAAATGTGAAAGTACTATGAAAATACACACAGATATCCTATTTCTCTATTGCTAAGTTCATATCTTAAAAAGACATTGAATATTCACAGATGTATCCAAATAATCAAGGACATTTAATATGGGCACTATTAAGGTTCTCTGTAGAATCTACCATATGATATCAATTAACTTCTTTTACTCAAAGCCCACACAATGATGTGAAATCGGCATTTTATTTTATATGAAGCCAACATTGACAAGAATTGTAAAAGGATTCATATAAAATTCTAAATCAAGACTATACAGGAATCATAAAAGTTGTATAGTAAAAGATAGATGCTTCTAAAATTTCATTTATTTTGTAGACGTGTAGCTGTCATAGAGACACTGCTGCACCAAACAATTCCAACCCTGGAATTGGAAATAAAAAAATTGTTATGTAAGAGTCTGTTTCCAATACAATGAGAAGGTAGTTGGAAATCTATGAATGTATTTTGGAAAAGGTTTTAGGAATTCTCAAGACTAAATCACAACATAGAATTCAATTTGAAGTTGGTCATATATATTTCGCTTTTACACTTAGCCTCAATAATGTAATAATTTAGTAGATCCACCTATTATTAAATTTAATTTATATTTTTATGTACAAGGAATGATGTCTAAAATAAACCGAAAATACTAGCATTTCTAATTTACACATGACAATGTTGGATGTCATTACAGTTATGAAACGCCTTTTCTTCATGATGTAATACACTTAAACACCCGTGGCACTATTAAATTTATTCTCTATTCCATGTATTCTTTATATTACTGTGATTAGACACCATTACCAATGTAATTTATAACTGAAAGCAATTTATGCGGCATTTAATGGGTTTAGAGGGTTGAAATCCATGACCATTTTGGGAAGCAATATGGCAATAGGAAGCCTAGTTGCTGGAGACGTAACTGAGAAAATATACCTTTAAACATAACCGTAAGACACAGAGTTGTAATTGCTGATGGGTTATAATTTTGAAACCTCAAAAACATCCTCTTCTAGATACCTACTTCAAACTTATGCATATACAATTTTGCTAACATACCTTCTGAATGTGGACCAGGTATTCAAAGATATGAATATTTTTGTCCATGTCATTCAAGCCACCAAGCAGAAATTTTTATTAGTTTGTAAATTGTAGAAACATATTTTATTTTTTTAAAGTACTTGAGTCTATTATAAGCAGCAAATACTTTATCTTAAGAAACAGAACAATTTGTTAAATTAGAGTAGATATTTATAAATGACTTGTTTGAAAAAATATAAAAGTCAATTTTTATGAGTCCTGATTTTACTCATTATGCTTCTACTTACATGACTGATGCTTTCATTTAGGACATGGGTCTGCAAATTAAAACAAGCATGATAACTTCATAGATTTTTTAATCCCAATTTCTCAACATTACATTGGTATTAAAAAGAAATCCAAGAGCTCTTCTGGTATCAGGTTATTCTACACTGAAGAACAGTGATTTACTTGCTTGGGAGACATTTTGAATATTTGTAATAGGAATTGATAATTTCCTGTTTATGTTCAAATATTTGTTCCAGGATTCATCCGTGATATTTTCTCCTTTTGCGGAGTTTTAAAGAAGGATAAAAGAGATTTCCATTAGAATATTACCCACACTCTGAATGGATTAACTTTGCTGTCATTTGTTAAATCCTAAGACATCTTCCCCAATACTGAAACTGGGACACCCCTCTGTATATATGTTCAGAATACATGTGAATGTCTCATACACACCATCTTGCGACTTCTTCAGTTTTTATACTAAGGCAGATATTAGAGAAAGTGTCACCTTTAATTTTTTCATTCCTAAAGCTGTGATTATCTGAAGCCAAATCAGGGCACGGTAAAGTTTTTACCTGATATTTGGAAGTATCCCAATAACATATCTTTCTATGTTACCTGTCTTTCCCTGAACTATAGTGCCAATATCTTGGTGTTTTTGATGAAAATTTAGAATATGAAGTAAATTATCTGTAGATTTTATTTGGCACACTTAATTTATTCATATTCTCTAAAAGACTCTAAAATTATAAATACTTAAAATACTCCTTAAGTTTTCTCAGAATAAATTTGCAGAACCTGATATCAATTTATAGATTTAACATCAGGACCATTATAATTATTGTACAGATGAGCTGGTGAGTTGAGAAAATATTATGGCTAAATGTTGAATTTAATATTCAGGATCTTGTATCTGGACAACTGAATCTAAAGAGAAGTTAACATTTAATTGAACAAATTAGACTTGTCACTCTTTAAATAGTTTTAAGGACATACAATTATAGTTATTGGGATTGTTCAGTCATGATGACTGCCAACCAGTTAGCTGATACTGGTCATATGTAACGTGGAGATATATATGATGAAAACAGTACAAGAACTTCCGTGAATTCTAATCGGTTACTGCCTTCTGGTGTTATTCACAATCCTATTCATATTCTAAGGATTGTGTGTTATTTATTTCAAGACGGTTATATCTACCAAGGAGTAATTGTATACCTATTGAATAGGCAATGGAAGCTTATTCCTTAGTCATGATAATGTTTGAAAACACATGAGTGTTTAGATTATATCTGCATCAGTATATTTAATGCAAAGAAATTACAGAAAAAGTTTCCTTCTTAGTAAAAACTAGGTAGCATGTTTCTCACATATAAAATTATATAAACTTACCCATTGTTACATTCACATGTGTTGGATTAGTCAGGTTATTTTGATAATCAACAATTAATAAGACGTTGGTATTTAACACAGAATACACTCTTACAAATACATCAGTTGGCCCTGAGAAG
This sequence comes from Cricetomys ansorgei, assembly GCA_026225945.1. Classification (NCBI taxonomy): domain Eukaryota; kingdom Metazoa; phylum Chordata; class Mammalia; order Rodentia; family Nesomyidae; genus Cricetomys; species Cricetomys ansorgei. The sequence continues at coordinate 832,698 of JAMJFZ010001467.1, forward strand.
AAATAAAACATACTTAAGGATATCACAAGATAGCTTCTCCTATTTTTTTGAGTTACTTTATTTTTAAACACTGACTGTTTTTGGAAATGCTATCATAACTCAAAAAAAAAGTATTTCATTTGAAAACACAGAGTTATTGTAACTTTCCAAACTCACCCAATAATATACAAAATTAATTTTGATTCCTACATTTATATACATGTAACAAAACTTTATTAGACTCAGGTTTCTAATTTACCATGGGTTGCTACTCATATTTATATGAAAGAGCGAAGTATCTCAAGCTAATATAATACCAAAAGGAAGCTGAATCCTCTACAATATCCTGAATTACTTAGTTGTTAATAACAATTATTTACTACCTGAACCAAATGTATATAATAGAATTAAGTGATTCATTGAGGAGATAGGTCAAATATTACCTATTAACTATTAAAGACATTCTAGATATAAATGACAGTTGATGTTTTGGTTTTGGAATATAAAATCTAGATTTGTCATGTATTTGGTGGATAATCGGACTATGAAATTTCTACTATAACATTGAAAATAGTCTTAGTTCCAGTCAAATACTTGATAAAATTGGCATTCTTTATAAAAAAGTCAAGGGTGAAGGGATTGCAAATTTTCCTTCCTATTTTTAAATATGGCCTGTAGTATTATGAACATCAACATTCTAGACTCAAAGTAATAAAACATGCACATATGAATTTCTTTTAAAAGTTATTGTCTTTATGGTAGATATAACTGAATGATAAAATTGAAACTGATATTTGCTCTGAAATTATAATATGAAATTACAACTGTAAAGTTTAAAAGAAATTTAATTCTAGAAAAAAATCTTATTTTGGTATTTTTGAGATAGAGCTTCTCTATTATAACTCTGGCTGACTGGGAAATCACTCTGTAGGCCAGGTTGGTCTGGAACTGACAGATATCTGCATGTCTCTGTCTCCCAAGTGCTGGGATTAAAAGCTTGTATCACTAGCACCCGTCTAGAAAAATTATTGATAAAAATATTTTATTTAGAAATTTTTATTGCATAATATTTTTTGTCTTTGTACATAGTTACAGATTTTTAAACATTATTTCATTTCAAAAGCGAGTTAACAATTTAACATTATTGGCCATATACATAATGGAAAAGTATTCAGAGCACATTTTGAATGCAGTATAAAGAAATAATATTTATTTCTGTCTATTTCAAACATGGAATTTTTGCATGATTAATTTAGATGTTTTGTTTCTAACAAATCACTCCTGATAAAATTTTTGGGGAGAAATCAGAGCACTGGCCAGTGTGTAATAGTCAATATGTTGATAAAATTGTGGTAGACATGATCATTTTGAAACTTGGAACTTTTGTGAGTATCAAAATGAATGGCAAAATGAGAAAAGGGTAAAAAATCATATTCATGATGATATCTGATCTCTAAGAAATAGAAAGAATGCAGGCTTGATAATGTATTCTGAAAACCATGACCAGAGTCAGAGCTGAGATCAAGAAAGACCTGAGTCCTCTCAGAAAATGAATTTTTTTTACAGGTTGACAGTTTATCATACCATGTGTTTTTGTCACAAATTGAGAAAGCTAAAACTATCATTCATACTAAAAGAGTGTACACATGAAAGGCAAATTTGCTAGTGGAAACAAAATGTACACTAGTATTTATAAACAGTAGACATTTGATAATTTTTTTTTCAAAACTTAAGTTAATCTGACAAAATTTTATATAACATTTTTCCCTTTATCAATAAAATTATGAACCATAATTGAAAAAGCTCTCATTAAAATTACTTGAACTAACAGATTGCTAAATAAATAATTCCTGAAATTTAGATCATTTCCACACTATAAAATGTAGCAAACATTGTTCTAAGATTCGTTTATCCAACAGTGTAAGAGAAAGTACATATCAATCATGGTGTTTGGATATAAAGTGACTTTAGTGACTTGGTACATACTTTTTGCCACATAGCAAAGCTTTCACAAGATTAGAGAAAGAGCTAAGTGTCCTACTTTATGTGCATCAGTGAATAAAATCATTTTTATGATTTTATTCTGGCTGTAGCACCTCCTCCAATATATTTGTAGTATATTTCTGGAATGGTACGAAATCCATTAAAAAGTGCCCATTGGCCAGTGATATAATCTTCTCTTGCTCTTCCTTGCATTTCAAACCAAGGCTATAATCTGGAGTGTGACACAGTAAAAGAAAATAACAGAAATGTTTGCTCCATTGAAGAAAAATAATAGTCTATAATGTTGTAAGCACTATGAAGATTGTTTTGTGTATCCATCCTAAAAGCAATTATACTTATTTAAGCCAAAACATTTTAATGATAACGATCTTTGTGCAATAGCTGAGCGCTTATAGCATGTCCCAGATTTCCTAAATTAATGAAAAAAAGGAAATATGAATCATAAAATTTTCATTTCAGTTTTAGTATGATAAACTTCCCATTCCCTGAAACCTTATTGAAATCCCTAGCCTCCATGAAAAATCACCAGACCCTCTATCCTCATTGTCATTGGCTAACTCAGTCACTCTTTGTCACCAACATTCTGATAGCTGGAATAAGGCAGGTTTTAATGATATAACAGAGTTGTGTAAATAAACAATTTCAAGAAGTACAAATTGAAATCTTGCATGTAGCCTCCTGCAGCTGTATCCATCATCCATTTCCCCAAACCTCCCATATTAATTATATGTATTAATACATCTTCATAGAACCCTCTTTCCTGCTGCTTCAGTTATTACCTCTTTGATATAAACAGTCTCACTGAAGTAATACTGCTGACATTCTGCCCTCTGCCTCATAAATTTAATTTTCTTCATCATCCACCATGGATACCACACTCTCTATACTGAGGACCACATCACTATGTGTTCTTCACATAAAAAAAAATGAAAAAAAAAATCACTAAGTTTTGTATTTGTTTTTGTTTTTGTTTTTTAATTCATGGGGTGACCTTAACCTTGCCACTTGTTCTTCATTCTAATCTTTTTAATCTAATAGACTAAATAATGTGTATATTGTGACAGAATCTGGAACTTAATTATGTAACCCAATTTATATAACTTCATAAGGTAGAATGGATAATGCTGTGAGATACTTTTACCTACATCAATGTCAATTCGTATTAAATGTTTTCATCCCTGCCATTCCACCTGCTCAGAGTAGACTTCGATGTGTACCATGGAAGATAGAAATAGAATTAGAAGCTACTCTCGGTCACATTGCTTGCTGTGTCTACTGAGTCTCAAAGCCTGCCTCTCCTCAGTTTGGCTAGCCTATGTGCTCTTGCTAACCCTGTGCCAGGAAGTAGAGAACGCAGACTCTTGCACACTTCCAGCTACATTTAGCTTCTCATTCCTCAAGCTTGCTATATAAACTACAAGTATTTACTTCTCGGCTTCTCTGTTCTTGATATCCCTGTGCCAGGCAGTAGAGATTGCAGACTCTTGCACTCTTCCAGTAATATTTAGCTTCTCATTCTTCAAACTTCCTATACAAAGTGCAAGTATCTACTTTGCCCCTTGTAAGCACTTTAATCCTGCTGTGCCTACACATCAGACTGTTTGAAATGGGTAGTGTTATCTCCTGAGATCAGACTAATATATTTATGTCTTCTGTCATTCTACAGTTCCTCAGAATTCTCACAGCTTGTGACTAAAGAATAGCACTATTACATTTATTCTTTCATTTATATTATATTTTTAGAGTCAGGGTTTCTATTGTAACACTACCTGTACTTAAACTCAGTTAGTAGTCCAAGCTGGACTGACATTCACAAAGATCTACTTTCATGAGACAGATGATTGCTGACATTAAAGGCACGCACCACCAAATCCTGGTATTCATTTCTGCTTTAATTTATTTTCAATATATATCTCAAAGATAAATAAAATTCATGAAAAATCATATATTTTGCTGCATGCATATATCCAAGAGCATGCTAGGACAAGGCAGAAGAAACAACAGGTCTATAATATGCTTATGTATGTGTCGAGTATAAAGATATCTTAGATGTCTTGAGACTTAGGCTCCAAAAATATATTTATCAAATCAAGACCGAATCATCACTCTTAATGGATATTTTCACAAATCTTTATTTAAATATGGAAGTTCATTTCTCTCCGTCTTCTGATATTTGAAAAAAGTAAGCTACTTCATTCAAAAATTTCTATTCCTAAGCCTTGTAAAAGTATTTATGATACTTATATTGTATTATGGATATAGAGAGTTATAGCATGACGCCTACACAATCAGGATCATGATAACTCCTATTAAAAATTTATTTTCTAGCACTGCCGTGTGGAAAATTTGTACTTCTAAGTAACTCAGAAAAGGACTTGATAGATCTCATACTAGCAAATTAACAGCACAACTGGAAGCTCTATTAAAAAAAGAAGTAACCACAGGCAAAAGGAATACATTACAAGAAGTAATAAAGATGACGGTTGAAATCAATAAAATAGAAACAAAGAGGAAAGTTTGAAGGCACAATGGAACAAAGAGTTGGATCTTTGAGAAAATCAATAAGATAGACAAACTCCTATCTAAACTAATGAAAAGAAGGATAGAGAATATCCAAATAAACAAATCAGAGACAAAAAGGGGGCTATAAATACAGACACTGAGGAAGTCCAAAGAATCATTAGGACATTCTTTGAAAACTTATGCTCTACAAAATTAGAAAATCTAAAAGAAATGAACAATTTTCTCTATAGAGACCACCTACCAAAAGTTAGATCAAGATCAGATAAACAATTTGAATACACCTTTAAACACAAGGAAATAGGAGCAATCTTTAAAAGTATTCCTAACAAACAAGCAAACAAACAAAGACAGGGCCAAATAGTTTCAGTGCAAAATTCTAGCAGACATTAGCAGAAGAGTTAATATCAATTCTCTTTTTCAGATGATTATTTTTGTTGTGTTTAAAATAAGTACTTTGTACACTGTTGGGTGAGGTCCTGCATAAGCCTTGGCCTTTTGTTTGGTCAGTAGGTGTTGCATTAATGTGAGAGATGTTTGATTCCTTATGACCTGCACATTCTCTCAGTAGAATTCTGAATCAATAAAAACACCTGAGTTCAGATGCTCAATATTCCATTCTTGAGAATTTTGTCTGGCATTATGGTGATTCCGTCTGCTAAAGTCTGGCAAAGTTTGCACTTTTGTGAATGCCTCCATGTCCTCCTTGTTGAGCCACCATAGTAAGTATACAGCTACAATAATCATGAAAGTATTCCCACAAAATTGAAACAGATGAAAGGCTACTAAAATCATTTGACAAGTCCACAGTTACCCTGATAGCCAAATCACTCAAGAATATAACAGAGAAAGAGAATTAGACCAATTTCCCCCATGAACATATCAAGGGGAAAATACTGAAGAAACTACTGGCAAACCAGATCCAACAACACATCATAAAGATCGTCCACTATTATCAAGTAGGCTTTACTCCAGGGAATAATGGCTGGTTCAACATACCAAAATCAGTCAATGTATTCCACCATAGAAATAAACTGAAATAAAAGCAAATGATCATTCTACTAGATCATTAAAGTTAAAGTTTACACGATCTACTAGATCGTTAAAGTCTTTGACAAAATCCAACACCCTTCATTATGAAAGTCTTTGAGAGATTAGAGATACAAGGAATATACCTAAACATAATAAAGGAAGTTTATAGCAACCCTACAGCCAGCATCACATAAATGGAGAGAAGCTCAAAGCAAGTTCACTTAAATGAGGAACAAGATAAAGTTTTTATCTCTCCCTATTCAATAGAATGCTTGAAGTCCAAGCTAGAGCAATAAGACTACTGTTATGTAATCACCAGAATGGAATATGGAAAACAGAATTCAATGTATCATTATTTGCAGATGAGATGATAGTAAATATAAGTGACTCCAAAAATTCTACCAGGGAACTCTTGTTGCTGTTAAACAACTTTGTCGAAGTGACAAACTACAAATCAACTCTGAAAATCGGTAAACCTCCTATCTACAAATGATGAATGACTTGAGAAATAAATCATGGAAAAAAACTTCTTTCAAAATAGCAACAAATAACACACTATATCATGCGGCTGAGTCTAACCACGCAAATGAGAGACTTGTATGTGTAAAATTTTAAGTCCAGAAGAGAGAAATTAAAGATCTCACAGTGGAAAGAAATCCATGCTCCTGGATTGGTAGGATCAACCTAGAAAATATTGTAATATAATCAAAGGCAATCCACAGATTCATTTCATTCCCTTTGAAAATCCCAATACAATCCTTTACAGACATTTAAGGGAAAATACTCAAATTCTTCTGGAAAAGCAAATTCCAGAGTACCCAAAATAATTCTAAAAAAAAAGAAAAAAAACTTCTGGAGGCATCACTATTCCTGATCTCAATCTATACTACAAAACTAGAGTTATAAAAACAGCACAGTACTTGCATAAAATCAGACATGTTCATCAGTCGAAATAAATTGCAGATGCAGAAATAGACCCCTGAACCGAAGGACACCTGATCTTTGATAAAGATTGTATAAGTATAAAATAGACAATAGAAAGCATCTTTTACAAATGGCTCTGGTCTACTTGGGTGGCTAACTGTTGAAAATTCCAAATTGATTCATGTTCATCATCATACAAAAAATTCTAGTCCAAGTGGATTATGGACATAAAACCAGATATATTAAATATGATAGAAGAGAAAATGGGGACATATTGGCACAGGGGACAGCTTTCTGAACAGAATACCAATACCTTAGGCACTATGAACAAAGATTTTTAAAAGGGACCAAATGAAATGATTCTGTAAGGCAAAGGACACTGTTATAAACTGACAACCTAAATTATGGGAAAAGGTATTCAACAACTCCACTTCTGATAGAGGCCTAGTACCTAAAATATTCAAGAAACTCTAGAAAGTAGACATCAATAAAATTCAATTTTAAAAAATGGGTTACAGATCTAGACAATGAATTCTCAAAATAGGAGTCTAAATTGCTGAGAAACACCTAAAAAAATGTTTGTCATCCATAGCAATTAGGGATAAGCAACTCAAAACCACTTTGAGATTCCATCTTACAGCACTCAGAATGACTAAGATCAGTAATACAAAGTAGAATGCTGGTGTGAATGTGGATAAAGAGTAACACTCCTACTTGATGGTGGAATTGCAAACTTGTTTAGCCATTATGGAAATAAGCATAGCAGTTCCTTAGTAATTTGGAAGTTGTCCTACCTGAACACCTTGCTATACCATTCTGGGCACATACTCAAAGGATGTCCCATCCTACCAGAAGGACACATGTCCACATATGTTCAGAGCAGTTATATTAATAATAACCAGAAATTGGAAATAACCTAACTGTCCCTCAACTAAAGAAATTGTGTTACATATACACAATGTAATATTACTCAGTGTTTAATAAAATGGCATCATTGACTTTGATGGCAAATGGATGGAACTAAAGAAAAAAATCATGCTGAGTGAGGAAAAAATGTCCTAGAAAACAAATATATTATATACTCACTTATATGAGGACACTAAATGCTAAGCAAAGGAAAAAGGTACTAGTATGTACAGATATAAATATTACTTAAAAGGAAGGCCCCAGTATGAACACAGGTATCTCCCTGGTAGAGTTAAATTAACACATAAGATTCAGGCAGGGTAGACCTTGTTGGAGCTCGGACTGGAGTAGTCCAGGAGGCAGAGAGGTAGGGAGGGAGAAAATATATGGAGAAAGAACAAGAAATGTGGGTCAAATTGGGAGACCTAGTGTAGTAGAAACTCACAGAAATCTATGATGGAGACCCTAGCAAGGATCCCTGGTTATTTGGGATAGGGATCCTGAACAGGCCATCTACTCAGGCCAGGCAAGTATTCCAATGACAAGACTGGGACACCATCGTACCCACAAAATCTCTGAATTATGACTTGTCTGTCCAACAAGATTCTCATTGACAACAGAAAGGCATAACTGCATGCCAATGGAGGGAAACACCTACCTGAAACTACAGAAGAGTACAGTAACTAAAGATTGTATAACACTAGTCAATTTCTAATAATGTCATGCCCTGCTTATATACAGGTACCTAACCAAGTCCTCACCCAGAAATTCCCCTCCAGCAACTGCGAGGGGCATATCTAAAGGCCTAGGGATAAATTTCTCTAGTCCATGGCAAAACATCATGTAGCGATCAAGGCATCCCAAGGAAGATGGAAAGGAGGGATGACATAAAACAGAGTGGCTTAGGACACCAGTAAAAACAAGTCCTACATTGTGAACTGATTCTTAGGGCCCCACAGAGTCTTAATCAATAGACACAGAGAACCTAGAACCCGTCTTAAATACACCTCATGGCTGTCTTGACTGGGGTCTTTGGAAACCACCTACAAGCTGGAGTGGGCAGTCTCTGATAATTTTACCTTCCCTAGAGACCTTTTTACATGCTGAGCTTCTAGGAGAACCCTTGATTTAAGGATTGGTTGTTGGCCTCATTACTTCCCTCTGTGGCATGCCTTGATTGTGCTGTAGCCCTGGAAGACGGTTCTTTTCTGACCAGATATTTGTAGATTCTGAAAGGGATAAATCTGTTGGAGAAGGGAGATAGAGGAAAATGGCGATGTGGAGGGAGAGGAAGTGTGTTTTGGACACATATTGTAAGTTATATAAGTTGAGAATAAAAAAGAAAAATAATGATTTATTTAATAAAAATCATGCAACATGCCATGTGAGAGCTCTGTTTCACTAAGTTCCAGTGCTCATATTACCTTGATTGACCCTTCACTGCACCTTGACAGAAATTCACTAACACCTTTCACTTATATTCTTTTCTTTCAAAGTCCACTCACCAAAAGATAGAGTTGTAATGATGTAACAAATGCTGGTGTTAATAAAAATAAAACTAATGACAGTACCATCGGAAATACAAATATGCAGAAATTTTAGTCTTCCATAGAGTCTAGGACTAAGACATACATTTAAATTATAGATAAATGAAATTAGTAACCTTAAGAAATGAGGTGGAAGATGAATTATTAAAGAATAAACAAACTAGAGAAATGCTAGAAGCTGATGAGCTGTAGCTGGATCATCACGTTTTCATTTCCAGCTTCAGAAATAAAGAATTAATATGGGCAGGAAGAGAGATCATGTACTTAATAATAAGTTCAGTGTGTTCCTGAAAATAAACAGTTCTAGGAGTCCTAATGTCCTTTTAACCTTTGTAGGACTGAAATGAAGTTAGGTTTTTTATTGAAACAAGAGTTCATGACCGAGTTACAGAAAAGGACATTTTAGCTAAATGGATTGCCTGTCCTCCTGAGCAAATATGTCAAATCAGGACTTTCAGGACTTTTCTAATATCATGGAAAGACAAACAGCAGACTGCTATTGCTTTTTAAGAATCAAAGGAAAGGATGGTGGTCTTATGGGAAACAGAACAGAGAAAGGAAAGAAGAATTTAACAATTTTCAAAAGTGACTGATAGTAAAAAGATATGTTTGATGAAACAGGCAGTATAATTCAATAGGTCTATGTTCAACTTAAACAGAGTCAAACACAAATAGCATCATTCACTCTAGCATCTTTAACCAAAAGGCTTTATGACACCAATTGTAAGGAGAAAGATGTTGAGTTAACGAAAACTGATTTTATCATAATGTTAGCTTTAATTTTGTCAAAATTTTGCTATTTGCCTGATTTTTTTAATTTTAATATAATTATATAGTCAAGGAAAACTTTACAAAAATGACTTCCAGAGGGCATGTAATCAATCATCAAAGTCTTAAATGATTTTGTGTAAAAATAAAGCCTTTGATAGTCACAAATTGTTAGAATATGTCAAGCCATACCGAGATGTGCTTCCTCTCTGTCAGTCTCTTATGAAACAAAACTGAATGGTGTCCTGCATCTGATTCTTCCCTCACCGCTCTTTTATCCATTCACTTTAAGCTCTGCCCTCACCAAGGCTTGACCTCAGCAGTTGTGATTATGATAACCTATACTTTCAATGTTGATGTGACACCATTATGATTATGATGAAAATTTCTTCCAAATATAATGCCATACCCTTCTTATTACAATGCTGTTGTCACAGAATCCACATTAAAAAGTCATTTCTTTGTAATTATCACATCATTTCCTTCCAATTACGAAGATATGTCACATCCTCAAGGTGATGTTTGATGGTATAATTTCCTTCCATTTTTGCAGAAATATTTTCCTTATTTTGATTTCCTTTCTTTATAATGTTGAAGTCACATCACAGTTGCGATGTCATTTTCCTACAATTGTGATGACAAAAATTTAATTCACGATGTCATAAAATTCACTTATGATATCAGTCTTACAATGATGAGATAATTTGTTCCAATAATGATGACCTTCTCTGGCATTAACTTTCTCACATCATCCAAATTATGTTGTCTGTTCTGTCCAATCATTCTTTCTTTTATTTTCCATTACGGTGGTACATATTTACATCATTGACCTCATGTCATCATGATTATGGTGTTCATTTCATCCAATGAGTATTGCACATTCTTAAATTGATGTTAACACATCCCTCTATTTATGACGTCAGTTCCTTTTCATCATGATATCACATACTCAAATGGATGATGTCACATTGTTGCTAGGCTGTCAGTTTCTTCCCAATAAGATGTCATTTTTTACCACTGGTGATGTCACATTACCCAAATTATGTTATCATATTCTACCAATTCTCAAACCATTGTCTTAAAATTTTGATATCAAATACTTGCATTGATAGTGTCATACCATCCCAAAAATTATGTAAACTTCTCCTAAATATGATATCATCTATAAATTGTGATGTGTATTTACATTTTTTGCCCTCACTCCATTACAATTATTATGCCAGTTTTTTCTAATTTTGATGACATATATTATAAATTGATGATGATGTCATGTTGTCCATATTAAGACGCTCTATCCCTCATTCAATCACATTTTCCTTTCTAATTGTGATGACGCAGGCCTAGGTTGTCAGTTTCACGTCATCAAAATTTTATCATATATTTACATTGTTGATGTCACAGAAGATTGCAGTGATCAACAATGGCTCATGATCTTCAATACCGAAGGACATAAGAACCAACATATCTTGAAATATAGAGTGTAGCAGTATGTTGAAATGTGAGTTCACCTATGACAACAAAGTGGTATAATGATAGCTGAAATTCCTGCCAGACTTTATCTGAGGGAACCACTGTCATGGCAAGCACCATGCTGAATAGAGGAAACCTGACTGTCACTGCTCAGGTGTTTTTATTGATATTGAATTCCTCAGGTGTTCTACTGATTGCACATGCACAGCATGACCAAACAAACATCCCCCACAAAAATCCAATACTTGCAGACACTATAAAACACCAAGACCTAGGCTGCCACTCACCCAACAGTACACAAAAATATTTCAAATATAACTAAAAATAAACTTCCACAATTATAGAGGAATATAAAATATACTTGAGTATAAAATATACAAACAAAACAACAACAACAAAAGAAATACAAACTTACAGCATCTAAACTGCTCGCTGCCTGCTGGTTTCATGAGAATTTTTCTGGGGTCATCAGGAATGTTTATGATCACACAGTCAAAATTTAATAGCGGTATTGGGTGTCTCTGATTTTTTTACCTGCACTTGCAATATTATGACTTCTTCTGGTTTAACTAATCCAACCTTAATTTGAGTGCTTGTGCCTAGTCTTTTTGTATACTTTTATACTCTATTCTGTTGATATCCTTGTGAGACCTGTTCTTTTCTGATGGGAAATAGAAGACCAGTGCCTCTGTGAGGGCAAGAGGGCATGGATTTGTTGAAGGAAAAGAAAAACCCCTGATGTCCTGATGTATTATTAAATGAGAGAAGAATACAGTAAAAAATGCTGAGATGATGTCATATTAGAGACAAACACCTACCTCATCAACCAAGGCTTAGGTTATGAAATGAGTTCAAAATCTAGTGAAGACATACCCAGTGAGGTACTTACCCATTGTGCATACCTCTGAAGCCCAAGGTTTCAATTTCACTCTGACAATTCATAGGAAACAAGAATTTACCACCGAAATTCATTGATCAACTTATACACAACTGTAACCTGTGCCAGCTGCCATTACTATCTTTCGTTTCAACGGGCAGATGTGAAATCAAGTTTTCAAGACTTAAGGATTTGGCTTGATTTAAAACAACATATGCTGAAATGAAAGGTTGCAGCAGATACTAATGTTGAGTAAAACAAAAGAAAAACAAAAAATAAACCCAAGAACCACAGCATCTCGGTTGCTACATTCCTATTGGCTCTTTGACAGGGGATAATGAGAATCTCATTGGTGTCATGACTAAACCATTGTGATCCCATACACAGTACTAAGTTAATAAACTTTCTTCCGCCACACAATTCCCACTCTGTCATGAAACTTTACTATAAACTTATTTAATTTTTTCCAAAATCACAAGTCTATCGTTGAGTTCTAACAGCTTTTTACTTCTCTTAGCAAAAATTAAGGTAAAATGGGTGCTGTAAATCACACATTTGAATGAATGTATTGCATTGCTATTCTAGTAGATTCATAGATTCTTAGACATAATTTAGATATTCAAGCTTTCATATCACTACACTGGAGATGAAACTCCAATCTGTGTTCTGCCTTCAGCTCCTTCAAACTCAAAAGGACACATGTTCTCTTTAATATGTTCTTTTGAATAGGAGAACCCAAAACCCAGTGGAAAGATGCAAAGTAGTAGAGGATATAGGGTTACAAATATCTCTTCCTGAAGAAACACACCAACATTGAGATACACACACACACACACACACACACACACACACATAAGATACATAAGATGGCATACATCCTGACAAATATCCATACTTCCATTGATTCACTAGCACAGGTACCAAGAACAGATGCTTATTTGTTGATTTCTGGAAAACTGCCATCTTACCTTGGGAAAAGCTTTTCATATGCAAACACAAAGTCTTTGACAATCTACGGAATAAATTTCAATAGCTGCCTCCTTACTATTGATATCTTTGAGAATGAATAGAGAAAAAGACAACACTCTAAGCTCCTTCTAGACATTCTACCCACCACCACTTTCTCTTGTACAACCAGTATCCAGGATCTATTGTACTGCTGAACACTGAATTGTATGCATTTTGGCGTGCTATGTATTCTCACCAGGAGGAGGCTATGTAATTCAATTGACTGAAGAGCTGCTGTTCACACAGATTCCAGTCTATTTCAATCAATATGCTAGACATAAGCATAGACAATTGTTCCAAGTATCGAAAATACTTAGCTCTGTGATTCATTCATTATTACCTGTATCATTCTGAGCTTCTGTTGATGGTTGTGATTGCATGGGGCACACACCAAAGATCGATCATTGTTCCTTTTTTTTTTTAAAGGAAGGGAGAAGTAATAAATATGCTATTCTACTAAATTACATACCTAAAACCACTTACCAGGTTTTCTGTACATTTCGAGGCTTGGCTTCCTTTCTAGGAAAGGCACAAAGTTTGTATGCTTACTCACTACTTCATGGGAATTATAACATCTATCCCCTACCAATGATTACAATTAGCCAATGATTTTATATGCTCAATTACAAGGATGGGCAATTATACTAACGAGAATACATGCATCTGAACATTGTACATCGAGTGTCAACATGGGCGCCTGTTCAGAATTGTGATTGCATGGGGATTTCCACCATAGAACAATTTTTCTTTTTTGAGCTTTAAGGTGGCAAGAAGGAGAGGAGATGAACATCATCTACAACAGAAGAATATACTCCCTGACCTCTGAACAATCTAAGGCTTGCATTCCAATCAGAGGAAGAAAACATTATGTGTGATTTTAGTCTAATTTGTGAGTTTTTTGAGCCCCTACCCTACCAGGGATTACGGTAAAGTCCTATGATACCCATTCTTATACTGTAAATAGGGAGCAACTTACAAAAAAGAATGATCTCATGACATGAAAATATGATAGCTCAAATTATTTCTTTACCTGGATCATAGTATTCATCCTGGGGAACTTGACATAGGTGGAGTTAAGTAACACCAGATTTAAATTGATTCAACTATTCCAGGAGTTAGGTTTTCTACATAAGCCACACAAGCAATGAAACCTGAAAAAAAGCAAATTCTTTCAATTTCATTGATTTGTAATATCTTTTGATCACTATAAGAAGGGTTCTTGTTCTATATATTTCACCATAAATAATCACATAACATTCAGCTTTTTGAAGATACAAATATTTGATGATAAAAGATACCTGCTCTGCAAATCAAGCTACAGCACTACCAAATCCTTATAATAGTAATGGATTTGAAGTTTTTCTTTCAAAAATATTGACTGAAAGGTAGTTGGACTAAGAATAATCATACAGCACTTCTATTGGAAAATATTTAAAATGAAAAAGAAAAATAAGGGAAGAATAAAACAAAATTAAAGATGAAGAAATAAATCTAATTAGGAAGGAATAATAAAGATAAAATAATAAAATAAGAAGAATGTATAAAATATAAATGTAATAAATAATATTTACTTATTAAATAAATAAATGTATAAACTAAATGAATATATAAAATATAAATATAAGTAATAAAAAATAATATATACAATATGAAAATAATAATAACACAATAAAGGTAAAAATAGGACATGATAGGGAGGCATGGATATAGAAAAGAAGAACTGAGGATGAATGAATGAGTTGAAAGTAGGACAGATGATTAGGAATGTTGTATTATGTATATAGTAGGCTGTATGCCAAGAACTGTACTATGAGTGTGTATAGAGAACAGAGAAGGAACCTTGCGACAGTGACTGGTGTTTTGTTAAGTTTGGATCTCTAATTTTTTTCTGCTAGGAAAACAAGAAAGAGACCAGCAAGTTCCCCTTTTCCAAGCTTCATATGCATTCGTGGGTGACTACTGTTATGCATACCTGCTTAATATGGAAATAATGGGCACCTGGAACTGTCTTTTTGTCTCTGCTAGAACAAGAAATCTAGACCTCTGCATGCCTCAGGAGACTGCACTGGTCACCAGAGTCACAATATCTCAAATTCCAAAGGCTATAAGGGACCAGTGCTATATTCTGAAGGAAGCAGACCACCCTCAGTGCAAGGCCTGAAAAGAAATCCAAAGGAAAGAAATTAATGTGTGTATCACCAAGACAATTCTGATTCAGGGCAGTATTTCACCTGCAACATAATATGCTTTTAACCTAGGTACATTTAATGTGCCCTCTGTAGAGCCAAATTTATCAATTATCTGCCTATTCAAAGACTCTTATCTGACTACCCACTCACTTTTTAGGCAGTGCTGGAAAATGATATTATCCCCATGTTGAGTAAGTGGAATGGAGTTAGGGTTAAAAATTGTATAGGTTTCTCATTACCAAGGAATATAGACACTGTCTGGTAACTACACCTCAATGAGAGAACCCATTTGAAAAAATAACTTGAATTCCATTATTACCTAGATGAGCCTGAAGAAGTCTAAGAACAAATCATTGACACTGGAACCAAAGACAGAGAAGACATCCCAGAATGAAATGGAAAAATCCTGATTTGTACATGTTATAGGACCCTCGGCTGTCATCATGGCCCTATGTTTAACTGTGAAGGGATTTCAAGGGATTTCCATACACCTTTAACTGATTAATATTAGGTCCCATGCTCCTCATTCTTCTATGCAAAAATAGGGAGTAGCTTGCCAAGGAGGGAAGCATGACATACCAAGGAGGAAAAAAAGAAGCGGGGAAGGCTTTCTCAACTGTGATCACTTCATTCCTTCTGGGAATCTAGACCCAGGTGGAGTGAAGTGACCCCAGATTTAAAATGGGTCAGCTAGCCCAAGAAGCATTTTTCCTAGATAAGTGACATAAGCAGTGTAAGTGGACACAAGAAACTCTTCTGATTCACTGTATTTAAGCTACATTGTATACCTTTATAGAGATCTCTACTTCTCATTTTCACCATGAAAATAGTATTAAATGTCTGCTTACTAAAGCTAGCTGTGGTAGATGCCTTATCTACATTCCAAGGTATGTGCACACACCACCTTGTATTGGTTCTGGTTTCTTTCCTAAACATTATCTGACCCATAATTAGTCCATGATTAAATATACAGCTGTCCCAAGAGTGGACATTTAAAACAAATAAAAACAAAGAAATCAAACAAGTAAATAAGCAAAGAAGAAAGAAAGAAGCAAAAAGAAAGTAAACAGAGGAAGAAAGGAACATGAGTAAGAAAAGAACAAAGAATAAATGGTGGAAAGTAGATAGTCATCTATGTAGGAAAGAAAAGAGGGTGAATTGCAAGAAGGACAGGTAATTGGGAAGGTTTAACTTACGTAGTTAGTGATGAATATTTTCCTCTATACAGTTAACTTTAGATGAAAAGAAATAATGAGAAAAGAAGAAATGAATGAACAATCAAGTGAATACAAGTGTTATGTAAAGATCAAAAAGGGGGGTGGACTCTAATAATAGTATATTCTCAAAAATGATATTGAGTAATTACTATTTCTCATAGCTAGGGAATGCTATTTCTTCCACTCCAACATGTCTTCCTTTCTGTGGGTCTTTGTGTAGGACTGTGGTCTTCTGCTGTTTCATTTTGCCTATCTATTGTTAGGATTTTCCAACTCCGATTTAGGATATAATTCATGTCAACTTTTGTTAGAGTGGATAAATGAATAGGGGCACATGGGAAGTTTTGTTGAGAACAAATAGAAGTGGAAAATGTGATTATCCTAAAATGAAAAAATAAAAGCAAAAGCACACATTGAATGGAAGAACTGTATGTTCCCACCTGGATGAGCTTTGGCCAAAATTAGCACAACATGTAGTGTTTCATAAATGAGTGATGGGTGCCTATGGAGAGCAGACAAAGCACCTTGGGACAATGACTGGGGCTGTGTGATTTGAGATATCTATGTTTTCTGCTAGGAAGTCAGGAATGGAGCACATCAACTCCCTCCCTTTCGCAAGCCCCAAAACTTACACTGTTGAATGAATACTGTTTTTCATCCCCACTAAGCTTTTTTGTCTCTATGAGTTCAAGAATTCTAGAACATCACTTATCTCAAGAAACTTCAGTTTTCACCAGGATAACCAGACCTTGGGCAGAATGAGCAGTTGGGGTGTCCTGGAGGAAGCAAACTTCTCTTGAAACCAAAGTAAAGTAGTGTTTGCATTACCATGACAATTCTGATTTGGGGTAGTATTTCACCTGGAATGTCATAAGTCACGCTGCTTATAACATACGTCCACTTACTGGGACCTCTGCATAACTGCTTATCATAAGAGTCTCAGATTGCAATCGACTCACTATTTTAGGCAATTCTGCCAAGTGATGTTTTTCCCATCTTGATAAATGGTCTTAGGGATAAAGATTGAACAGAAATTCATTTTCAGTGGTCATATATACTGTCTAGTAAAATGGCATGTCAATCCTAATTTCTCACACATTATGAAAACTGAATGGAACTCCATTCTGAGGTGGATGAGGATACAGAATCCTGAGGTATATTGTCACTGACACTGGGCCAAAGTCAGAGTTGAGATGCCCCCAGTGTGTAATAGCAACTCCTGAATTTTACAGGGTGCAGTACTCAAAGCTGTGGTCTTGGCCATATTTAATTTTGACATATAAAGTAGTCAGTCTTCCCTGGTGGTACTGATACCATGAACCCAGGCACCCAGAAAACATAAATATTAGAAGTTCAAAGAGGCTACAGTAGTAAAAACACCTACCTCAATACCCAGAAACCATTCTATGAAAGAACTATAGCATGTGAGACCTAGTACAAAATGTCAAACTCATCTTGTCCTCGATATCTCAGAGGCTTTCTGCTTTCTATACAAAGTTGAAAACCTTGCATGAGAAGATATCCACAGACTCCAGCCTATGTTACCAGTGAATCTTGCCTTGGGTTCTAGTGAGAGGTACAAGTTAGCATCCAGGACTTGTGTCATAGTTTTGTTGGAAACATCATCTCCAATGTAGAAATGCATAAATTCATCAATGTAAAATACAGAAATAAAAGTTGTTACAGGATATTATGGAGACATGAAAAGACTCAAACATCACAAAGATTCAAAAGGAAATAGAATTATATGCCCATTTTACTTTTGAACATAGATACAAATGAAATCAATAAAAAACTCAAAAAACACATCCAAGAACACATTAAAAAGATTATTCACCATGATTGAATAGCATTGATGCCAGAGAGGAATGGATGGTTCAGTTGAAGAAAATAAGTCAATGTAATCCACTGCATAAAAAAATTGATAGAAAAAAACTACATGATCATCTAACTACAATGTGAGAAAGCTTTTGATATTATCAAACAGTAATTCAAAATAAATCTAATGGAGAAACTGAAGGTTAAAAAGGCTATACCAAAACATGAAGAAGGCAAGTAACAGCAATCCTAGTGACAATATCAAATTAAATAGAGAAAACCTCAAAGTGATTACACAAAAATCAGAAGCAAGACCAGTCTCTCTCCTCCATTTTTAAATATTGAATACATTACTTAAAGTTCTAGGAAGAACAATGAGGTAAGAGAAGGACATTAAGAGAATATGATTTCACAAGAAAACAGTCAAATTATCCTTATTTGCAGATGAGATATAATATCCGAATGACCTCAGAAACTGGATCTGGTAAATCTATATCTGGTAAACAACTTCAGTGAAAAGACTGGCTACAAAATAAACTCAAGAAATATCTGTAGTCCTCCAATATATACATCACAAATAGAGAGAGAAAGAAATAAAAGAAATAATACTCTTCACAATGGCTACAAATAACATAAGGTATCTTTGGCAACTCTAACCAATCAAGTGAAAGTTTTGAATGACAAAATCTTTATTTCCTTCAAGAGGGAACTTGAATATCTCAAAAGATGGAAAGAAATCCAATGCTCCTGCATTGGTAAGACTAATGAAATAATGGCCACTGTACTAAAAGTAATCTAAGGACTCAATGCAATACCTATGAAACTACTAATATACTTCTTTAAAGACATTAAAAGGGCAATACAGTACTTTATATGTACAAACAAAAAAAAATTGAATACCTAAAAAAATCCTGAAAAATAAAAGAACTTCTAGAGGTATCAAGATTCCTGATCTTAATGTGTACTACAGAACCATAGTAATAATAACTGCATGGTATTGGCACAAAAACAGACATGATGACCAATGGAATGGAATAAAGGATACAGATATATATCCACATACCTATGGATACCTGGTCATTTATAAAGAATCCAGAAAAATACAATTACAAAAAGAAAGCAGCTTTAACAAATGGTGGTGGTCTAATTGGATATCTGAGGAAGAAGAATACTAATAAATCCATGTATATGACTCAGTACAAACCTAAAGTCTAAATAAATCTAAGATCTCAAAATAAAACCAGATATAATGAATCTGATTGAAGAGAAATTAAGGAATAGTCCTGAGAGAATTGAAACAGGAGGTAACTTTTATAACAGAAAATTGAAAGGTCAGGAACAAAGAAGAACGATTAATAAGAGGACCTCATGAAACTGAAAAGCTTCTGTAAAGAAAATGACATTGTCAACAGGGCAAAACAGAAGCCTACAGAATAGGAAGATATTGATCAACTCCACTTCCATTAGAAAGTTAACATATAAAATAAATAAAAAATGCAAGAATCTACATGTCAAGAAAAAACTTAGCCAATTACAAATGGGGTGCATATCTAAACAAAGAATTCACAAAAGAGGAACCTTAAATGGCTGAGAACACTTAAAGAAATGGTCAAAATCTTTATGTATCTGGGATTGCTCTCTAGGAGCAATCAGCTTCTGAATATATAAGACAGTCTAGGTTTCGCTTGTAGGTGGTTGAAGGGGTTCATGGTGGAGGTTAGAACAGGGAAATGGTTAGGGATTCTTGTTATACTCAGTACATGTGGAGCATAGACCATGGGGTCCTCATTGACCCTATGTGCAATGAGACACTTTCCTCCATTCTGGGTGCTAGGAGATTTAGAAAATGCTTCCGTATTCCAAAGTAATGCTCCAGTAAACACATGGTAATCTGTAACACAACAGAGGTAATCAGAAACAAAAAAATAGACTTTTGGGACAGGGACTGGAATCTGTCCCTTTGTGGCCAAGCCTGGACATTATGACTTAGACGTGCCCAAAAATCCTGCTACAGTGTACTCTACTCCACAAAACAAGGTGATCACAAAAGCTGCCACGACAGTGTAATGACACTGAGTGACCATGGCCATAACCAAGCATTTAGGTAAAGAATTCCTGAAAAGAAGGCTCTCTTAGGCTAACATTTGACACACACAGTTTCAAGGGATGTCTGTTCCTTCTAGCTACAATATCATACATTGGCATTGATGGTGTCACATCTACTTATTTATGATAACAGTTTATTTTGATTAAGATATAATATTTTACATTGATATTGTCATGTAATATCAACTATGACATCTGTTCCTGGCAATTGTAGCATCACATCCATATGATTGGTCAACCAAAACTGATATCACATTCTTCTTTTGATTATCTCATATATTTACACATTACATTATGGTTGTTACATCATCATAATAATGATGTAGTTTTCTTCACACTTGATATCATATTGATATTTTGATGTCACATCATTCAAATCATGATTTCATGCCCTTCCAAGTATGTTGTCATGTCATTTCCATTATGATAATATATACTCATATTATTGGTTTCACATCCACCAGGTTTTGGTGTTACTTTGTTCCAGTTATGAAGTCATAAGTTTCTATTGATGGTGTCACATAATGTCAATTATGGTGTCAAGTGCTTCCTTTTGTGACATGTCACTTGCTTCCTTAGCTCCCTTTTAATTGTGTGGTCACAAATTATGTTGAAGGTATCACATCTTCACAATTATGATGTCCTTCCATATATCCTGTTGTATACTTCTTGCTATGATGTCGTATATTTACATTGTTGATATCACTTCAAAACAATTATGATACCAGTTTTTTCAATTTTGCTGTCCTATATGTACATAGATGATATCACAGTATCTCAACTCTGCTGTAATGTCCTTCCAATATTCAAGTAACCTGTCATAATATGATGTAATTTATTTACTTTGCTGTCACATCATCATGATTATGTGGTTGTTTTCGATAAATTGTTATGTCACTTATTTACACTATTTTGCCACATAATCCTGATTATAATGTCAAATCCTTCCAATAAGCACATCTTTTCCTTTTTATTTTGTCAGATATTTAGGTTGATGTTATTACATAACCACAATTATGATTCTAGTTATTTCAAATTATGCTGTTATACACTTCATGTTATTATGTCATAAATTTTCCTCCCTTTACTATGGCCTATATTTCCATTGATAGGATTTTATCATATCACCCCATGTTTGAAACTTTCTGTTCATTATGTTATTATATATTCTCACTGTTGATGTCACATTATCACGATTATGATGGTACTTTCTTCACATTATATTTCATACTGACATAGATGATGTCACAGAACCCAAATTATGTTGCATATCTTTCTAAATATCACATGATTTCCTTCCAATTGTGATATAACACATTTACCTTAATAATGTCACATCCTGCCAATTACGAAATAAATCCCTTCCAATTTTGCTGCCATACCTTACTTTTATTATTTCGTATGTTTACATTGATGATATCATTGGAATTAAGTTGCTGGTTTCTTTCAATTATGGTGTCATATATTGACAGTGATGATGGTATATAATCCATATTATTCTTCCAATTATCACATTATTTTCCTTCCAACTGTGGTCTAACATCCTTAACGATGATTTCACATCTCAATAATGATGACAGCTCTTTCCATTTATGTTGTCATATATTTTATTATGGTGTCATATATTTACATTGTTGACATCACATCCTCTTAATTATGGTATCAGTTTATTGCAATTATGTTGTCATATATTGAAATTGAAGATGTCATATCATGCTAATTTGGTGTAAATGCCTTCCAAAGTTGATGTTACATCCTTATTGGGATATCATATATTTACATTGTTGATGTAAACTTATCACAATTATGATGTCAGTTTCTTCCAATTATGGTGTCATATAGTTACTCTGCCAATGACACATAATTCCAGTTATCATTTCATATCCTCCAGTTATCACATCATTTCTTACCAGTTGAAATGTCACATGCATTGATGTTGTCACATAATCATGTTGTCAGTTCCTTCATTTTATGCTGTCATTTATTATGATACAATGTTTTTTACATAACATCATATTGACTGTGATTTGATTTCT
Organism: Cricetomys ansorgei; assembly: GCA_026225945.1. Taxonomy (NCBI): domain Eukaryota; kingdom Metazoa; phylum Chordata; class Mammalia; order Rodentia; family Nesomyidae; genus Cricetomys; species Cricetomys ansorgei. Next base: position 855,099 of record JAMJFZ010001467.1, read on the forward strand.
TATAATAAGGTGTCCTATATTTACATGGTTGATGTTATATCACGATTAGGATGTCAGTTTCATCCAAATGTGGTGACATATGTACACTGATTATAAGATTATAATCCATATTAAGATGCTTTATGCTTACAATATCAAATCATTTCCTTCAAATTGTGAGGTTTCCATGTCATATTGATGGTGTCACATCATTCAAATTATGAGGTAAGGTCTTCCCAATTTTGCTGTCAAATCATTTATATTATATCATACATATACATTGTTGTTTGTCGTTACAATTATTATGTTGTTTCCTTAAAATTTTGTCATACAGCTCATATTATGATTACTTATATTTACATGGCTGTAGTCACATCATGATGTGACTTTTATGATGTCAATATCTTCCAATTATAATGTCATATATTTACAACATTCATGTCAAAATTGTTTTCAGTTTTTACTAATCGTGATATCTTTTAATGCCAATGACGATGTAACCTAATCCACATAATGATGTCCTATCCTCCAATTATCATTTCATATTCTTTAAATTGTGATGTCCTAGATCAACTTTGATAATGTAATGTCATCAGAATTATAATGAAAGTTCCCTCAAATTTATTATGATGTCATAAATTTACATTGCTGATGTCATATGGTATTATGCTTTCACATTCTTCATTATCTGAGGTCATATATTTATACTGTTGAAGTAATATTGTGATTATGATGTTTGCTTCTTCCAATTATGCTTTCACTTTTCTATTTTTGTGTTATCTATTTATATCATTGATGTCACATCATCAAAATTATGATGTCAGTTCTTCCTATTATTCCATGTCTTAATTTTTGATGACATATAGTTATGTAGTTGATGTCAAATCATCATGATTGTGATGACAGTTTCCTCAAATTATGAGGTCATATCTTGCCATTGATAATTCCACATATTTCCAATTATGTCAGTACCTTCAAAATTCAATGACATTCTTATGTTAAGACATATACAGATTTTTTATGCCATATTTTTGTCACTTTCTTCTAATTATTATGTCACATTGATGATGGAATATCATATCATTTATGGTATAAGATCCTTGCAAATATCCTGTGATACGCTTTTATTATTATTTTATAGTTACCTTGTTGATATTACAAATTTGCAATTATGTCAGTTCTTTCATTGATGGTGAGATATATTTACTCTGATGATGTTACATAATCCACATTATGATGCCGTGTCCTTCCAATTATCTGGTAATTTATTTTCAATTATGATGCCACATTCTTACATTGATAGGGTGGTATATCCCAATTAAGCTGTCAGTTCCTTCCAAATGTAGTGTCATATCATTCTCATTATGTTGTCATATATTTATGTTATTTATTGCATGCAATATTATGAGGGTGTCACATAATACTATTTATGTTGGCATGTTTCTTCAATTATCACATTATTTTTTTCTAACTATGGTATCACATACATAATTAAATAGTGTCATATTATCCCAATTATGCTCTCACTTCCTTACATTGATTGTGGCACTTCATCTCAATTACGACGTCAGTTCATTCCACATCCTCAATAGGTAAGTCATATATTTACAATTTGATGTCACATCATCAGAAATATGTCTTCTTCTTTGAATTATAATGATGTTTATTTACACTGATGATATCAAATCACCTTATTATGTCAATACCTTACAAATATAGCATTTCCTTCTTCTGATGTTATATATTTACATTGATGCCACATAATTCCCATATGATGTGAAATCCTTCTTATGATCATGTAGTTTTCTTGCAATTGTGATGTTACATACTTATATTGATACTGTTATGACATCTCAATTATAATGTAGGTTTCATCCAATTATTTTTTAATGTGCTTATTATGTCTAACATATCATCTGATGTCAGTTTCTTCAAATTGTGATGTCATTTATTGACACTGATAATCTTTCATAAACCTATGTTTATGTCAGTTATTTTCAAATTAGATATCATGTACTTACATTTTTTATGTCACAGTATCATTTATGAGGTCAGTTTCTTCTGACTATGATGACCATTGTCGATGGTACATAATCCAAATTAAATCACATACTTCATCTTATCATATTTCCTTTCAATTATGATGTCACATCCTCAGGTTTATGGTTACACATCACTCCTATCATGATGTCAGATCCATCCATTCATGCTGTGATAACCTTCTTACTAAGATATTATGTGTTTACAGTGTTGATATCACATCATCACAATTATGATGTCATTTCTTCTAATTATAATGGCATATATTTACATTAATGATGATGCCACATAATACACATTATGATGTCATATACTTCCAATTATCAGGTGATTTAATTCCAATTATGATGACAAATATTGTTTATTGTACCACAAGCAACTCACTCATGATGTTAGTTCCTTTCAATTATGCTGTTGTATCCTTCAGTGGTGGTGCCAGTTGTAGTGAGAGCTCTGTTTCACAAAGTTCCAGTGCAAAGATGACCTTGATTGACCCTTCCCTGCCCTTGATAGAAATTCACTAACACCTTCCACTGTTATTCTTTGCTCTCCAAGGCCACTCACTAAAGGATAGAGTTGGAATAATGTAACAAATGCTTGTGTAACCAAAATTGAAACTAATTGGAGTACTTTGGGATATAGAAATATAAAGAAATTTGAGTCTTCCATAGAGTCTAGGACTGAGACATACATTTAGATTATTAATAAATGATATTAGTAAGCATAAGACAGGAGGTGGAAGAATTATGAAAGATGTAACAAACTAGAGAAATTCTAGAAGCTGATGAGTTGTAGCTGGATAATCAGGTTTTCAGATACAGCTTCACAAAGAATTAATATGGGCAGGAAGAGTGATCATATACTTAATGATGAGCCTTGGTATGTTCCTGAAAATAAAGTAAGCAGTTCTAGGAGTCCTATTGTCTTTATAACCTTTACAGGACTGCAATAATAAAGGGATTGTATAGAAACAAGAGTTGATTACAGAATTAAAAAAAGGACATTTTAGCTCAATGAACTGACTGTCCTAATGACCAAACATGTCAAATCAGGACTTTCAGGACTTTTCTGATACTATGGAATGACAAACAGCAGACTGCTTTTGTTTTATAAGAATCAAAGAAAGGATGGTGGTCTTATGTTAAACAGAACAGAGAAAGGAAAGAAGAATTTAACATGGGTAAAACTGACTTTTGTTAAAAAGATTTGTTTCAAGTAACAAGCATTATAATCTTTTAAGTCTATATTCAACTTAAACAGAGTCCAACCCAAATAGGATCATCCTCTCAAGCATTTCTTTAATCATAAGGCTTTATGACACCACTTTTACGGAGAAAGTTGTTGATTTAAAGACAACTGATTTTATAATGATATTACCTTTTTATTTTTGCCAAAATTTGCTATTTGCCTGATACTCATATAATCAAGGAAAACTTTACAAAAATGACTTCCAGAGGGTATGTAATTACCGATTAATGTCTTAAAGCAAATGATTTTGTGGAAAAATAAAGCCTATGAGAGTCACAAATTTTCAGATTAGGTCAAGCCATATTGAGATGTGCTTTTTCTCTGTCAGTCTCTTATAAAAAAAAACTGAATGGTGCCCTGCATCTGATTCTTTCCTTACCATTCTTTTATCCATCGACTTTAATCTCTGCCCTCACCAAGGCTGGACCTCAGCAGTTCTGAGTATGAAACCATATACTGACAATGTTGATCTGACACCATTATGATTATGATGAAAGTTACTTCCGAATATAACGCCATACCCTTATTACAATGCTGATGTCACAGCATCCACATAAAGAGGTCATTTCTTTGCAATTATCACATCATTTCCTTCCAATTATGAAAATATGTCATATCCGCAGGTGTAATTGATGGTGTAATTTCTTTCCATTTTTGCAGAAATATCTTCCTTATTTTGATTTCCTTTCTTTATAGTGTTGAAGTCACATCACAGCTGTGATGTCATTTTCTTACAATTGTGATAACAAATGTTTATATTCATGATGTCACAAAATTCACATTATGTTATCAGTCTTACAATGATGTTCCAATTATGATGACCTTCGCTGGCATTAATTTGGTCACATCATCCAAATCAAGACGTTTGTTCTGTCCAACCACGCTTTCATGCATTTTTTATCATGGTGTCATGTATTTACATCTTCGACCTCATGTCATAATGATTATGGTGTCCATGTCATCCAAATATTATATATTCTAGCATTGATGGTAAAACATCCATCTAATTATGATGTCAGTTCTTTTTCATTATGATACCACTCATTCACACGGATTATGTCGGATTGTTACTGTGCAATCAGCTTTTTCCCAATAAGATTTAATTTGTTAACACAGATTATGTCATGTAACCCAAATTATGGTATCATATTCTTCCAATTTTCAAATCATTGTCTTCCAATTTTGATATCAAATACTTGCATTGATATTGTCATACCATCCCAAATATTATGTAAACTTTTCCCAATTGTGATATCATCTCCAAATTATGATGTGTATTTACATTTTTTCATCTCACTCCATCACAATTATTATGCTAGTCTTTTCTAATTATGATTACATATATTTTACATTCATGATTATGTCATGTTGTCCACATTAAGATGCTGTATCCCACATTCAATCACATTTCTCCTCTAATTGTGATGACGCAGGCCTAGGTTGTTAATGTCACATCATCACAATTGTATCACATATTTACATTGCTGATGTCACAGAAGAATGCCGTGAACAACAGTGTCTCAAAACCTGCCATCCTCAAAGACATATGGACCAACATATGGTGAAATGTAGATTGTAGCAGTATGTTGATATGTGAGCTCACCTAGGAAAACAAAGTGGCATAATGATAGATGAAATCCCTGCCAGACTGTAGCTGAGGGAACCACTGTCATGGCAAGCACCATGCTGAACAGAGGAAACCTGACTGCCACTGCTCAGGTGTTTTTATTGATATAGAATTCCTCAGGTGTTCTATTGATTGTACATGCAGAGCATGACCAAACAATCATGCCCCTCATAAACCCAACACTGGCAGAAACTACAAAACACCAAGACCTAGGCTGCACCTCACCCAACACTGCACAAAAATATTTTACATATAACTAAAAATAAACTTCCACAATTATAGAGGAATATAAAATATACTTGAGTATAAAATATACAAACAAAACAACAACAACAACAACAAAACTACAAACCTAGAGCATCTCAATTGCTCCCTGTCTTTTGGCTTCTTTACAAGGAATCATGAGAATTTTTCTGGAGTCATCATGATACTATTGTGATCTCACAGACAGTCACAATTTAACAGCGGTGTTAGTGTGTCTCCTATTCTTTTACCTGCACTTGAGATATTTTACCTACACTTGTTTGACTAATCCAACCTTGATTTGAGTGTTTGCGCCTAGTCTTATTGCATATTTTTATACTGTATTCTGTTGATATCCTTGTGAGCCCTGTTCTTTTCTGATGGGAAATAGAAGACCAGCGCATCTGTGAGGGCAGAGGGCATGGATGGGTAGAAGGGAAAAAACTGATGTCATGATGTAATATTGCATGAAAGAATAATAGAAAGAATAATACAATGAAAAAACGAAAATGCTAAGAAGATGCCACATTAGAGAAAAACACCTAGTTCATCAACTAAGGCTTAGTCTAAAAATGAGTTCAAAATCTGGTGAAGACATATCCAGTGGAGAACTTACACATTGTGGATACCTCTGAAGCCCAATGTTTCCATTCCATAGTGACAATACATAGGAAACAAGGATTTATCTCCTAAAATTCTTTGATCAACTGATACACAACTGTAACCTATGCCAGATGGCAATACTACCTTTACTTCTAATGCCAGATGTGAAGTCAAGCTTTCAAGACTTGAGCAATGGCTTTATTTAAACCAACATATGCTGAAATGAAAGGTTGTAACAGATACTGATGTTGAGTTAAAACTTAAACAAGAATAAAAACAAAAACCACAACATCTAAGCTTCTACATTCCGGACGGCTGTATGATTGGGGATAATAAGAATCTCATTAGTGTCATGAATAAACCATTGTGATCTCATATATTGTAATAAGTTAGTAAACTCTCTAAAGCCATACTGTTCCCACTCACTCATGACATTTCAATTAAACACATTTATGTTTACAAAAATCACAAGTCTATCTTTGAGTTCTAAGTCCTTTTTACTTCTCTTACCAACAATTTAGTTAAAATGGGTGATGTAAAGCACACAAGTGAATGAAGGTATTACATTGCCAGTCTAGCAGATTCATAAATTCTTTGACATAATTCAGAAACTCATGCTTTCATATCACTAGACTGGAGATGAACTTCAATCTATACACTGCCTTCAGCATCTTCAAACTCAAAAGGTCACATACATTATTTAATATGTTCTTTTAAATAGCAGAACCAAAACCCCGTGGAAAGATACAAAGCAGTAGAGGAAATAGTTTTACAAATATCTCTTAATAGACAAACACACCAACAGTGAGAAACACAAACAGACATACACACACAGACACAGACACACACACATGATACATAAGATGACATAGATGCTGACAAATATCCATGCTTCCATTGATTCATTAACAAAGGCATCAAGGTCAGATATTTATCTGTGCCTTCCTGGAAAATTGCCAGTTTAACTTGGGAAAAACTTTTGATATCCAAACAGGAAGTTTTTGACAATCTAACGACTAAAATGAAAAAGTTGCCTCATAAATATTGATATCTTTGGAAATGACCATAGAAAAAGACAACACTCTTAGTTCCTTCTAGACATTCTGTACACCACCCTCTCCTATACAACCAGAATCCAGGACCGAATGTACTGCTGAACACTGAATTGTATGTATCTTGGCCTGCTATAAATTCTCACCAGGAGCAGGCTTTGTAATACAATTGACTGATAAGCTGCTGATCACACAGTTCCCAGTCTATTTCAGTCAGTATGCTGGACACAAGAATAGACAATTGTATGAACTATAGAAAATACATAGTTCTGTGGTACTTTCATTATAACCTATATTATTCTGAGCTATGTGGATGGTTGTGATTGCATGGGGAACACATCAAAGATTGATCATTGTTCCTATTTAAAAATATGTAGGGGACAAGAAATAAGTGTGCTATCCTAAGAAATTACATACATAACACGATTTACCAGGTTTTCTGTATATTTTAAGGCTTGGCTTCCTTTATAGGGACAGTACACAGTATGTATGCTCAATCACTACTTCATGGGAATTATACCAACTGTCCCCTAAAAATAATTACAATTAGCAAAAGATCTTATATGCTCAGTCACAAGAATACACAATTCTATGAATGATAATACATGCTTTTGAACATTGTACAGTACAATCTGTGTCAACATAGGCTCCTCTTCACAGTTGTGAATGCATGGGGATTCCACCATAGAATAAAATTTCTTGTTCAAGCTTTAAGGTAGAAAGAAAGTGAAGAGCTGAAATTCAGAAAGGTCCTTGTTAGAGTCTATCTTCTTGGCCAATACTCAGTAAATTTATTTAAGTCTTGCTTGCTTCAAATTTGATTTGATTGTTATAGTCTTATTCTCAACCAGATTTGGGATTTACAAGACCAAGGGCAAAATTTCACCTTTTTCCAAACACTAATGTAGACTCCTGGGTCTAAGACCCAATCTTTTCTGTCTTCCCTCTGTGGATATGTTCCAGGGATCTTTGTTTCATTGCTTGTTGACTCTACCACACCCAAACTGCCATTGCATTGCCATCAGTGTTTCTGCTGTGGAGCAAAACTGAATTTTCCCTCAAAATCGGATCTCAAGATGCCAGTTGCCTTTTGAGGCTGCTGCTTGGCTTCCTCCCTTCACTGCTGGGGACCTTGGATTCTCTGGATCCCTGACAACAAACCCATGTGTCCACCATGACCTCAAATGATACAGAGGTCCACTGCAGAGTATCAACATTTCCCCTTTATGATAGTCTGGCTCTGCAAGACTGGGGAGTTCAGGGACATAAGACCCCAATAGAAAAGCTCCTGGAACTACTAAGGTACCCACTCCCAGCTAGATGAGATGCCCACTAATCTGCCTAGATCAGAACCAAAGTGGCCTAACTAACACACATGGTCCAAAGCTAGGACACTTCAGCCTCATTAGGTTAGCCAAGTATAGGCTAAAAATCCCTATAAACAGAGGCCACGCTGAGAGGCTCCTTCCTCCTGGAACCATATGTAGAGATCAGTCTTCTGTACACTGTTCATACGCGGCAAAGCTTCAACTGCTAACTTCTTCCCCAATAGGGGCAGCCATTAAGATAAGTGAAGAAAAGAAACAGATAAGAGAAGAAGAGAAGAGAAGAGAAGAGAAGAGAAGAGAAGAGAAGAGAAGAGAAGAGAAGAGAAGAGAAGAAATAGAGAAAACACTTCAGCTCAGCCAGAACAACTCAGCTCAGATGGGGAAGTCTTCTTTAGGGTTCCTGGCTTCTTAATATCTGCATACCTTCCCACTGGGGACACCTTCTACATGTCAGAACTGTAGTACTGTGTGCTTCCTGTGCTCCCAACTTCCAGTGTACCTTCATCTCGGAGCTGAACCACTACCATTGGGAACACGTATATCATCTTAGAACTGTGTGGTTCATGGGCTCCAGAATTCCTGGCCACTTTTGGGTCTGTTCAAGCTGAATAAAAACACTAACACTGGGCTGACACTCTCTTACATCAATTCTAAACACAGTCAAAAATAGAACTTGGTCATTTTGTTTCTGTTTCTACTTGGTAAAGTATTTCAGACTCCTGCATTCCTCAAGAGAAAGAATAGATCAAGGGGATCACTATATATTAAATTACCTTGAAATTCTAAGATTAAATCATGGAGTAAGCAATATCCCTTCATATTAAGCATTGATGTGAAAATATAAAAAAAAAACTGCATCAGAAAAACATTTTGACTCCCCATAGTAATTCACCAAGAATGCCATGCTGCACTGAACCTATTTTGACATTGTGGGATGTTCGCAGACCAAAAACTTCAATTTTGCTGCCAACTACATGATACCCAAGTGAGTACGCACTCATGACCTTAGGAAATTTTGGCAAGTGATCGGTCTCCCATATTCAGTCAATTGGATTTAGGTAGGAATAAAGGGTGTACAATATTCTGAAGTCGAAGTAACTAAAATAATAGCTACTTAGAATAGTTTCTCCTAAATGTGTATATGTGTACATGTATATACATATATGTATATTCATAGTTATACATATTTGCATATATTTACTCCTATGCATACATATATGTATATATATGTACACGCATATATGCACATAAGTATATATGAAGGCACTAAATTCCATTTCTTTTTATGTGTATGTGCAAGGTCTCTCATCTAAGGCCTAGTCCAGGTCAGGCAATGTATGCGTTCAATATCCTGTCCTAGACCTAACCCTACAAGCCAAGTAATTCCTAAGAAAAAGCAGTAAAAACCCCTTCATAAGGGCAACCTATCAGAAACAATAAAGAGCCCAAGGATGAAAGACGACCTTGTCGCAAGGACAACTACCTGTTTCCATAAGGCCATCTTCTCATGCTGATATCTTTTTTTAAAGCCAACACTACTGAGTGTATCCCCTTCTAGGACTGATGAGTGTTCATATGAGACACAGTCAACCAGAAGTTGTACTCCCTAGTCCATCATTTCCTTTGCACTAGAACATTACATGCTAAAATATCATGCAATCCATAGCTGCTGAGTGAAAAAAATCCAGCCCACCTGTTATAACCTGGATAAATCACTTCATAATTGCTGCTTGGGGAACCTCAAGACTGATCCACTGCATCAGTGATGATTGAGATTACAAGCTCGAGCTTCAATAAATATGCTTTTTGCATATGATTTCATATTCCCAGAATATTGGGAGATCTCATGCTCTGGGGGGATGTATCCATTCCATTTCTAGAAGGAATAATTTCCTGAAGCCTCAGAAACAAAGCCAAAGACTCTGAGAAAAGAGGCAGTGTCAAAATCTCTCAGCACTCAACAGCAACATCCTGACTTTGATGCTGCTGTAGAACCCACAGAATCCACTGTGATCCCAGCTTAACTGTGAGTCACAATGCAGTCTGTCTTCCCACATGGTAATCGAACTGTGAATTCAGGCTCTTAGAGACCATCAGATAGAAGATATTGGGCAACTAAACATACTAGATACAATACTTACTTCCTTCCTGAACATGGGACTATTGTAAGAAGTAGCTTCAAATTTTGTTGAAGAAATGTACTCAGTGGAAAACTCACCCTGATGTGAACAACTTTAAATTCCTAATCCATGCTGACCAGTTTTTCTACAGAATATAGCCTAGTCCATCGGTATCCTTGACTCGAGTTCTGGTGACAAATCAAGAAAAATTTCCAAGGCTTGGACTTTGGCTTTATTGGAAGAATCTCCACCAGCGTTTGCTGAAATGAAAGATTGTAGAGGATCCTGATCTTGAGTATGTAAAATATCAAAAAAAACAATCACTGCCTTTCAGCTGCCTCATGTTTGTTGTCCAGATTATTAAGGGACATAAGAATTTCATTGGGTTTGCCAGCAACCATTATGATCTCACAGGTTGTCACAATCTATTAATGTGTTTAATGCCATGCATAACCCACCCTCTCAGGACAAATCAGTATACATGTCTTTTACAACAGGAAATGAGTCTCTTATGAGTTGGGACATGTTTATTTCTCCAACCACACACTGATGTACAAAGGCTATACTAAAGCATACAAACAAGTGGATGCATAACTATATCATTCTATATATATTGATGAGCTCTCAGACATATATCAGATTATCTTGCTCTAATAACAGCAGAATGGAGACTAATAACATTCTTGTGCTTCTTCCTTACTCAGCCCCTTGTCACTCAATCACTCAAATAAAAACAAGTTTCCTACACTGTGTTTTATAAAAGGTAACTCTCAAGGTAAAATATGTATATGTTGGTGTTTGAAACAAACAAAAATATACTTTATAATCATTGCCCTCCTTCCCAAAACATTCATTCTGCGTGACATTTTAATATTTTTTGTTTACTTATCTCATAAAATACCTTCAGTCTTCTGTCCTCCCTGCTATGCTTCCATCTCCTATCAGATCCCCTATGCCCAAGTTCTATCCTTTCCTCCCTATACTTCTACTCAGAAAAGAGCTGTCCTACAAGCATTAACACTCAAACATGTCATGGCATTTTTTGTTTTACTTCCTTTTCCAGCACACTAACAAAGAAGCACATATTTATTCACACATAAGCACAAATACAGGGAATATACAAAATGGCGTCCATATTCACAAACTTCCAAGCACCCATATATTTTGTTCCTCTGGTATATTGAACAACAGTTATCTTTGATTTCTTAGAAAATTGGCATTTACATTTGGGGAATGCATTCATTCCCTAACAGGAATAAACCACAATCCAGGGATCCCCTCTGTTGCTGACAACTGTGTCTCCTCCATGTTGACCTTCTCTGAGTTTTCACAAGGAGCAAGGCAATGGAATTAAATTCATTACCTGCTGTCCACATGGTTGGCAATAAAAGATCTTCTCTGCTCAGAGACTTAGGGAGCCACCCAAGCATATTTGAGTAGCTTCCTAATCACTTAGATACCTGTAACAACCTGAGTACCTATCAATGCTTGGGAATTCATGGGACAATCTGCTATAGATCACTCATTAGAAAGTTTAAAATTAGATGTCCTGTTGTACTTCTGCTATATATATGACACACTCTGCTATGTGTACTGTACCTTTGGAAGTATGGATTCCTGTCTATGGAAGGAACATAGTACTCATTTTGCCTAGCCATTTAATGGGCTCGTTGAATTACAGCCCTTATTATGGATTACAATTAGTGCTTTGGCTACCTCTTCCACCTAGGGTCAAAAATCACCTTTAGAAGGAGGCTTGTATTAATGAGAAAAATCTGGAAGGTATTCTCAACATTGAATGCAGCTGTCCTCCTAGAAACCTTGACAATGGTAATTGTTTGTAAATGATGACCAAACATCTTTAAGAATATCAGATTAGACTCTCTACATGTGGACTCACCTGATCAATCAAGAAGGAGATGAATATACGTATGCCTAAGGATGTGAATCATTCAGAGTAGAGTTAATCATGAAATTATGTTTCTCCAAGCCAATGAATCAAGCAAGTCAGTTTGTAACTGATAATTTATAAGAAATATAGTGGATAAGGAACAAGTTAAGCACCATTGTACAGAAGCAACCAAACTAATTCAGATGGTAAAATATATGACAGGACAATTTCTCTGATTTCTTTTCATGCATGAAAGGAAGAAAAGTGTTGTGAAGAGAGATTTAAGGGACAAAGACAAGATGGATCTTGCCTACATTGAAGTAATGTGGAGGGAAATGTAGAAGAAAGAAGAATTCAACTTTATCTTTAGCAACAGAGTCGAGAGTATTTATAGGTGTGGTGGCCCATGTCAAAGAAGTCAGAATACCAGAGTGAAATAGAGCTGTATGAGTTGGAGTGTAGCCTGGTTTACACAGAGAATTCCAGATGAGCTAGAGCTACATACAGAGATCCTATCTCAAATAAAACTGTAATCTATACAGCTTGTTAGATTCTATTAAAAGAAGCCAATCATATTTCTTACAAATTTTTAAGACTATCACAGATTTTGAACATAAGATGGTTAGTAGATGATGTTAAAGGATAATTCCACATTTTATAAGAAGTGTTATTGGTACAATATATATATATATATATGAAATCATTGGTTATCATTGGAAATGGTGCAAAAATTTTTGGTGTTAAATGTTATAATGCATAATATTTTATTTTAAATTTGTCTTCTTTTAAAAGGAGACACAGGTGGTATTTGCCAAAAATTCCACTTCTAAGTCTAACTCTCCTTTCTCCAGAAACCCAGATTAGTGATGGGAAGCAAGTCAGTGCACATTCTGAAATATGTGGTCTTGAATAATTCACACATGAAGAAGGGAAGTGAAGAATTTTTGACTGACAGGGTGTATTACAAAAGAGTGAAAGAACATCTTCCAAAAAATATCTTACATCTGCAAGTTGAAGTTGAAAAAGCTTGAGATATGCAGAGAAAGTAGCAAGTATTTTTTTACACACTGTAGTAATCTAAATCCAAATTTGTATATGTGTGTGTATCTGTATGTGTGGGAAGAGTATACGTGTACATGTTTGCTTGTGCATATATATTCACAGGTGGTTGTCGTTCCCTTGAAGACTAATAAGTGTTTTCAACAGCGCAGCCGTATATCTAACCTGAGAATATTTTCATCTTATGCAAATATTCAACCATTTAGGAATAAAAAGCATCTGGAACTGAGCTGAAAATACAATCTATGGTACTCACATAACAAACAGAATGGATTAAGTCAGCATATTAAGTGTCTATATTTTTCATAACAAGTGTTTACTTCTGATATCTCAATGACTGCCTCTTAAAGGATGGGAAACAAGCTCTATACTCAATAATTTTGTCTGCACTAGTAATTTGTCACACAGACCTTTGTATTATACACAATGCAGAGGCACACATAAGAATTATGACAAACTCTGTCGTACTAATGTAATTAATGAAGCTTAATTGTAATCAATAGGTATGTCCTATAGTAATCAACTGAGGAAAGTATTTTTTCACTTTATCTTAAAGTGTACTTCCTTCTACTGCCTTGAATTTTCTACTGAAATCTGAGTTTCATAATAGATCTGTGTCTCACAGGTAGAGCATGCCTAGTACCACAGAAGGATCTAGTGAGTATTAGAGACTGCTTTCCTCCTCCCGTTATACTCAAAGTCTCTAACCTTGAACAGTTGGCTGACTATAAATTTTATTTCCAGCTCAGAGTAAAATTAGGTACCACAGAAATCACAATCAACCACCAAATATAAATGACATTTGGCCTGACGTCAACTGGTTACAGATGTAAAGTCATGCTATAGTTTCAACATATAGTTAACTATGGATATCAAGTTTCAGAAGCTCAGCCAGTAATGATGGCTCAGTGGTTAAGAAAAAATTTTGCTCTTGCAGATGACGCAAGTTCATTTCCCAGAACCAAAAATGCTTGGATCTCCACTTCTTGTAACTCAAGATTCAGAGATTCTACAGCTCTCTTCTGGTCTCTTTGGCCACATAGGTATGGCATATGCTCATTCAGAAATAAACATATAGAAAAGTAAATTCATAAAATCTTACAATATTCACAAATTTTGTCTGGCCATGTAGCTCAGTTCAGGCCTAGCATTTACAAAGCTCTGTGTTTTATGCACAGCACTGCACTGACTAGGTTTGCTAGAAATTCATTTAACCCTGGTACTGGAAAGGAGAGGTAAGAGGATCAGGGGTTCAAGTCCAAACTCAGCTACATGATTTTCTCAAGGCCAATCTGGAATACCTGAGACCTTGTTACAAACAAAAGTAAATATATTAAAAATAAACAAATAAAACGTAATTCCAACTACTGGACATCAGGCTGAATAATTCTGTGTATTAAAAATCTCATATCCCTCTCTATTTGAACATATAAGGTCCTCCAAATATCTATGTCATTCTTTGCCTCTATGTTGGATACATGCCTATATTCCTCTCTATTATCCACTGCCTAGCTTCTGCTAGGTTTATGCCTTTAGTAACCTTCAATGTCACTGTGTCATATGGTCATGACATTTAATGGTGGCCTATTACTTTTGCAGTCAGTGTTTTTTGAGCTCCAGAAATTTGGATATTCATTCCTTTAAAAAGTCATTAGTGGTAGCCATGTTATAAAAGGTAAATTCCACTTCTATTTTAAGCAACAAATGATGGGAATCAAGTGTTGAGGAGCCACAGGAATTCTACCATTGCAGTTTTATCATCTGGGATACTATCTGATATCTTTACAATAGTCTGAATATATGTATTTCAAAGAGATTTTTCCCACAATCTCAGAAAGTGTGGCTTAGTCAAAGATGGGCCATTGCAGATGCCGATGACCATCAATGTTGGCAACATCTGCAGGGATATGTCCACCATACAAAAGCCAATGAAATGCCTCTGCAAAAATGGCACTTGCTGACAAGCCTGCTAATCGGTTTTTTTACAAATGATTTCCTAGAGAAGGTAAATTTCAAGATACAATCTCAATTTTCTACAGGAAAGTTAAAGGTAGGCTCTAAAGACATATGGTGAAAATCAGATAGATTTCTTATATCATATGAGGCCATAGATTCCTCATAATATTAGTGAAGATAAAGATTTCAGCAAAATCATGGAAGAAAACTACCCAAAATTTAAAAAACTATGCCTATAAAAGTAAAAGAAGCTTATACCACACCAAATAAATCAGACTAGAAAAGAACAGTTGCCACAAAATAATCAAAACACTAAACATATACAACAAAGAAAAAATACTAAAACCTGAAAGATAAAAAGGTCAAATAAGATAAAGAGGCAAAGTTATTAGAATTACAACCGACTTCACAGTGGAGACACTGAAAGCCAAAAAGGCCTAGACAGAAATATTAGAGACTCTAAGGAACATTGATACTACCCAAGACTACTCTACCCAACAAAACTGTCAATTATTACACATAGAGAAAATCAAATATTTCATTAGAAATCCTAATTCAAACAATACTTATCTACAAATCCTGCCCTACAGAAGTCAACAGAATAAAAATTTCAACAAAAGGAAGTTAACTATAATAAAGGAAACAAAGAAATTAAATCATATCACAATATCATATTCAATAGAAGAAACAAACACGCATACACACATATGCCCAGAACCACACACACATACACAGAAACACACACACACACACACACACATACATAAAAAATAATTACAAAATAACAAGTCCTGACAATCAATGGACATTGGCACCCCTCAACAATGATGGTCTCAATTCTCCACTTAAAAAAAAGAGAATATCAGAATGTATTTGAAAACAGAACACAGTCTTCTGCTACATACAAGAAACATATCTTCATTGCAAAAATAAATATTCAGTCAGAGAAAAGTTTTGGGAAAAATTTACCAAGTTAATGCTGGAAAATAAGCTTGTGTAAAGATTCTAATATCCCCTACTATAGAATTAGAACCAAAATTAATTGGAAGAGATGGGGAAAGACACATCATACTCATTAAATAAAAAACCCACCAAGATAATATTCCAATTCGTAACATCTATTTCCATAACAGAAGAGATCCCACATTTATAAAAGAAACATAACTAGACTCCATAAAATTGGAAAATCTTAAAGAAATGGAACTTTTTTTTGAATGATTCTGCACATAAAAATTGAATAAAATCTAATAAAAATTAAAACAAACAAATACAAAGGACAATAAAAGCCTCTCTAATAAAGCCTGTGATAATTATGTTTTAGCTCTGAATGCTAAATCATCAAATTACTCCTTAAACAAAAGCAGAAGGGACATTGCCAAACTAATGCGTGAATCCACAATTACACTACAGTTCACAAAGATTCAACAAAAATGAGAGTTATACACCCATATACAACATTAACATATATGTAAATATACTTTAAAAATACTGAAAAAAACACATCCAAGGACACATTAAAAATTATCCCTGTAAAAAGCCCATCTTCATCCCAGACACACAGTAATGATTCAACATATAAAATTAATAAATTTAATCCACCATATACACAAAATGAAACAAAAAAAGCTCACATGGTCACATCACTAAATCCGAAGACAGTTTTAGACAAAATCCAACCCTCCTTCATGATAAAACTATTGGAGAGATTGGAGGTACATACTATATCTAAACATAATAGAGGCAATTTCCATCAGGAACCCTTCCAACATCAAATTAAATGGAGAGAAAGTCAAAAATTTTCTATTAAAATCAGGAACAAGACATAGTTGTCCTCTCTCTCCATACATATTCAATAGTACTACAAAAGGAACATCGATAGCTGATGAACATCTTCAGGGAGGTGGTTGACTACAGAATTAACTTAAAAAGTCTTTAGCTCCCATATATACAAATTACAGATGGACAGAGAAAGAATTCAGGGAAACAACACTTTTCAAAAACTACAAACGAAACCAGGTATATTGGGGTTTGTCTAATCAAGCTATTGGAAGACTTGAATGACAAATACTTTATTTTCTTGAAGATGGAAATTGAAGAAGAGCCACAAGATGGAAAGATATCCTATGCTCCTTGTTTGGTAGGATTGACAAAGAAAAATGGGCATTTTTTCAGAAGAAATCTACACATTCTATGTAATCTTTAACAAAATACTTAAAGAAATGAAACTTAAAAAATGTTAAACATCCTTATTAATATGGAATAGCTCTCTAGTTACAGTCCATTAAAGGAGATCCCAACAAGGTTGTATGGGCATGTAAGTGGGTGAAGGTCCTTCCTGTTGGGATGGTAGAAGAGGAAAATATGGATGGTAGGCTCAGGACGTATGGGAAACTGAATGCAGGGGCTCCACTATAGTATTTCCCTGAGACACAACTCTCAATTCTGGGCACATGGAAGGTGCAAAAGCTGCTTCCAACACCAAAGGAAATTCTCTTAAAATATCTGATCTATGCCAATCAACAATGAAACACAGAAACCCCAAACCAGTTTATAGAAACTCAAGGCCAGTCAGGTCTACATGAGTCTAGTGTTAAAAACTTAAGAGAAAAGCCTTCCTCTTACACTCTATTCTGTAAAAGAATGCAATATCCATGAAATTAAATTGATGCAATAGCCATTCAAACAAATGTCAACCCACTTAATATACATGACAACTGAATATTTTTAAATTTTTTGAAGCATTTTTCAACGTCTATCACTCCTGATTTTTTATTTAATCTCTGAAAACCTTTTGCACAGTTTAACTACAGAATAATATATCTATTTTTTTCTTTTTCCTGCATTTTTTCTACTCAGAACGATCAACAACTCTGACTTTTCAACCTTGAAACTCAGGAACCGGGGATTTGGATCAGGAACAGATTTGCATTCATAAGACCACTGGTTAATTCTCCATGACTGGAAACGAACAATTTACTGTGGAAGTATTATTCTTCTATGATTTATTACTCTCCAAAGTGTCTCATGAATATATTCTATTTTTGTTCTTTCCCTCCATCTCCCCAAGCCCTCTACTTGGTTGAAAGTGTTTTTCCTACACTGCCCATGATCAATTACTTCTGCAATCTATGGTGAGTTCCATTAGGACAGGTGCCTAATGCCAACTCCCTTGCTCTTAGCTTATGTATGGTCACCACTAGGAACTAAAGTTCATTACCGACGATGGGAATGAATGCTCGGATTCTAAATGTCTGTGAGACCTTTAGATATTGCAGTGGAAACATTTTGCCATCATACACTCTTTGGTGTATCTCTTTGATAAATCACGACCACCACATCATTTCAGAAATATTTGGAGTTCAGATCAAGTCCCATAGCCTAAACACAGCTGGAACAATCTAGCAACATGTTAAATGTGACTGAATCCTATAAGACCAGGATCCCTTCACCATCCTAGTACCTGTGGTGTATCTAGGATGCAGAGGATGATGATGTTCAAAAAATTTTGCTTCCTGCTATTGTAGAGCTTTACCTTCCTCTTACTTTTAACAAACCAATGTTCAGTTCTCTTCCTGAGGTTCAACATCATGGATTCTATTTGAATGTCTCCCAACTCGGGACTTCAACCACTGGGAAAGAGCCTGATCAGAGGCCATCTAGAAGTCAGCAAGGAAGTCTGTTCCTAAGTTCAGAAGACTTTCCAACTAATGTTATCTTTTGGAGACCCAGCAGAGTAAGACACTAGAGGATCACTCGCATTGGACTCCAGGGCCAGCCATGTTACTGGATGAGCCCAGAGCATTCCAAGTACAAGGAAAGAGAGGGGCTCCACCCAGGAAAGAGGTACTCTTGAGCAACCAGGCCCTAGTGGCCTAAATCCTGATGGCTAGTGACTGCAGTTGTTCCCAGGCATCCAAGCAGAGAGGATGAAGTCTGTTCCAGGTTAGGGCTGAGGTAAGGCACCATGTGTGCTTGTGGTCCAACAGACAGGGGGGAGCAGCGAGTAGTGAACAGGGGAGAATTAGCTCGGGCACCCCAGCCAGGACCCTCTGAGCACCATGTCCTGATACCTGGACTAGGCCAGGGCAGAACCTCAGGACTCCGAGGGTTTCCACCTCTGCCCTTCGTGTTTTGCCAAGGGTACTCCCGTGGACTCTACCACACTTCTACCTGCCAGGCGTCTATGTGGTCAGCATCCCTGTTGGGAGCAGCAAGAAAGGAGGCAGTAAGGCTATCCATGAAAGGGGAAGTGGCTGCAGAACCCCCCCCAAACCCCTTGCCTATTACCCGGTCTGTAAGGTGGGTATTGACCTGTGGCTCTATTCAAAAGCATGCATGGCTGTTCAGCAAGGAGCATGATGGGGTGCCTATAGCTCACCAACCGCTCCTGTCCATGGCGTCCCTCTGGAGGTGCCACCTCTGACTTCGGGCATGATTGCCTTTTGGACCTGCTGCTTAGCTCACTTCCTACACTGCTGGGAATTCTGGGTACTCAGCCACCCCCACTGTGATCACCATGAGACCCAAATTTTCCAGAGGACCACTGGGAAGCAACTACATTTCCTCATTGTGGAAATCTGGCTATGCTACGCTGGGGAGCTCTGGGACTTCAGACCACCACAGGACAGCTCACCCTAGTACTATCAGGATTCCCCACTCCAAGCTGCCTGAGGGGACACAACCTGGCAGATCAGCAAAGAAGTGGCCCAACTAATACACATTGCTCTAAGCTAGGACCCTTCCCCCTCTCCTGGCAGCCAAGTAAGGTAAAAAAAAATCTCAACAATATCAGGCCACTCTGAGATGCTCTTCACCCCAGGGACATTATATAATGAGCAACATTCTGTACTCTACTCCTTAGCGAGCAAAACTTTGGCTGTGGCATTCCTCCCAAGTGGAGGCAGCCATGAAGAGGATAAAAGAAAGAAGCAATTAGGAGATGAGAAGAAGTAAAGAAGAACATTTCAACTAAGCTAGAACATTTCAGTTAGCTTAGATATCTTTTCGTAGCTACAACACTAGGGAAGTTCTCCCCTCAGAGCAGAAGAGAAGTGAACAGAGCATAGTGGAGTTGTTACATTGGAACATTCCAGCTCAGGTGGGGAAGCCTTCCCTGCCTCAAAGCTGCCAGAGATGTTTGATTCCTGACTTCCTGAATGACAACATAACTTCCTATAAGGCACGGCTTCCAAAGAGCTGTGAGAGCTGTATGGCTCTTGCCTTCCAGAATATCAGGATACCCATGCCTGTGGATTCATTTTTCCCACCTAAGAGTTGTTTGGTCCCAGGGCTTTCAAATGCCAGGCCACATACCTATTTCTGTCCAATCTGAATAAAAACACTATCACAGGGCTGCTACTTGTACATCAGATGTAAGTAGGGAAAACAATAGAATTGAGAGATTGTTTTTTCTTGTATACTTCGTAAGGTACTTTAGACACTTCCTGGCCTTGAGAGACTGAACTAAATGAGAAAGTCACTATGGATTAAATTCCTTGGAAACCTTAAGATGAAATGTCCCCATGTCCTATCATACAGGAAGCAGTCTCCCTTTATCTCATGCTCTGATGTGAAAAACAGAAAAAGTGTGCATCACTAAAACATTCTGTCTTACTACATTAATTTATGTAGAAACTTATGCTGCAATGAAATTATAGCCACATACGGGGCACTCCTATGAACAAAACCTCAATTTGCTGCCCACCAATTGAATCCCAACTGAGTATACAGTCACTAAATTAGGCTATTCTGGCACGAGATGAATCGGCCAGACAGAATAAATGGGAGGGAGGTAGTATTAAAGGTTGTACAGTATTCTTATATCAAAGCAACTGAGACAGTAGCTAAATGAAATGGCTCGACATTAATGATGCTAGATCATGAAAATAGAGAGAATGGAATGCATTTCGTAGGAGAAATACAGTTCAGAAATCACAGAAAGAAAACAAATGACTCAGGGCACAGAGGCAAAATCAAAATTTTTCAACATGCAACAGAAACACCGTGACTTTAACATTGGAGCAGGACCTTCCGAGGTCATTGTGACACCAGGCTCAAATGTGAGCCACAATGCAGTCTTCTCATGTGGTAATAACACTGTGAATTCAGGCTTTTAGAGATAATCAGATAGAAGAAGTTGTGCAGCTTCCATAGAAGATGAAACACATATCTCCTTAAAAATGAACTAATCTAAGAAATAGCTTCAAATCTTGTTGAAGAAATGTACCCAATAGAATACTCACCCTGCTATGGACATCTTTAGCTTCCTACTCCATATTTCTTAATTTTTCCATATATTGCACCTATGTCAGTAGGTATCCCGGTCTTGTGTCCTACTGCCAGCTTCAGAACCGATTCCAGGCTTAGGCTGTGGCTTGATTGGAAGAATAACCACCAGCATATACTGAAATGAGAAGTTGTAGAGGATACTGATCTTGAAAAGTAATATATCTAAAGAAAACATTACATCTCACTTGTCCCATGCCTGTTGTCCAGACGTTAAGAGACCACAAGAACCTTATTGGGTTTGCCAGGCAACCATTTTGATCTCACAGGTTTTCACAATCTAATATTATTCTTAGTGCTACTAAGGACCCACCTACTCATGACACATCAGTATATACATATTTACTTTATCCACAGCACATGCTTCTTTCTGAGTCGGGTATTATTTATTTTTCCTATTCATTATATTGATGATCTCTTAGATATATTTCTTACTACAATACCAACAGACTGGAGACTAATCAAGATTCTTGTGCTTCTACCTGACTCAGCTGCTCCCATCTCAAATAAAAACTAGTTCCTCATATCCCCAGATATCCTTCTTTATTAGTGCAACTGGACTCAAGCAGTAAGGTGCAATTCAGTGAATGGTTCTTCATTTCTTTTTAGCATAGATTTATCAAATAAAACTTAAAATTGATGCAGACCAAGTAAACTGTGTTGACCTCCAGTATCTAGGTTTATTATAAAAATTAACCAAAAAGAATAAGTTTGGCATCATTAATCATGCCTTTTTTGCACCACATTCATTCTGCATGTTTTTAAGTATTTAATTTTTTTTACCTCATACAACACATCCAGAACCTCTTTCCCCCTCCTACCACACCTACCAGTTCCTTCAATCTTCCCTTTCTACTACATCTACCTCTGAGCTCTCTGCTACTACTCAGAAAATAGAAGTCCTACAAGGATTAAAACTCAGACAAGGCATAGCACATACTAGTTTGAATACTTCTCCCAGCACACAAACACTGAAATACACAAAATGTGCACGCAAACACACACGCACACACAAACATACACAATAAATAAAATGGCATCCATCCTCAGAAACTCCCATGTTCCATAGATTTTGTGCCACAGGAATGCAGGAAAGACTTTACTCTCTGATATCTTAGGAAATTGGCATTTTCATTTGGAGAATGCTTTCATAATCCAATAGGCCTCCTAATTCAACCTTCTTTAAAACTGAAACTGCAGAGGCTATCGCCTCACTTTCGATATCTTTTGTGATGCTCAGAAAAAAGGCCAAAGTCTTGCTTTCTTGGAGATATCCTGTCCTATCTCTGTACCAATCAGAATTCAGAGAGCCTCTGTGTTGTTGACAACTGAAGAGCTTGCGTGATGAACTGCTCAGAGGTTTCAACAGGGACACGCTATTAGCAATCAAAGATCTTATCTGCTCAGACATATGAGAAGCTAAGAGAAATCAATTGAACAGATTCCTCTTCTGTGTTATACAAGCACCAATCTGGGAACCTGACGATAGCTGTGACTACATGAGTCAATCTACCATAGACAAATAAATGGAAAGGGAAGAAGTAGATGTTCTGTTTTACATCAATACATGCATACCATACTCTACCATTTATTCTTCATCTTTTAAATCTTGGATTCCTCTCTAAGAAAATAACAGAGTAAACAAACTCCATAGTCACTTCAGAGGCTCTCTGATCTATAGCTCCTACCATGTTTTACAGTAGGCTTTAGTTTACATCTTCCAACTCTCATTAGAAATCATCTTGAGAAGAAGGTTTGCAGTAACAGGGAAAACAATATCTGAGAGGCAATCTTAAACTGATTGCAGCTGTCCTGCTGGAATCTTGACATTTGTGGTAACTGTTTGTAAAGGATAAACCAACATTTTTAAGAATATTTCATTGGAATCTCAGCATGGGGAACCATCTGGCCAATGAAAGAAGAAATAAAAGATACTGTATGCCTACTAATGTGAATAATTCTGAGTAGAGTTACCTAAGAAATCTTTTTTCCTCAAACCATTGAATCAAGCAAGGCATTGTCCAACAGATACTTTATAAGAAATAGAATGGATAGGAACCAAGTTAGTCACCATTGCACTGAAACAATCAGACTAATTAAGAAGGTAAACTGTGCCACAGGGCAACGTCCCTGATTTCTTTTCATGGCATGAAAGGAAGCAAGAAAACTGATGTGAAAAGAGAGAGATTAAAAGGACGTAGGCAAGATTGAACTTGCTTAAACTGAAGTAATCTGGAGGTGTATGCAGAAGAATCAGGATTTCAACTTTAGTGTCAGCAACAAAGTGAGTTGAGATCTGTGCTTCATGACTTTCAGGGGAGTGGAGGGTATGAATGCAAGGAAACCATTAACATTTAAGTGACCTAAGGACAACAGTGTTTAGAGTTGTTGTGGACCATGTCACAGCAGTCATTAGAGAGAGTGGAATGCAGCTATGTGACTTTCAGGGCTACTTGGTATACATTGGGAGTCCAGACAAGCTAGGGCTAAATACTAAGATTCTATATCTAATAAAAGTTTAATGTATACAGCTTGTTAGATTCTCTTAAAAAATAATTTTTATAGGACATTTTTAAGATTATCACAGAATTTGAACATAACTTTGTTAGTAGATGATGGTAAAGGATAATTCCTCATTTTATAAGATGTATTAATGGCATTGTATGTAATGGTGAAATCAATGTTTTGCAAAAACTTGTTGTGCAAAAATTTTAGATGTTAAATGTAATAATGCATAATAGTTTATTTTTAAAATAGTCTCAGTTTAAAGTGTGAGACAGGTGGTATATGCCAGAAATCCCATTTCTATGTCTAACAGCCTTCTTCCCAAACCCTATTTAGAGCTGGGAAGCAAGTGAACTTACTGAAATAAGTGTATGTGAAGTATTCCCAAAATGAAGAAAGGAAGTATAGAAATTCTTAGTGACAGGATGCATCAAAAAAGAGAGGAAGTTCATCTTCAAAAAAGTATTTTCAGTCCACAGCTTGAAGATAAAAAAGTTTCATATATGCAGAGAAAATAGCAAGATTTTTCCCTATAAACTCTATTAATTTCAATCAAAACCTCTGTGTGTGTGTGTTTTTGTGTGTACACATGTGGGTGAAGTGAGTGTAGGTATACATGTTTGCTTGTGCATAGATGTACACAGGTGGTTGTAGTACCCTGAAAGACTAATCAGTGTTCTCAACTGCTGATACATCTATGTAACCTGAGTTTATTTTATATCTAATGTCAATATTCCAGATTTTCAGAATAAATAGCATCTGGAACTGAGCTGAAAATACAATCTATTGAACTCCTTTTAGCAAACAGAGAAGAGTATACCAGTATATATAGTGTCTATATTTTTCATATCAAGTATTTACCTCTGTTATCTCTATGGTTGCTCTGAAAAGATGGGAAACAACCTCCACTCTCAATAATATTGTCAACAATAGTAATTTGTCACAGAGATATTGTACTACACAGAATGCAAAGGTGCGCATTAACAGTATGACCAACTCTGCCTTACTCATGTAGTCATTAATGAAGTATAATTGTAAATACTAGATGTGTCCTACAGTAATCAATTAAGGAAAGTATTTTTCACTGTGTCACAAAACGGTTCTTCATCAACTGTTTTGAATTTTCCACTGCAAAATGAGTTATATAATAGATCTGTTTCTCACAGCAAGGGCATGTCTGGTACCTTGGAAGGATTTAGTTAGTTTTAAAGAGTGCACTCCTCCCCCTGCAAAACAACAAGATTCTGAACTTGGAAAACTGGCTAGGTGGAAGATTCATTTCCATCTTAGAGCAAACTAGATACCAACAAAAAATACATAAAGTCAGCCACAGAAAATGTCATTTGTCCTGATGTTCATCTGAATGTAGATTAAAGCCAGCCTACAGTATCAATATTCAGTAAACTATGGGCATTGAGAGTGAGAAGATGTGCCAGGAAAGGTGGCCCAATGGATAAGAATAATTTCTTCTTTTCCAGAGTATCCAAATTTAGTTCCAGCACCAACAATACTTGGCTCTCAACTGCTTGTAACTCCAGATGCAGGGATTCTGGAGCTCACTTCTGGTCTCTTCCGTCACATACTTATGGCATATGATCACTAAGAAAAACACACATAAATGAAACATGAATTCATTAAAAAATAAAATGATTCACAAATATGGACTGAATATGTAGCTCAGTGCAGGCTTACCATTCACAAATCTCCGTGGTTGATTCCCCAGTCATGAGCTGACAATGCATCATGGCACATACTCCTAACTCTAGCACTGGAAATATAGAGGTATGAGGATCAATATTTCAAGGAGAGTCTCAACTACATAATAAAGTGAAGGCCAGCATTGAATATGTGATATCTTGTTACAAAACTACATAAATAAATAAATAAATCCAATCAGTGGAAACCAAGTTGCATATTTTTGTATTTTAAAATTTCTCATTCCAGTGTATTTTAACATATAAGGTCCTTCAGGTATCTATCTAATGTGGTGTCTCTTTGTTGGATTTATACCTTTGTCCTCCTTTATTTTTATCTGTCTCAATTTTACTAGGCTTCAACCACATGTAACCACCTTCTATGTCTCAGTATATATAGTCATGACAACAAATGATGTTTAATTGTTGTGAAATCAGATATTTTAAAGCTCCATAATTTTTTATACTTATTTCATTATGCAGTAAATAGTGGGAAGATGTGACAGAAAGGTAAATTCCACTTCTATTTTTCAGCATTTAACCAAGAATTAAGTGTTGTGGAGCTGAAGGAGATACTATCCCTATAACTGTAGCACCTGGACTATGATCTGATATGTGTTCAACATAATGAGGTCCTGTATGCCAACATATGTTGCCCTCAGATTCAGATATGTTGGCTTTGTAAAGAGATGAGTCACTGCATGTGTAAAAAATCACCAATGTGAGCAACATCAGAAGGGAAGTGTCTCCCAGACAAGAGCCAGTATATTCTTTTAGCAATAAAGGCACTTGCTGCAAAGCTTGATGACAGAGAATTTAAAAACAATTTCCCAGACAAGAGAAATTTCAAGACACAAACTCAATTTTGTGCTAAGTTAGCAAAGGTGGTAGAGTGTGTTTAGCTAGTACAAAACAGGACTGAGATACCTCGCAAAGTTTGTAGATATATGTCAACAAAATCGTTGAACAAAATTTACAAAATAGAACAAGATGCATATAAAAGCACAAGAAGCTTATAAAACATCAATTAGCCTGGACCAGAAAAGCAAGTCATCTTGGCACATACAAATGAGACCACTAAACATACAAAACATACAAAGAATACTAAAAGCTGCAAGAGAAAACAACAAGTAACATACAAAAGCAAATCTACTAGAATTACACCTAATTTCTTAATGGATATGCTAATGCCTAATATCTAACGTTAAACAGAAAATCTACAGATTCTAGGAGAATATAGATGTAAGCCCAGACTACAATTTCCAGGAAAACTGTGAATTATCATAGACAGAGAAACCAAAATCTTTCATGTTATATCCAAATTCTAACATTGCCTATCCACAAACCCTGTCCTACAGACGGTACTAAAATAAAAATATCCAACCCAAGGAGATATACTACAATTGGGAAATCATAGGAAATAAATAATCTCATACATTCAAACTCAATAGAAGGGACACACATACACACACACACATACAAACAGACCAGCGATAACTACAGAAAAAGAGGAAGTAAGTATCATTTGACATTGATATCCCTCAAAACATGGTATCAATTACCCAACAAAAGTAACACAAGTAATACAATGGATTTGAAATCAGAATCTAGTCTTCCATTGCATATAGGAAACACATCTCAAACACAAAGATAAATATTACCTCAGAGGAAAGCACTGGGAAAGATTTACCAAGATAATTGATCTGCATAAGAGGCTTGTGTGGCCATTCTAATATTCACCAAAGTAGACTTCAAATCACAGTTAATATGAAGACATGGGGAAGGACACTTCATACCCATTAAACAAAAAGTCCACAAATATAACATTGCAATTCTTCACACCTTTCTCCAAAACACAAGGGCTCCAAAAATTGTAAAAGAAAAAATTCAAAATTTAAATAAACACATTGACCCTCACACTCAGATAGTGGGAGATTACAATAAACAACTCTCACCAACTGACAGGCCATCTATACCAACAATAACTGAGGAGTGGTGGCACTAACAGATGCTATAAACTAAATGCACCTAACAGATATTTAGAGAACTTTTCATCCACACAAAAAAGAATACATCTTTTTCTCACCATCTCACAAAACCTTCTCAACAATTCACTACATTTTTGGAAAGAAAGCAAGACTCAATAAATACAGGAAAATTGAAATAACCCCGAACATGCTATCAGGTCACAATGGACTAATGATTGACTTCAGAAACAACAGCAACAGAAGGCCTACAAATTTATGGAAACTCAACAACTCCCTACTTAATGCCAAGCTTCTTAAGACAGAAATAAAGGAAGAAATTACAGATTTTCTTGAATTCAATGAATATAACTGTAAAATATTCCAAAACTTATGATATGTGATAAAAGCTATGTAAGGGAATAATTTATAGTACAAAGTGCTCAACAGAAAAGAGTGGAGATTTCATGTACTAGAAAATTAAGCGCATATCGGAAAGCCTTCGAACAAAAAAAAGCAAGTACACTGAATAGAAGTAGATGTAAAGAATTAATCAAATTGAGGGCTCAAATCAATAAAATGGAAACAAAGAGAACAATTCAAAGAATCAATGAAAAAAGATCTTGTTCTTTCACAAGATCAACAAGATAGACCAACCCCTAGCCAATCTAACTAAAAAACAGAGAGAGAATATCCAATCAATAAAGTCAAAAACAAACAGGCAGATATAACTACAGACACTGTAAATCCAAAGAATCAATAGTTCATACCTTAAAAACCTGTACTAATCAAAACTGGAAAATGTAAAAAAAAAACAGCAATATTCTCAATTGATACCACCTACAAAAATTGAATCAAGATAAGATAAACAACTTAAAGAGACCTGTAACTCTCAAGGAAATAAAAGAAGTCAGTAAGGACTTAGAATAAATAAATGGCTAGTGCAAGATGATTCAATCTCAGAATTATCAGACATTTAAAAAACAGTTAACACCAAAATTCCTCAAGATATTTTTCAAAGTAGACGCAGAATGATATCTCACAAACTCATTCTATGAGGCCACAGTCATGATAATACCAAAAACTCACAGTCTCAATCAAGAAAGAGAATTATATGACAATAGTTCTTATGAATATAGATGCAAATACTCGCAAACAACAACCAAGAAAACAATAAAAAGATTATTCACCATGATTGCGGAGGCTTCATCCCAGAGATGAAGCAATGGTTGAACATATGAAAATCAGTCAGAGAATACACTTCATAAACAAACTGATAGAAAAAAAACCTACATGATCATCTCTCTAGATTGTGAGAAAGTTTTTGATTAATTCAAACAAATCTTCATAATAAACCCATTGGAAAGACTGGGAATACAAAGGCCATAATGAATCAAAATAAGCACAATTAACAGCAAGCCTACTGCCAATAGAAAATTAAATGCAGGGAAACTCAATGCAATTCCATTAAAATCAGAAGAAAGACCAGACTACTGCCTCCATTTTTACATATTCAATATAGTTCTTAAAGTTCTAGCTAGATCAATAATACAACAGAAGATCAAAGGGATATGAAATCAAAATAAAAAAGTCAAATTTTCTTATTTGCAGATGATAGCATATTATATATAAATGACCTCAAAAACTGTATTAGGGAACTCCTATAGGTAGTAAATAACTTCAGTGAAGTGGCTAGATACAAGATAATTTTCAAAAAGTTCTGTAGCCCTCCTGTATGTAAATGACAAATGGACAGAGAAAGAAATAACATAAAAAATATTCTTCACAATAAGCTACAAATAACATAAGGTATCTTGGGCAACGAAGCCAGTAAGAGACTTGAATGACAAAAAATTTACTTCCTTGAAGAGGATGATTGAGGATCTCAAAAGATGGAAAGATATCCCATTCTCATGGGTTGGTAGTATTAACATAGTAAAAATAGCCATGTCACTAAAAGTAATCTAAAGATTCAATGCAGTCCCTTTCAAAATTCCAATACAATTCTTTCTAGACATGAAAAGAACATTATACAACTTCATACGGAAAAGCCCAAAAAATTTTATGATAGCTAAAATAATCTTGAAAAATAAAAGAACTTCTGGAGGTATTAACATCCATGGTCCCAATCTGTACTACAGAAACATAGTAATAAA
The DNA here is from genome assembly GCA_026225945.1 of Cricetomys ansorgei. Taxonomy (NCBI): domain Eukaryota; kingdom Metazoa; phylum Chordata; class Mammalia; order Rodentia; family Nesomyidae; genus Cricetomys; species Cricetomys ansorgei. The sequence continues at coordinate 884,849 of JAMJFZ010001467.1, forward strand.
AACTGAATGGTACTGTCATAAAAAAACACATGAAAAACAATGGAACTGAATTAAGGATCCAGATATATATCCAGATGCCTAGGCACATCTGATTTTATAAAAATAAGCAAAACCATACAATGACCACAAGAAAGCATCTTTAACAAATGGTGCTAGTATAATTGGATGTCTGAGGTAGAAGCATGCAAATAGGTAACTCAGAGATCCCTGAAGTGATTCAAGTGGATCTACTGGCATCTAGACACACAACAAAATGCATATGCCTAAGTGGTCCCATCAGGATGCCTGCAGCACAACCACACCCCTGGCCTAAACAGTAACTTCATACCAAAGTAAGGCATACTCACAAAAAACTATCATGGTTCCCTTACCCTTTCTCTCCATTGGTCTAGAACCAAGAAGAGAAGTGAGAGGCCAAAGAGATGTCATATGAGAGAATGGATTTGATCACCAAGCTGCAGCCAAATATACCAACAATTTCACAGGAAATTTCCTTTCATTATATCTCTCTGTCTTTTATCTTTATCTATCATCTATCTATCTATCTAAACTATGTATCTGCCTATCACTTTCTGTCACATCTCTATCTTCCTTTGACCTCTCTATTTTCCTCTCTTATTTATACATTCATAGCCAGAGCATCCAGGGCAGATATGTGTGTCTGGATACCAGATGAAATACTCTGTTCTCTAGGAAATGCTTTGCACTATGCCACTGGAAACATTTCTTCCATAAGCTGATAGTCTACAAAGGCTCAGCTTCATGGGGATGATAGCACCTAAAAAGACCACTTTCGCTGCCTCCAGGAAACAGACCAAGATTGACTTACATCTCTCCATCTCTGTCATACATTTTTGAGGTGGCCTCTCTGATACTGAAAGGGAGGTCCATTGAGCTGGACCTGATTTGAGTGGTCAGTTATGCCAGACCAGTCACACCCAGGGAGTCTTTCTGTCACCTTCAATACAGTTTTCATGTCCTGGGTTTAAATGACTGAGCCACAAAAACTCACAAGAGTCCAAGCATGAATCCAGACATTATTCCTACATGATCTTGTGCTTACTTTTGTGTCCCCAAAGGGTCACCTCTAAAAAAAACCTGTCCTTCCAAGGCAACTTATAATTGACCACTGAGAGGTCTCAATCCATGTACTATAGCTGCAGACAAGTTCAAAAGGGAACTCAAAGGAAAGAAAAGAAAGAGAGAGAAGAGTTGGCAGAAAGAAAGGAGAGAGGGCGAGAATGAGGATGGTAGTGAATGAGTGAAATGGATAAAAATCACAGGACCACAATAGGTATGTGGCCCTGACATTTGGATCACAGCTTAGAGGAGATACTGGCAGTGTGTGGGGGGCCTGAAAATGAAGTCTAGGTGCTAGTGTTGATGCTCAGTTGAAATTTAGGAGCCAGTGTATGACAGTATGAACCCTGCCTGTCATGTGGAATAAGTTTCCCTGACTAAATTCAGATGAAGCCTCAGTTGTAGAGTCCTTTGCAAAAACATCCTCACAATTCCTAAAGACATATCTTCCTCAATAACTGGGTGGCTATGCTTCCTGCTAGTTCCATGAAAAACCCTATGGCACTTGGCCTGCAGTGGGGCAGGATTCAGTCTCAAGGGTTAAGGATCTTCTGGATCCTGCTTCCTCACACACCTCACTTAGGCCAACAAGGCTGCAGGAGACCTAAGCCAGTCCTGTCCAGACAGGGCCAGAGGTGCTGCTTAGGATGCTAGCAGCACCTTAGGAATGCTCAGATACCTGCTGGCAGGATCAGCAAAACTATTTCACTTAAGAACAGTTGTGGACAAAAATGCCAAATAATTCATGCATGGGACTACTTCATCTCTACATTTCTGTGCAAAAATACAACACAAACCAGCTACCTCCAGACTCCAAAAGGCAGCAAAACTCATACACCAAGAATGGCCCAGAGATGGATCTCTAAATGCAGTCTACAACAAGGATGCTTCCAGGTTCTGTGGGCATGCAGGTATTTGAGGGCATTTTAGAAAGGGTTGGGTGTGGATGAGGATGTGTGGTAGATTCAGGACCTGTGGGTCACAGAACACAGAAAACAGGATCTCCTCACCTGCAGTGTCCTGAGATAATCCACTCAAGTCTTGGTGCTGGGGAGGTCCAGAAGTTGAGGCCTAGATTCCCAAGGGAATGATCCAGAATATCCATGCCAATCTGCAACACAGTAGAGTACTCTCAGACACAAAAACACACACTCAGGAAACAAGGGCTGGACCCTGCCCTCTTGTAGCCTAACCAGGACATCCCAACTTAGGTGTGCCCAGAGATCATACTGAATTCTCCTTCCTCCACCTACCTTTGTGATCACTAAAGCTTCCACTCCAGATTTGGGTGTGTTGACACTTTGTGACCCTGGCAAAAACAAGCTTCTAGGTCAAGGCAGGCTGTCAAGGATGCCCTCCCTAGAAGGCAATGTGGTGTTAAGTCAGTAAGGTGGTTGTGTCACAAAACTCCACATGCATGGGAAGATAAGCAGAAGGCTCAGCAAAGACAACTACTTGCCTCAATCAATACTTAGGCACATAATTGCCTTTCTACCTAGCAGAAGAAGTCTCAGTAATGGACAAAGGACAAAATCAGAGGTTTTTCTGTATACCTTTAAGAATCCATTTGCTCATGTCTAAGCACTGAGGCTGATGTGTGATGTGTAAGGCTACCAACAACCTCAAATCTTTTGACAATAAAACCAGGCTGGTACCTACCCTGCAATATGGGATAAGATGGATGTACCCGCATTTCGCCTATAGACACAGGTTGTTCAGGACCCTGTTATGGGGACAAGAATGTGTCAAATGGTGAAATATTATATATCACCTGTTACTTTGTAAATCATGCCATTTGTTTGGTTCCACAACCAAGACATTGGCAGGCAATCATTATGAGCAATCTCCAAGTCAGTCCAAACTTATCTCCTCTCCTCTGCCTAAAAACATCCCAACAGGAACCACTCAGAATAATTGGTTTTCTTTTCTTTCTCTAAATCCCCATATCACTCTCAGATTTGTATTATTCTGTGTCTTCTGTGGACACCCACATCCTATGGCCAAGGCAAAGAACACATCAAACTCAGAGCTCTCTGAAAAGATTCAAGTGGAACCAATGGGACAATAGATATACAAGGGAGAAAATATATTCTGGACTGGTGCCATCAGAAAGCCTGAAGCAATCTGCAGCCCTGTATCCTAATAGGAATCACTAAGGTGGTTCCCTTATTCCTTTGTCACTTGTGGCCTACAATCAAGGAACAGGAATAACTGGCTATAGGATGTCAAGTGAGAATGTTTTTGACTGATAAGCTACAGGAAAAAATAGGAAGAATCTCAAAAATCACCCATCAGCACCACAGAGATTCTCCTTGTCTCTCTCTCTGTCTCTGGTTCTGTCTCTCCATCTCTCTCTCTCTCTGTCTCCTCTCTTTCTTTACCTTGCTCTCTCCATCTATCTTCCTCTCTCATATGTACAATCATAGTCAGTTAATCCTGAGAAAGTGGGCTTGTCGGGAAAACACATGATATACCAGGTTCACTTGGGAAATAATTTTCACTATCCCAGAAGTATCATTCCTTGCATGAGCTGAGAGTCTGTAGATGCCCAACTCCATGGGGTGAGACTTCCACATTCGGCCCTAGAAAAAGACCATTTTTCCTGCCTCACAGAGAGATTCATAATATCACTGTCCATTTCCTCCTCTCTGTCAACCTTTCTGGAGTCAGCTTCTCTGCTTCAATAAAGGGAGCTCCCTCAGGCTGCTCTGAGTTCTCAGAAGTGTCATGGCAGCCACTGCACAGAACTGTTCCTTTCACCTTTCATACTGTTGCCATGTAACTGGTCTCATCAACTGAGCCATAACTGGTCACAACACTACATGGGCAAATCCAGGTATTATGACCACTTGAGTTTGTGATGAGGGGTGGAGCACTAAAGGTCCTCTCCTACACAAAACAACATGACATTACCAGACAACTCTGAGATGACCACTATGATTGATACACACATAATCAGTTCTAGCACTATCAGAGATTTCTGAGTCACAGATTTCTCAACAGTGAATTCAAGAAGAATGAAAATAGCCACACACACGCACACACACACACACTGTATTCCTTGGACCCAGATTCTCTCATTTTTAATTTTTGAGCCTCTTCTAATTAATTGCTCTTCTACAAGATATAATTGGACAGGGAAGAGAAGGAGAAAATTGCTTTTTGAGCTTTCAACCTGGGTGTTCTCCCTTGGAAAGACGTAAGTAGAACAAATCAGGAAAATCCACAAATATGTTTCCTGCATGGGTGTTGGGAATCACAGCAGGAAGCATGTTAAGAGAGCTATGGAGTTTCTAACCCTGCCTTCATGGTACAGTGCCTGCATTGCCACATTTGGACACTGCACAATACACTCTATATGACTGCTTATAAATAGATATAGCAGTCATATATGGTATACTGAGCCAAAAGAATTTCATGGGCTACTTGCCCTCTGTGTACACAAAGAGGATGCATATATCCATATTGGTGCAACTCAGACCAGTTTTAGGGTTCTATGGATTTGTCTTTGGAATATTTTCTCCCACATCAGTGATCCTGAACTCCATCCACAGCCAAACTCAAAGAGAACCCAATTTTTTGATGAAAAAATTTAAAGACCAGAAGAAAAAGATTGTCAAAGAGAATAGGCGGTAGAAAAAGATGATCAAGCAAGGAATGAAGAATTTAGGAAGAGAATATAATGGATAAAACACATTTGACAATCATAGCTGTGCTGCAATGAAAATTTGGGCACAGACATAAAAAAAATTATTTGAAGCATATGTGGTTCCTGAAATTGTGCTGTGTGAGCTACTGGTGAACATCATCCGAAAGATAGGGAGTTTGTGGATGACTTTGTCCACACTGGCATGTGTAATAAGTTTCTCTTCTGCAATGCTGATTCAAGCGGAGATATATAGTCAGTTGCAAGGTGATTCTCACAAACATGACAGACACAGCAGCCTCAAGATCTGGGGATGTGTTGCTTCCATCTAAGAGCAAACCAAATTCTGTGGTGCTGGGAAATTTCTACTGGGGACTCCAGAGAGATTCATGATGAATTCTTCTTAATCTGCCTATCTGGGAGATCACTAGAACTGAGAGGCAAGAATTGGGAGTGCTGATACTTGGCAAACCACCTCACACCCAAACTTCCAGGTAAAGGAGGCCTACAAAGAAAGCCTCAGATGAAACCTGGGATATACGGAAGCTGTGTGGTGGTGACACAGAACTATGGTCATATGGGAAGTTGGGCAGATACCTCACCATATATCACAACTCAATTCAATGGGGCTCTAGACACTGAACTGCTACCCTTCTTGCCAGAAGAAGCCTTGCAATGGAAAAGGGCAATGCCTCCTGCCACTTTACCTACTCGGCAGTGTGCTTTGATCTCCAACATGTCAGTCTCTTAGGCATTGCCAGTCAACCATTCTGAGCTATCATCAGGTCTTTCACAAGCTCTTTATTCTCCTCATTACAATATACCACCCAGACCCAACCAAACCAAGTATCTTTCAGCCATCCTATTGGACGTAGGACAATGATCAATGCAGCTGTATGTACCTGGTAGGTTTCCAGCTTCTCAGGTCTGAGATATGAGTTTCATGGGAATTGAGAAAGGACACCTAAACCTCAAATCTTTCCTATGGATCCAGGCCAGGGCCAAAATGGACCCTATGATCTGTGCTTAGGTGGATGCTGCTATACTTATGGAGTCTCTGAGCAGTAGATTCTGATCAAGTAGACTCAAAAGAATGACTGCACAAACTCACATAGACACACATAGACACAAATGCACATACACAAAAACAGACTGACAATCATCATTGACCCCTAACTCTGCCATCTGATAATTTTAGAGCCTTCTCTTATTATTCTTCCCAACTGACAGCACTGGACAGGGTAGAGTAAGAAAAAAGTTTTTTTTCGACCTTTGACAATGTGTGTACTCCCTGGGTAAGAAGCAAGGTAAACAATTCAGGAGTATCTATTATTAGGCCTGCTGCACATGTTTTGGGAATTACAATGTTGGTGGGGCTTATTAATGGAGGCACAGGGTAGTCAAACCCTGCCTCCATGGTTCAGTACATGGCTGGTCACTTTTGGGCAGTACTATTAAGGTTTTAACATCTATTAAGATTTCAGAAGATTGAGTTTGGCTACTTTACTTCCTCTACACACAATCTGGATGAATATGACCATGACACTCACTCGAGAACTCTTTTTGGTTCTGAAGTAGAAACCTCTTCCAACAGGCCTGTGTCTCTGTAATCCACCAGTATTCAAGCTCAAAGATGACCCATCTTCTGAAAGAAAAAGGAAAATAAAACATGAAAGGAAGTACAATAAATGAGTCAATACAACAGGAGTAAGATTAAGAGAGTCAGGAGAGAAGGTGGATTTTAAGGAAGGAAATAAATGGATAATACTCATTTGCCTACAATATAGAGTATGTATTATACATTCTATGGAAGCCCTGAACTGCACAATCAAGGCTGATGCCTAAGGCTGAAGGGATGCCATAACCTCAGTCCCAGTTTCTGGGCACCATGAGACCCAGAAATACCCAAAACCCAGACATGGTTTCACCTTAGTTATCTGCAACCCGAACCACCCAATGCCAGAGACTATAATTTTCTCCCACTCCTGAAGATAGTTAGGAATTCCTCAGGCCCACCTCGTGGACTTAAGACACCATAGCTTACCGAACATCAGGAGCCCCTTCAGAAAGGTGTTTCCAGTTCTCTCATAGTACGAATTCCAGATAGTCTGATAACAAATGAGCTCAGCAACAAGAACCAGTGAGCAGTGGTACAAAAAAAGATAATTGTTGCTGTCGACAGGACTGGACTCTAAGGAGGACATACTGTGTGGTCTGAGCAAGTGCTAATGAGGCAAAAGAATGCATTCTTCTGTAACACAGAAGACATTTTGAGTAACAGTGCCTTGCATCAAATGCCCTGACAACATCCAGAACTTTGCTGTACCTGTGTCAAGCCACCAGTAACACTGGTGCAAAATATGGGGTGTGGAAGATAGATTGAACTAAATGGATTTCTGTATCTGCAGAGTAACATTTCCAGCTGCTATGTTAGTCTGTGGGGGCAGGGACAAATTCAATGTTAGGCTGTTATTGGACCCTCTATCATTTACAAAAAATAATTACATCTCCTTCTATAACATAGTCAATATCCAGGTGTTCAATTTAACCCTACACGAAGGGAATTTTAATTACAAATAAAGAGTGCATGATATAGCAGCACATATATTAAAACTGGAATGATACAGAGATGATGAGCATGTCCCCTGTACAAGAGCGGCATGCAAAATCATTAAGTGCTCCACATTTTTTTAAAAGAAAAAGTAAAGACCTTTCAATTCAACCTTTTAAAATATGCCAACAGATTCCTCAAAGGCTTTGTATAAGAAACATTTCTGTTTGTTATTTTCAAACAGCTGTATGCTTCATTCCTCCATGAAATAATGGCTATGATTAATGGATTACTCTCTACAATTCTGTAAAGCTCGTGGATAATACCATCGTGTTGTGAGAAAAGTGAAACTTGCTGGGTTTGTTGGAATGCTACTTTAATCTCAGCACTCAGGAGGCAGAAGCAGTTGGATATCTTCACAGTTTGAGGCGACCCTTGCCTACATATTTAGTTCCAAGACTAAAAAGGGGTAAAAAGAGAAACAGTGTCAGAAATAAATAAATAAACAAATTATTTTAGGAATATAAGGAGGAACAAATAATAATAAATTAAATAATACAATATTTAAATTTTTTTAAAAGAACAAATAGAAAACTGTAGCTGAGAGTGTTTTCCCTACTTAAAGGTATAAAGTTAGCAACAGTATTAATTTATGTTTTCAATGATAAGGTCTTTATGGATTCCAGGCTTATAATGAACTTCTAGCTTGAAATGAACTTTCTGTCTCAGCTCTTTAAGTAGTTGTACCTGCATCAAAGCATCAAGCTCAGAAATATTTGACCACTAGATCACAACCATACACATGTTCCCACACATTAGTTAATTTACTCCCACCTCACTTGTATCTAGAAATACCTTATATAATTCAAAGCTGTTAATCATTCCTATATATGTTTCTCTGTTTGTTTATGGCATTTTTGTAAAGTTTTGTTTGTTTTCGTGAAAAGCTCTCATGTAACCCAGTCTTTGAACTCATGGCCCTCCAGTTTTTGCCTCTTAAGTGGTGAGATTTTAGGCAAGTACCTCTTTACAGACCACTGTTGTGATAATATCTGCATCAAAAACCTTTTACGACCTCCTGGAAGGAAGGAATCACTTGTCTAGTGATTTATAGAAGGTTACATCCACAAAACCAATAGTTTGCAAATTTATCATCAATGAAAGTTCCTTAGTTAACAGGCCTTCCCTAAGATCCCAGTGAGTAGCACTAACTCTTATTTATATGTTATTAAATATAAAACAAACTGTCATCTTTTCCCTTGTGTAGTAAATCATTCAAAGAATTCTATGACATAAAAAACTGATCATCTCACTAGATGGTGAGAAATTTTTTTACTAAATCCAACACCTCTTTATGACAAAATATTTAGAGAGATATGGGATACAAAGGCCTCACTTAAATATAATAAATACAATTTAGAACAAGCCTACAGAGAATATCAAATTAAAGGGAGATAAACACAAAGCAATTACTCTAAAATCATTAACAAGACAAGGTTGTCCCATCTCTCCATACCTACTCAAAAGAGTATTTGAAGTTCTAGCTAGAGGAGTAAGAAAAAATAAGGACATCAAGGGAATATGTATTGGAAAGTAAGAAATATATATGTATGTATATATACACACACACACACACACATACACACACATACACACACAGACACACATATGTATATACGTATAAATATATATAATATATATATATGGTATGATACTCTACATAAGTTACCCCCAAACTCAACCAGAGAACTCCTATAACTTGTAAACTCCTTCAGTGAAGCAGCTACTTATAAGATCAACTTAAAAAAATCTATTGCCTTCCAATATACAAATGAAAAATGGACCAACAAAGAAATCAGTGAAACAAAACCTCTCACAATACCTATAAATAACATATCGTATCTTGGGATACTCTAACCAACCAGGATAAAGACTTGAATGTCAGAAAAGTTTAAGTCCTTGAAGAGGGAAATTGAAAAAGATTTTAGATGATAGAAAGATATCCCATGCTCCAGGGTTGGTAGGCTTTACACAGCAAAATACACATTTTGCCGAAAACAATCGACAAATTCGGTGAAATCCCTATCAGTTCGCAACACAATTCTTTACAGACCTTATAAGGGAAATACTCACTTTTACATGGAAAATGAAAAAACAAAAAAAATAGGATAACAAAAGTAATCCTAAAAATAAGGAACTTCTGGAGGTACCAAATTTCCTGATGTTAAGATGTACAGAACCATAGAAATAATAGGAACATGATATTTCCTTAAAAACAAACATGACGATCAATGGAACTGAATCAAGGATCCAGACATATATTCATCTATGTACACCTGATCTTTTCTAAAATTCCATAAACAAATTGTAAAACAGAAAGCCTCTTGAACAAATGTTGCTGTTTTAATTGGATGCCTGGCGGTAGAAGAATGAAAATAGATCCATATCTATTGTGCACAAAACTCAAGTCCAAATGCATTAAAAGTCTCAGTATAAAACCAAATGTGTGATAGAAGACAAAATGGGGAATAACATTGAGCACAATGGCATAGGAGACAATTTTTTAGAAAAACTCAGCTCATGAATTATAATCAAAGATTGACAATTGGGACTTCATGAATCTGAAAGGCATCTTTAAGGAAAAAGTCATTGTCAATAGGACAAAACTGCAGCCTACAGAATGAGAAAAGATTTTAAAGAAACTTGATATCAGCCAAACAAATAACACAATTCAAAATGAGGTGTAGATCTAAAGAAATAATTCACAAAAGAGGAATCTCAAACAATTGAGAAACTCTTAATGTTCTATATCTTGATCCATATAGGATGGCTCTCTGGGATAAAGTTACCTACTGGGGACACCAGAGCGTTTGTGGTGGCTTGTACTTGGGGAGTGGGAGTAGGGTTCTAGGTGGAGGTTGTGGCAGAGACAGGAATGGTAGTTTAATTCAGCCAAATAGAATTCAACAGGATCTCTGTGGAGGACTGAGTCAAAATGTGCTGAAGTGCCACAAATGGGCAATGTCCAGTCCCTGATCCTAAAATCCTTTTTTGTTTATTTCTCATTAAGCTACTTTGTGATATAAATTGGCATGGGTTTTCTGGAGCATTCCTTAGGATAGGTCCAACAATTTCTGGGACTCCCAAGTGCCTTAAATTGAATGTATTGTCTCAGGGCAGTGCAATTGAGGAACCCTCTTATTGAGTGAACCACAGGAAGGTGTAGGCTCCATGGTCATCCCTTAAGAATGGCCCCTGTTGTGATTCTCAACACCCATGAAGGAACCATACTGGTGCATTCTCCTGTTTTCTACCAACTGTTAATTTTAGAGCCTCATCTGACTAATTATCACTATACTGGGCAGAGCAGAACAAAAGGTGCTTTTTAACACCTAACCCGCGGTGTTCTCCTTTGATAATAAGCAAGGTGACCAAATAAGGAGAATGGGTGTTGGGAATCACAAAAGAGGGCATTCTTAACAGAGTATCAGAGAGCCCTAACTGGCCACTAGTGCAGTCCTTGCCTCACTATTTTGGGGCATTCTTCAGTACACCCTACATGACTAGTTTTACAAAGATTCATCCTGAGCCACAAGAATGTCATGGAATAATTCCTCTTTAACTCTTAAGGAGGGTATATCCAAGGCAGTACAACCCTTTAAGGGTGATAGGGATATAGCGCTGGAGCAGAAATATTGTTTCTCAAGTCAGGATCCCTGAACTCTACCTGCAACCAAGCTCAAAGAGATCGTAATTTCTGAAAAATATTAATGAAATGAAGACAAAGAAGAAAATGTCAGAGCGAAGAGGAGACAGACAATGATTAGCAAAGAAGGGAATGAGGATGCTAGGGAGGGAGTAAAATGGATAAAACACATATGATCATAAAGGCTGTGTTTCCAAGGCAAACTGGGCACAGACTTGAAGTGATGATAATCAGCTTGTGTGGTTCCTGGATGTGATGTTTGTGGGCTACTGGTAAGCATCATCCAAACGCTAGTGTGATTGTGGATATCCTAGTGAACACTAGCATGTGGGATAAGTTCTCTTTTTCAACCTAGATTCAACCATAGATACAGAGACCCTTGCAAAGAAATACTCACAATCCTGACGTGGCAGCCTCAAGACACGAGAGGCTATGCTTCCTGGTTGGAGCGAACCAAACCATATTGTGCTGGCGTTCTACAGCAGGCCCAAACGGAGCCTGCTTTTCCCTACAGATCTCCTTGTCCAACAGGTTAGCAGGAGATCTGAGATAGTCCTGTCTAGCAAGGACCAGAGATACTGCTAATGGTGCTAGCCATGTCCACTGAAACACAGGGACCACCTGGCAGACCTGCAAAACAGTTTCACTTGATGACAGTAGTGCACAAAGAATGCCAAGTACCTTGGGCCATGGAACCTCTCTCTATGGCATTTCCTGAGCAAAACATAACAAAACAAAACAAAAACAAAAACAAAAAACAAAAACAGAAAACTTAAAAATGAGTACAGAATCCATGTTGGCAGCTTTCCTTACAGACAAGGCATAGGGATAGATGACTCTTTAATTGCAGTCCACTACAGGGGATTCTAGAAGGGTCGTATCGCCATGCCAGTAGTTAATAGGACTCAGGGCAGGGGTGCAGGTACAGGTGGTAATGGGTGATAAGCTCAGGACCTGTGGGTCACAGAACAAGGAGGCTTCTCAATTTCTCTAACCTGAGATAGTCCATTCAATTCAAGGAATCGGAAGACACAGAAGTTGTTGGATAGGTCCTAAAGAATGCTACAGAAAACCCATGGCAATCTATACCACATAGAAGCATTCTCAGAAACAAACAAAAAAAGGATCTGGATATCAAGGACTAGATATTGTCCTTTTGTGGTACATCAGCACAATTTGACTTGGACCTCCCCAGAGAACCTAGTGAATTCTACTAGACTCTGCCAACCTGGAAAACCACTAAGGCTGTCAGGCAAGAATTGGGTGTGGTGACACTCATTGAACCTACTGGTATCCGAACTTTGAGATCAAAGAGGCCTGTCAAGGTAGCCTAAGGATAAAGCAGGTCTGTAGGGAAGCTGGGTGGTGGTGTCACAGAAATCTGATCACATGGGAAGTTGAGCAGATATCACACCAAAGAAAACCTCCCATTTCAATTGGGCTTTAGACCCAGAACTGCATTCCCACCTGGCAATAGCCTTGCAATGGAGGAAGGGCAAAGCTCATGGCTATTGGGTGTACCTATGAGGTCTCCAGTTTCTTAGGTCTGAGCCCAAAGTCTGATAGAACTTGAGAAAGAGCCAAAAACCTCAAATCTACTTGCCTATTGATCCAGATTGGTTCCTTTATCTACCATTTTGTCTGGGTTCTGGTGAATTCTGTCACACTTCATCCACAACAGGGGCTATAAGGGACTAAGTACGAATTTCACCTGAAGAGAAAGGCTGCCTAGGATCCTTTTGTGGCGAGGACAAGTCTAAAGGAGAAATACTACATGTCTCCAGATTCTTTGCCTACCAAGCAATGGACTTGCATTACTACCCTATCAGTCTCCTAGGCATTGCCAGGCAATTCCATTATAAGCTATCACCATGTCTGTCACAACCACTTTCCTCTCCCCAGGCGATTACCCAGATGCAACTAAACCAAGAAGCACCCTTCATCCTTCCTAATGAACACAAGTCAAAACATAAAGCAGCTGTGTGTACCTGTGAGGGATCCAGGTTCTCAGGTTTGATCCCTGAGTATAATGGTAATTAAGAATGGCCGCCTAAACCTCAAATCTTCTTTCCAATGTACTTAGACCCAGGCTGGATCTTAGTGTTTCTTATTAATCAAGGAAAACGAAAATTGACCTTTTATAGGTAAATTTAAATCAGAATTTCATCAATACACATGTTTATAGCTCATACTAAATCCTATTTGCAAATATAAAGTTAACATCATTGGATGAATTCATGAAGACTATCTCTGTTTTTCCCCCCTCAAGATGTAACTAAAGTACTTCTTCCAATAAAAAATAAAAAATAAAAAAGCCCACATCAGGAAGAAATCAATGATCTAAGATGCAATTAGTAAAGACCATTTGTTTATATCTGCCCTAGAAATAAAAATCATATGGTTTTTAACAAAGAAACAATAAATTTGTTAAAATGATTGACTGAGTTTACGTTTTATACTCTTGTTTAAATAACCTTCAATACTCTTGTTAAACTTAATGAACACACCAAAATATATAAATTAGCTTCAGCATCACTATTTATTTTAAGGAACTTTTTTTTTATATCTTCAAATTAGTAATTTCACTAAAAAAAGTAACAAGAAGTGAAATCTGCTAGGAATCCAAGGAAAGCCAGCATACTGGTAAAAGTAAGATATTGTTGCACCTGGAGTGAAGAATTACTGGATGAAATTCATTTTACTCAATAGAGTTATTTTACAAAAAATTTTATGCCTTTACTTAAAAACAAAACAGTGGTAATAAAATCCACATTTACGACATAGATGAGAAAACAATTTTCATGGAGACAGAAAACTACATGAATTTTGTTTAACAGATCTCATATTTTAAAAAATAAATTAGTCTTGTACTGATAAACTAGCTGACATCCAAACTACCTGTGTATTTTATGGGCTGTGAAAAGGGGCATAAATTTCATCAACATTCCATTATACTTCATTTATCCCTCAATACGTTCATCAAAATCATTATGCAAGCATGCAATTCACTAAATGCTCTTTGTGTGCCTCTTTGCTAAAAAGAGAGACAGAAGGGTGAGGGGAACAATTTGAATAATCCAGGATTTTACATCCAGAGGAAAGGAACAGACATTTTAAGGTCTGCTCAAAGGGACTTGGAATTTTATCTCCCAGGTTTACCCCCTCCCATGTAGCACAGTCCCCCGGGATACTCAATCCCAACCATTGCCCTTTGACCTGCGGGTGCTCAGGCCACTGTGTTGCTTAACCCAGAGTTGTATGTATTTTTACCTGCTCCAAATTCTCACAAAGAGAAGGATGTGTAATTCATTTCACTGAACAGATGCTGTTCACCTAGTTGCCAATATCAGCCAATATTCTCTGACACAAGAATAGACAATTTGCAGACTAAAGAATAGACATCAATTCTGTGATCCCTGCATGATAACCAGTTTTATTCTGGGCTCCTGAGGATGTTTGTGACTACAAGAGAATGCACCATAGACCAATTTTCACTCTTTGTTCTAAAAGAAGAGGACAAGTAATAGATGTACTGTCCTACATTAACTACATACACGATTCCGTTTGCCATGTCTTCTGTATACTTTGTGACAAAGCTTTGACTCTAGGGGAAATACACAGTATGTATGGTCATTCGCCATTTCATGGACATTTTTACCTGCATTCCCTGCAAGTGATTACAATTAACTAATGATTTTATATTTTCAATAATAAGAATAGAAAAGTACACTAATAAGAGCACATGCCTGTGATAATCGCAGTGTATAACCTGTGTCATAATAGGCTCCACTTCAGAGTTGTGATTGTATGAGGCCTCTACTATATAACAATCTTTGTTTCTTGTTTAATCTTTAAGGGGATAAGTAAAAGAGGTGCTGATTTACATCTCCAGCATACATATCATACTCTCTCTCCATCACCTTCTGAGTCTTGCGTTCAAATCTACATGAAGAACATGATAGGAATGCTCCCTAGCTAATTTGTGAGCTTCCTGAACCCCAGTCTCTATTATACATTACAATTAGGTCCTCTGGTACACATCCTTTCTCCGGTAATTAGGGAGCAACTTGCCAAGGAGGAACACATGACCTAAAAAGTGATGTTTCAAGAGATTTCTTGATCTGGATCCTGGCATTCTTCCTGAGGAACATGACTAAGATGGAGTTAAGTAACATTATATTTAAACTGAATCAACTATTTAAAGCATCCTATTTCCTAGGTATGCCACAAAAAAGAAACTATTTCTATTTAATTGGTTTAGAAGCTCCTTGCTATCCCTGCATGGAGGTCTCTGTTCTGTAATTTTCACCATGAATAATAACACATCATTCTACTTTTGGATAATATGCATCTTTTAGCTGTACATGATGTCTACTCTACAAATCAAGGTATGTTGCTCCTAACTCCTTGTGGTAGTAATATACATGAGTTTCTCTTTCAAAAACAATGTCTGACAGGTAGATGAATGAAGTGTAATATTACAACTCTCCTAATGGAAAACATTTAAAAATACAAAAAAGGAAAAAAGAAAGAAAAAAGGAAATAAAGAATGAATAAAAGCAAATGAAAGATGAGGAAGAAATAAACATAAAAGTGAGTGAAAAAGTAATGATAATTGGAAATCATTAAGGAGGCATGGATATACAAAAGAAAAATGAAATAAGAATGTATGAATGAAAAGAAAGACAGATGATTGGAAATGTTGGATTATGTATATTGTGGTGTATATTCCAATAAATGTGCTTTCAGAGAGTGTAGAGATCAGAGAAAGCAGCTTGGAATAGTGATTTGGGCTGTGTCAAATTTGGATCCCTCAGTTTTCTGTTAGGAAGACAAGAAAGGACCCCAGGCAAGTCCACCCTTTCCTAAGCCCTATATGCACTGCTTGTGATTCCTGTTTTGCTTCCCTGCTAAACAAAACCACAAAGGACAGTAGGAACATTCATTTTATCCCAGGTAGGACAAGAATTCTGGAGTTTTGCATGCCTCAGAAGACGCAATGGTTAACGTACTCTAAAGACCATAAATCCCCAAGGATATAATGGACCATTGCCATGTTTGAGGAAGCAGACCTCCCTCATCTCAAGGAATGAAAAGAAATAGTGTGTGCTGCACCAAAACAACTCTGATTTATGGCGATATTTCACCAGGAATATCCTTTTTCTTTTCACCTATAATATTTATCCTAGGAATGTAAAAGGAGCAATAGAAATACTACATCTCAAAAGCTCCATGACTCTTGTGACCATGAGATTTGACCCAGAGCACGTCATTGTGTTGCTAGGCAATTATGATCTCATACTCTATCACCATCAAATATAGGTCCGCATGCCACAAGGACCCCACCCACTTATGACACATCAATTTATACTTACTAACATTTTCCAAAGTGCACAAGACTGTCTAGGTGTGGTAGTTTCTTTGACATTTACTGACACACATTTAACCTACTATGCATACAATAATGCACACAATTAAGTGAAAGAATTGAGTTACCATTGAATAGATATTTAGGCACTTATCTATAAATTGGATTCTCCTGTTCTCACTCCGCAATACTGGAGACCAACACACCTCTTGTGCGTCTGCCTTACTCACCCTCTTTCAACTCAAATGAAAACAATAACAACTCATACTGTCTTATTTGTAGAATGTGAACCACATGAGCATGGTGCAAATCTGTAGAAAACTGAAGAGTTTGAATTATATTTCCAGAAAAGATATAGATATTTTTACACAGTCTCATGTATACACACCCACACTCTAAGACAGTAACTTTAGCTTTTGATTGTTGGTATACAGTGTAAAATTCACCCTGTTGTGGATACCTCTGAGGCCATGAGATTTCTATTCATTGTTGCAATCCTTAGAAGAGAAGACATTTACCACCACAACTATTTGATCAGCTTATCCAAAGCACATGGTATCAATGAACTGTGCCTTGGGTTCTAGTGACAACTGCAGTCCAACTTTCAGGACTTGGGTCATGGTTTTGCTGGAAACATCATAACCAATGTATGTGAAAATAGAGGGTGCTACAGGTAATTTTTGTGTGATTGTAAAATATACAAAGAAAATATTTTATCTGAAAAGCTCCCTGAATAATTAGGGCATTTTTCATCTCCCACTAGTAAGTTATTTGATGACTTGAAGAGCTTTGGGATTTGAATGGGGCTTTATCAATGAGGTATCTGTTTTCTTCTTGGAATACTGAAAGTGTAAGAGCAAAAGTGATGTTTTAAATTTTAGATACTATGCCAAAAATATCTTTAAAACAAAAATAGATAACCTCCTGGAATGCTAGGTGGGGCTGTATAGCTGATATAGACTTGTATCTCCTTCATCCAAGGATATAACCTCTTGGATTATTGGGTAGGGAGTGAGTAGATCCCAAGTTGACCCTACTGCTCAGGATGTGCTCCATGCTCCAGATCTGTCTGTGCACTTGTAGTTTGAAATATCCTACATAGGGAGTACATCAGGGTAGATTCTTGTCACTGAGTGGACCTGGTGGGAAGTACATAGCCTTAATGTTTATAAAGTTTTAAACTATATGATTTTGGGTAAATGATTCGGGAATTTCTGAGAGAGGTGAGAGTTTCATACTATCAGTATCTCAGAATTGTGCTGGTCAGAGATGATCTTCCTGGCCAGTATTTAGTTAATATAATTAAAGCATGCTTGCTTAAAATTTAGCTCAATTGTAACAGTCTTATTTTCAACTGGATTTTGGATTTACAAAACCATGGGAATTCTTTTTCCCTTTTCCCAACCCCCTAATGTAGACTCTTGGATATAGTCTCCCATCTGCTCTCTTCACTCAGTGGTATGGCTACAGGGGTCTTTGTCTCACTTTGTTCCTGGCTTCATGAATGTCAGGATGCCTATTCCCATTAGGGACACCTTCCCTACCTCAGAACTGTGAAAGCTATCAGGTTCCTGGCATCCCAAATGTCAGAATACCTTTCCATTGTGGACATCTCCACCTCAGAACTGTTAGATCCCTAGTTCCAATTGCCAGAGTATCTTCCTTTCATAGCTGTAATCACTTTCACTGGGGACACTATTCTCACCACACTGCTATGCAGAATTTCTGCTCCTGAGAGCTAGACCACTTTTCCATCTCTGTCTGAGATTAATATGAGCACTAACACTGGGCGGCTACTCATTTTCATCAATTCTAAACACTGTGAGAAAGGACACTGGGAGATTGTGTTTTTGCATCTACTTGGTATTTTAGACTTTTGCATGCTTCAAGAAAATTAATAAAACAAAGGGTTCATTATATATTAAATTACATTGAAATCATAGAGTGAGCCATCTTCCTTCATATCAAGTTTTAATGTGAAAACCAAGAAAATTCAGCAAACTTTATGAGCAAAACATTTTGGCTCATCATACTAATTCATCTAGAATGCAATGCTAAATTGCAGCTATTGCTACATCCTCGGCTTTCTGCTGAACAAAAAGCACAGTTGATCTGCCTGCAACATGACCCCCATGAAAGTACCCACTCACTATCTTAGGCAATTCTGATACGAGATTTGTGTCCCAGATAAAATAATTGGGATTTAGGTGGGATTAAAAGTGTAACGGATTCTGATGTCAAAGCAATTAAGTTACTAGCTATTT
This sequence comes from Cricetomys ansorgei, assembly GCA_026225945.1. Taxonomy (NCBI): domain Eukaryota; kingdom Metazoa; phylum Chordata; class Mammalia; order Rodentia; family Nesomyidae; genus Cricetomys; species Cricetomys ansorgei. Next base: position 903,464 of record JAMJFZ010001467.1, read on the forward strand.
GGAATGGCTCAACCGTAATGCATAAATCCCATTCATAGCAGGAATAATCTCCAGGACACAAAAACAAAACCAATGGGACCAAAGGCAGCATCAAGATCCGAAAGCATGCTGGGAACAACATCCTGACATTGATATTGCTGCAGGACCCTCAGAGACCATTGTGACCCCAGTCTCAACTTTGAGCCACTATGCAATCAGTCTTCCTACATGGTAATGACACTGTGAATTCAGGCTTCTAGATGCCATCAGATAGAAGATATTGGGCATTTGACATACTAGATAAAATATTTATCTCCTTAACCGGGAACTAGTTTAAGAAATAGCTTCAAAGCTTGAAGAAATAAACACAGTGGAAAATTCACCCTGCTATGGACATCTTTAGCTTCTTATGACATACTGATCAGTGTTTTCAAGACCATAGAATAGGTCATCAACATCCCTGACTTGTTTTCTAGTGCCAGATCAAGTATAGCTTCTAAGGCTTTGGATATTGCTTAATTTAAAGAATCACTGTCAGCATATGCTGAAATGAAAGGTTGTCGAGGATAATAATGTTGAGAAAGTAACATATCCAAAGAAATCACTGCATTTCAGCTGCCTCATGTTTGTTGGCAAGATGATAAAGCAACAGAAGAATCACATTGTGTTTTCCATACCACCATCATGATCTCACAGGTTGTCACGGTCTACAACTGTTCTTACTGCTACTAAAATCCCACCTACTCATAACATCAGTATATACTTCTTTACTTTATCCACAGGCTATAAGTCTCTTTATGAGTTCAGATCTATTTATTTTTCTTATCATACATTTACCTATAAACAATGCAGTAAAGCAAAAAAGCAAGTGAATGCATTACCATGACATTCAATATATTGATGGATTCTTAGATATATTTATTACTGTAACAACAACAGATTAAGGAATAACAAAATTATTGTGCTTCTACCTTCCTCAGCTCCTACGCACTCAAATATAAAAAGTTGCTCATAAGCCCATATCTCATACCCCTTCTATTATTGGAAGTGGACCCAAGTAGCAAGGTGAAATTCAGTGCTGTTGGTGTTTGTATGTTTCTTCTTGTTTTTGGTGTAGCTGAAATTATTATGAAAATTTAACATTGTTGCAGATAAAGCAAATTGTATTCATCATCAGAATCTAGTTTTAGTTTAAAAGTTCACAGAAAGAAATTTTTTCTAGTTATTATTCCCCCCTTTTTGCACCACATTCATTCTACATATTGTTAAGTATTTCATTTGTTTTTCTTGTCATATAATACATCAAGACCCCATTCCACCCTCTTTCCATGCCCCCAAGCTCTTTCAAATCTCCCATTTCTACCAGTTATACCCCTTGTGCCCTCTGGTTCTACTCAGAAAAGAGCTGTCCCCCAAGAATTAGCAGTTAGACAAGTCATACCACATACTTGTTTGACTATTTCTTCCTTAACACTAAGAAACACACAGATATAAACACAGACACAAACACTCACAATCACTACATAAAGCAACATCCATCCTCAGAAACTCATATGCACATAAAGATTTTGTGCAAACTCAACAGAGTTTTTACTCTGATTTCTTAGGAAATCTGCATTTTCATTTGGGGAATTCATTCTTAACCCAAGAGACATCCCAACTCCATAGCCCTTAGAATTGAAATTGCAAAGGCTATCTCTTCACTGTTTAGATATTTAGTGATGTCCATTGAAAAAGACCAGAGACTTGGTTCTTTGGAGATATCCTGTCCCAACTCTGTACGAACCAGAGTACACGGAACCTCTGTTTTGCTGATAAATGAAGTACCTGCGTATTGACTCGATCAGATTTTTCACTAGGAGCAGGCGATGGAACTAAATTTACTGTTCAGCTGCTATCCAAATGTTTATCAATCAAAGATGTTCTCTGCTAAGACAAGTGAGGAGCCAACCAAGCATACCTGGACAGATTCCTAATATTTGTGATAGCTACACTTCTTGAGCAGCTGTTGATGGTTGTAACTGCATGAGACAATCTACCAAAGACCAGTCATTTTTCCTTTTATTAAACTGGAATGAAAAAGCTCTCTTGTACATCTACTACCTACATGAAACAATCGATCATGTATTTTTCACGATTTGAAGTTTGGATTCCTCTTTAGGGAAAAAAATGCGTTACACATGTCCCGTAGCCATTTCATGGACTCTCTGAACTACAGCCCCTATCATGGATTTCAAGGAGGCGTGAGTATACTTCTTCCACCTCTCATCAGAAATCACCTTGAGAAGGAGGTTTTCATTAATAGGGAAAATAATGGCTAGAAGGCATATTCAACATTGACTTCAGTTGTCCAGTTAATCTTGACAGTTGGCTATTTTTTGTAAAGATTGAATGAATTTCATTAAAAATATTAGATTGGACTCACCACATTGGTCCCCATCTGGCCATTCAAGAGAGACATCAAAGATACCCTATGCCTAGAGATGAGATTCATTCAGAGTAGAGTTGCCTATGGAATCTTGTTTCCTCAAACCATTGAATCAAGCAAGTAAGTGTCAAGTTGATACTTTATAAGAAACATAGTGATAAAGGAATAAGTTAATTATCATTGTGCAGAAACAATCTGACATATCTATAAGGTAAGGTATGCCACAGGACAAGTTCCCTGATTTCTTTTCTTCACATGCAAAGAAGGAGAGATAATTGATGTGATTAGAGATTTAAGGAATACAGTTAAGATGGAACCTGAAGAAACTGCAGTTATCTGATTTTCAATGTGTTCTATTACTATTGCAGCCAGTGTTTTTTTAGCTCCAGAAATTTGGATGTTCATTACATTATAAAGTCATTAGTGGGAAACAATAATATAAAAGATAAATTCCACTTCTATTTTAATCATCTAATGATGGGAATCAAGTATTGTGGAGCCACAGGAGCTGTTACCCCTGCAGTTGTATCATCTGGGATATTATCTGCTATCTTTACAACTACATGAATACCTATATTTTGAACAGATTTTGCCCTCAGTCTCAGAAAGTGTGGCTTAGTAAAAGATGGGTCATTGCAGATGCTGATGATCATCAATGTTCGTATGATCTGCAGTGATGTGTTCAACAGACAAAAGGCAGTGAAATGACTCAGCAACAATGGAACTTGCTTCTAAGCCTGCTAACAGGTTTTCTTACAAATAATTTCCCAGAGAAGGTAAATTTCAAGGTACAATCTCAATTTTTTACAAGGCAGTTAAAGGTAAGGTCTGAAGACATAGTATGGAAATCAATTTCTCATCAGATGTCAGGCCATAGATACCTCATTATATTAGTAAAGATAAAAATTTCAACAAAATCATGGAAGAAACCTTCCAAAAACTAAAAAACTAGGCCTATAAAAGGACAAGAAGCTTATAGGACACCAAATAAACCAGACTAGAAAAGAACCATTAACACAAAATAATCAAAACATTAAACATATTCAACAAAGAAAGAATACTAAAAGCTGAAAGAGAAAAAGAACAAATAACATAAAGAGGAAAAGCATTAGAAACACATCTGACTTCACACTGGAGATACTGAGAGCCAAAAGGACCTAGATTGAAATACTTCAGACTCTAAGGAATATAGATGCTACACAAGACTGCTATACCCAACAAAACGGTCAATTATCATACATAGAGAAAATCAAATATTTCATGAAAATTCCAAATTCAAACAATATCTATGTACAAATCCTGCCATACAGAAGGCAATAGAATAAAAACATCAACAAAAGGAAGTTAACTAAAATCAAGAAAAAACAGAAATTAAATTATCTCACAATATCATATTCAATACAATAAACACAGACACATACACAAAAACACACACAAACACACACACATACGCACAGACACACTTCAAAAATAATTACAAAATAACAAGTCCTGACAATCAATGGACAATGGCACCGCTTAACATAAATGGTCTCAGTTCCCCAATTTAAAAAACGAGACTACCAGAATGGATTTGAAAATAGAATCCAGCCTTCTGTTGCATACAAGAAACACATTTAAATCTCAAAAGAAAATATTGCTTCAGAGAAAAGTTTTGGAAAAAATTTACCAATCAAACACTGAAAAATAAGCTAGTGTAAAGATTCTAATATCCCATATAATAGAATTTGAACCAAAATTAATTGGAAGAGATGGGGAAGGACACAAGATACTCCTTAAATGAAAAGCCCATCAAGATAATATTCCAATTCCTAGCATCTATAGCCCTAACACAAGAGCTGCCACATTTATAAAAAAAATCACTTGACTCCATAAAATTGGAAAATATTAAAGAAATGGATGCTTTTATCGGTAGATACTGCACATAAAAATTAAATAAAATCTAATAAACAATTCAAACAAACCTGTAACTCACAAATAAATACAAGAGAACAAAAAAAGACTCTCCAATAAAGCCTATAATAAGAATGTTTTAGCTCTGAATCCTTAATCTTCAAATTACTCCTTAAAATAAAAGCAGAAGGCACACTGCCAAACTAATACTTGAAGCCACATTTACACTAATATACAAACCATGCAAAGATTCAACAAAGAAAGAGAGTTATACAGCCATATACATCACTAACAGATCATGTAAATACACTTAATACTCATAAACCATATCAATGAACACATTAAAAGTTATCCACCTATAAAGCCTATCTTTATCCCAGACACACACGGTTGTTTCTACATATAAAATTAATCAATGTAATCCACCATATAAACAAACTGAAAAAAAAAGTTCACATGGTCACGTCACTAGATCCCATGACAGTTTTTTACAAAATCCAACACCCCTTCATGATAAAACTACTGCAGAGATTGGAGATACATTCTGAATCTAAATATAATATAGGCAATTTCTAGCAAGAACTCTCCCAACATCATATTAAATGGAGAGAAAGTCAAAATAAGTGTATTAAAATCTGTAACAAGATAAAGTTGTCTCCTATCTCCATACATATTCAATAGTAGTAGAAAAAGGAATACCTGTAGCTGATAAACATCTTCAGTGATGTGGCTGACTATAGGATTAACTTAAGAAATCTTTAATTCCCATATATACAAATACAGATGAAGAGAGAAAGAATTAAGGGAAACAGCACCTTTACAAACCTATAAACAACATCATTTATATTGGGGTTTCTCTATTAAGCATTTGGAAGATTTGAATGAAAAATACTTTATTTCCTTAAAGATGGAAATTGAAGAAGAGCTCACAAGATGGAAAGATATCCCATGTTCCTGGTTTGGTAGGATTGACATAGTAAAAATGGGTATTTTATCAGAAGAAATCTACAAATTCTATGTAATCTTTAACAAAATACTTAAAGAAAATAAACTTAAAGAGATGTTCAACAACTTATTGATCTTGGATAGCTCTCTCAAGGCAATCCATTACAGAGGATCCCAAGAAGTTTGCATGGGAATATAAGTGAGTGAAGGTGTTCCCTCTGGAGGGCAGAAGAGGAAAGTATGCATGGTAGGTTCAGGAAAAATGGGTAACAGAATTCAGGAACTCCACTATTGTACTTCCCTGAGACACAAATCTCAATTGTGGGCACATGGGACTTGCAAAAGCTGCTTCCAACACCAAAGTGGTTGCTCTATAATATCCAAACCCTCAGCTTAGATGAAAGTGTTTTGCCTACACTGCCTGTGATTATTTACTTCTGCAATCTATGGTGAATTCCTTTACGACAGGTGCCTAATGCCAACTCCCTGGCTCTTAGCTTATGTCTGGTCACCACTAGGAACTAAAGTTCATTGCCGACTATGGGAATGAATGCTCGGATTCTAAAAGTCTGTGAGACATTTAGATATCGCAGTGGAAACACTTTTCCATCATACACTCCTTTGATGTATTTCTCTTATAAATCAGGACCACCAAATCATTTGGGAAATATTTTGAAGGAGCCAGGTCAAGTCTTATGGGCTAAACACAGCTGGTTTAATCTAGTAACATGTGAAGTGTGACTGATTACTATTAGACCAGGCTCTTTCTGCCATCCTGGTACCTGAGGTGCGTCTAGGATGGACAGGATGATGATTTTCAAAAAGTTTTGCTCCCTGCTACTGTAGAGCTTTGCCCTCTTCTGACTTTTAACAAACCAATGTTCAGTTCTCCTCCTGAGGTCCAACATCATGGATTCTATTAGGGTGTCTCCCAATCAGGACTTCAACCACTTGGAAAGATTCTGGTCAGAGGCCATCTAGAAGCCAGCAAGGAAGTCTTTTCCTAAGTTTAGAAGACTTTCCTACACATGCTACCCTGTGGAGACCCAGCAGAGCAAGGCACAAGGGTCTCAGCCAAGGCCAGTCACCCCTGGGTGCCAGGGGCCCCAGCTCACATTGGAAAACAGGGGTAGCTATGTTACTGGATGAGCTCAGAATGTTTCAAGTAGAAGGTAATAGATGGGCTCCACCCAGGTTAAGGTCCTCTTGAGCAATCAGGCCCTGCTGGCCCAAATCCTGATTTCTAGTGGCTGCATGTGTTCCCAGGCATCCAGTTACATAGGATGGAGACTCTCACAAGTCAGGGCTTTGGCGCAGCACCATATGTGCTTGTGGTCCATTATCCAGGGGACAGCAGCGGCCAGTGGATAGGGGAGAATGTACCTGGGCACTTGAACTAGGACCCTATGAGCACCACCTCCTGATACATGGACTATAACAAGGCTGTGCCAGGGGAGTTAGTTCAAGGGTCACTGCCTCTACCCTTCCCATTCTGCCAAGTGGACTCATGTCAAAACTGCCACCCTTCTGCCTGCCAGGCATCTGTGTGGGCAGCATCCCTGTCGAGTGCAGCAAGAAAGGAAGCAGCAAGGCAATTCCCGGAAGAGGAAGTTGCCACAGAAGGCCCCCAACACCCTTGCCTCTTACCTTTATGAAGGGCAGGTCTTGACCAGTGTCTTAACTCACCAGCATGCATGGCTGTTGAGCATGGAACAGGATCCGGTGCCTCTGTCTCACCAACCACTCCTGTCCGTGGTGTCCCTGCTTTGCGGTTCAACCTGAAGCATGATGGGGTGCCCATGGCTAACCAACCGCTCCTGTTCATGGGGTCCATCAAAAGGGACCACCTTTGGTATCAGGAATATTAACCTTTTGGAGCTTATGATTAGGTCACTTCCTACAGGGCTGGGGATTTTGGGTCCCCAGCCATCAACCCTGTAATCATCATGAGACCCAAATTTTACAGAGGACTACTGGGGAGTTATTGCATTTACCCATTGTAGAAGTCTGGTTATGGTAGGTTGGGGAGGTCTGGGAATTCAAAAAACCAAAGGACAGCTCACCCTAGGACTATCAGGATCCCCACTGCAAGCTGGCTGAGAAGGCCCAACCTGGCAGACTAGCAAGGAAGGGGCACAAATACTACACATTGCTCTAAGCAACTCCACCCACTCCTGGCTGGCCAAGTAAGGTAAAATAAAAATATTAAAAATCAGAGGACACTCTGTGTCCTCACCCCAGGGACATTATATAATACGCAACATTCTGTACTCTACTTCCTAAGGAGCACAACTTTGGCTGTAGACTACCTCCCAACTGAAGGCAGCCATGAAGAGAAGAAAAGAAAGGAAGCAGTTAAGAGAAGACAGGAAGCAGAGAACATCTCAACTCAGCTAGAACACTTCAGTTAGCTTAGGATATCTCTTAGGAGTTGCAACACTAGGGAAGTTCTCCTCTCAGAGCAGAAGAGAGTTGAGCAGAGCAGAGAGGACTTGTTACATTGGAACATTCCAGCTCAGTTGGGGAAGACTTCCCTGCCTCAAAACTGCCAGAGCGGTGTGACGCCTGATCTCCTCAATAACAGGATAAATTTCTATAGGGCAATCGTTCCAAAGACCTGTGAGAGCTATGTGGCTCCTGCCTTCCAGAATATAAGGATACCCATGCCTGTGCAGTAGGTTTCCCCACCTGAAAACTGTTTGGTCCCTGGGCTTCCAAATGCAGGCCATATTTCATTTCTGTCCAAACTGCATAAAAACACTATCACTGGGCTACTATTCTTTTACATCAGTTCTAAGCAGGGATAAAAATGGTATTGTGATTTTGTGGTTTCTTGAGTACTTGGTAAGGTATTTCAGACATGTCCTGGTCTCGGGAGACTGAACTAAACAAGAGGGTCACTATGTATTGAATTGCCTAGAAATCTTAAGATAAAATGTCCCCATGTCCTATCATAGAGGAAGCAGCTTCCCTTCATCTCATGCTTTGATGGGAAAACAAGAAAAAGTGTGCAACACTAAAACATTCTGGCTCACTACACTAATTTATGTAGAATTCCATGATTCATTGAAATTATAGCCACATAATGGGCCCTCTTCTGAACAAATCCTCAATTTGCTGCTCACCTAATGAATCCCAACTGAGTACACAGTGATTACTTTAGTCTATTCTGGCAAGAGATGACTCTTCCAGATAGGAAAATGGGAGGGAGGTAGTATTAAAAGTTGTACAGCATTCTTATATCTAAGTAACTGAGACACTAGCTACTTGAAATGGCTCCACTTTATGATCCTAGACCATGTAAATAGATAAAATGGAACACAATTTGTAGGAGAAATACAGTCCAGAAACCTCAGAAAGAAAACCAATGACTCAGAGCACAGAGGCAGAATCAATATTTGTCAACATGGAATAGCAACACCCTGACATTAAAATTGGTGTAGGACACTCTGAGGTTATGGTTACACCAGGCTCAAGTGTGAGCCACAATGCAGTCTTCTCATGTCCTAATGACACTGTGAATTTAGGCTTTTAGAGACAATCAGATAGAAGAAGTTGTGCAGCTTTCATAGAAGACAACACACCTACCTCCTTAACCAGGAACTAATCTAAAAAAGAGCTTCAAATCTTATTGAAGAAATGTACCCAATAGAAAACTCACCCTGTTATGGACATCTTAGCTTCTGGTATCCCTGCCATCAGTTATCCCTGTCTTGGGTTCTGCTGCCAGCTGCAAGACAGATTTCAGGGCTTGGGCTGTGGCTTGATTGTAAGAAACACCACCAGCATATACTGAAATGAAAAGTTGTAGAGCGTACTGATCTTGAAAATTAACATATCAAAGAAAACATTACATCTTACCTGTCCCATGCTTGTTGGCCAGATGAGAAGGGACCACAAGAATCTCATTGGTATGCAAGGCAACCATTATGATCTCACAGGTTGTCATATTCTACTACTCTTCTTAGTGCTACTAAGACCCCACCTACTAATGACACATCAGTATATATGTCTTTAGATCATCCACAGAGTATGTTTCTTTATGAGTTAGGAACTATTTATTTTTCCTATCACTCTTTTACCTACAAACACTAGTATATCATACAACCAAGTGAATGCATTACTATACCATTCATTATATTGATCAGCTCTTTGATATATTTCTTACTCCAATACCACCATACTGGAGACTAAAGAACATTCTTGTGTTTTTACCTTACACAGCTGCTCCCATCTCAAAAAAAACAAGTTCATCATATCCCCAGATATCCTTCTTTATTAGTGGTACTGAAGCCAAGCAACAAGGTGAAATTCAGTGAAGTTGGTATTTGTATGTTTCTTCTTTTTGTTTAGCATACATTTAATAAATAAAATAAAATTGATGCAGATCAAGTAAACTGGGTTTACCACCAGAATCTAGTTTTATTATTAAAGTTTTCAGAAAAGAAAAACTTTTCTTTCTTGATGCCTTTTTTTGCACAACATTCTTTCTGCATATTTCCAAGTACTTAATTTGCTTTTATTTCCTCATATAATACATCCAGAACATCTTTCCCCCTCCCACCATATCTCCCAGCACCTTGATATCCCCTCACTACCAGATCTACCCTTTGTGCTCTCTGCTACTACTCAGAAGACAGAAGTGCCTCAAGTATTAAAACTCAGAGAATGCATAGCACATACTATTTTGAATACCTCTCCTAACACACAAACACAGAAACACACAGTGAATAAGTGTTCATGCACACATGCGTACACACACATACACAAACACACTCACAGTACTTAAAATCACATCCACCCTCAGAAACTCCAATACTCTCATAATTTTGTGCCATAGGAATGCAGGACAGACTTTTATCTGTGATATCTTAGGAAATTGGCATTTTCATTTGGAGAATGCTTTCATAATCCAACAGGCCTTCTAACTCCACCTCCTTTACAAATGAATCTGAAGAGGCTATTGTCCTCACTACTCAGATATTTTGTGATGCTTAGAGAAAAAGGCCAAAGTCTTGTTTTCTTGGAGATATCCTGTCTTATCTCTGTACCAATCAGAATTTAGGGAGCCACTGGGTTGCTGATAACTGAAGAACTTGCATGTCAAATTGTTCAGATGTTTCACCAGGGGCAGGCTATGAAAATAAACTTACAGAAAAGCTGCTATCCTTATGTTTTGCAATCAAAGATCTTCTCTGATTAGACACATGAGAAGCCAACAGAGCACACTGAAACAGATTCCTCTTCTCTGTTATACAATCATCAACCTGGGAATCTGTCGATAGTTGTGACTGCCTGGGACAATCTACCATAACAAATAAATAGAAGGGGAAGAAGTAGATGTTCTGTTTTATATCAAGTACATACATGACATACTCTACCATTTTTTTTTCTTCATTTAAATCTTAGATTGCTCTCCAGGGAAATGACAGAGTACACATCCCCCTACTCACTTCAGGGGCTCTCTGAACTATAGCTCCATTCATGAATTACAAGTAGGCTTTCATCTATATCTTCCATCTCTCATTTGAAATCACCTTGAGAAGAAGGTTTGCATTAACAGGGAAAACAATGCCTGGAAGGCAATATTAACATTGCAGCTGTCCTCCTGGAATTCTTGACCATGCTGGTAATTCTTTTTAAAGGATCAATCAACATCTTTAAGAATATTGGATTGGACTCTCCACTTGGGGACCCATCTGGCCAATGAAGGAAGAAATAAAAGATACTGTATTGCCTACTGATGTGAATAATTCAGAGTAAAGTTACCTAAGAAATCATGTTTTCCCAAACCATTTGAATCAAGCAAGGCAGTGTCCAACTGATACTTTATAAGAAACATAGTGGATAGGAACCAAGTTAATCACCATTGCACTGAAGCAATCATACTAATTCAGAAGGTAAAGTGCGCCACAGGGCATCTTCCCTGATATCTTTTCATGGCACGAAAGGAAGCAAGAAAAATGATGTGAAGATAGATTAAAGGGACCTAGGATAGATGCACTTGCTTGAACTGCAGTAATCTGGAGATGAATGCAGAAGAACCAGGATTTCAAATTTATTTTCTGTAACAAAGTGAGTTGAGAACTAGACTTCATGACTTTCAGGGGAGTGGAGGGTATGAATGCAAGGGAGCGATTAATATATAAGAGACCAAATGACAACAGTGTTTAGAGTTGTGTTGGCCCATGTCACAGCAGTCATTACACAGAGTGGAATGGAGCTATGTGACTTTCAGGGCAACTTGGTCTACATAGGGAATTCCAGACAAGCTAGGGCCACATACTAAGATTCTATATCAAATAACAGTGTAATGTATAAAGCTTGTTCAATTCTCTTAATACAAAACAATCATTTTTCTAAGGCATTTTTAAGATTATCACAGAATTTGAACAAAACTTGGTTAGTAGATGATGGTAAAGGATAATTCCTCACTTTATAATATGTGTTAATGGCATTGTATGTAATGGTGAAATAACTGTTTTGGAAAAACTTGTTGTGCAAAAATTTTAGATGTTAAATGTAATAATGTGTAATACTTAAATTTTAAAATAGTCTCAGTTTAAAGGGAGAGAAAGGTGGTATATTCAAGAAATCCCATTTCTATGTCTAACTGTCCTTCTTCCCAAACCCAATTTAGAGCTGGGAAGCAAGTGAACTTACTGAAATAAGTGGAGGTGATGTATTCCCAAAGTGGAGAAGGGAAGTATAGTAATTCTGACTGACAGGATGCATCTAAAAAGAGAGAAAGTTCATCTTCAAAAAAGTATTTTCCATCCACAGCTTGAAGATGAAAAAGTTTGATATACGCAGAGAAAATAGCAAGTTTTTTCCCTATAAACTCTATTAATCTCAATGGAAAACTGTGTGTGTGTGTGTGTGTGTGTGTGTGTGTGTGTGTGTGTGTGTGTGTGTTTGTGTGTGTACACATGTGGGGGAAGTGAGTATAGGTAAACATGTTTGCTTGTGCATAGATGCAAACAGATGGTTGAGATACCCTGGAAGAATAAATCAGTACTCTCAACTGCTGAGACATCTGTCTAACCTGAGAATATTTTTTAGCTAATGTCAATATTCATACCTTTCAGAATAAACAGCATCTGGAACTGTGCTGACAAATACAATCTATGGAATGCCTTTTAGCAAACAGAGAACATTATACCAGTATATTAAGTGTCTATATTTTTCATATCAACTGTTTTCTTCTGATATCTCTATTATTGCCCTAAAAATATGGGAAACAACCTCCACACTCAATAATGTTGTCAACAATAGTAATTTGTCACAAAGATCTATGTAGTATACAGAATGCAAAAGTGCACATTAACAGTATGACCAGCTCTGCCTTACTCATGTAGTCATTAATGACGTTTAATTGTAATTACTAGCTGTGTCCTACAGTAATCTATGAAAGAAAGTAGTTTTTCACTGTATCTCACAACGTTTCTTCATCTACTGTTTTGAATTTTCTCCTGCAAAATGAGTTATATAATAGGACTTCTGTTTTACAGCAAAGGCATGCCTGCAGCCTAGGAAGGATCTAGTTAGCTTTAAAGACTTCACTCCTCCCCCTGCAACACATCAATTATCTGACCTTGGACAATTGGCTAGGTGGAGAATTCCTTTCCATCTTAGAGCAAACTAGATACCAACAAAAATAAATAAAATCAGTAACAGAAAATGTCATTTTGTCTGATGTTCATCTGGCTGTATATTAAAGCCAGGCTATAGTTTCAACATCTAGTGAACTATGTGCATTGAGAGTCAGAAGATTGGCCAGGAAAGGTGACTCAATGGATAAGAATAATTTCTGCTTTCCCAGAATACCCAAATTTAGTTCCCAGAACCAACAAAACTTGGCTCTCAACTGCTTGTAACTCCAGCTGCACGGATTCTGGAGCTCACTTCTGGTCTCTTCTGTCACATACTTATAACACATGCTCACTCAGAAAAACACACATGAATAAAATGTAAATTCATAAAAAATGAAATGATACACAAATGTGGGCTGAGCAAGAAGCTCAGTACAGGACTAGCATTCACAAAGCTCTGGGGTTGATCCCCAGCACTGAGCTAACTATGTATCATGGTAGATACATTTAACCCTTGCACTGGAAAGGTAGAGAGGTAATAGGATCAGGATTTCAAGGGTGGTATCATATACAGAATAAAGTGAAGACTAGTTCTGATTATATTATATCTTGTTACAAAAGTAAATAAATAAATGAATAAATACAAAGAATGAAAAGTAAGTTACATATTTTTATTTAAAAAAAATTTCTCATTCCAGTGTATTTGAACATATAGGGCCATTCAACTATATATGACATGTGGTGTCTCTATTTTGTATATATACCCATTTTCCTTTCTATTTTTATCTGTCTAACTTTTACCTGGCTTAAACTACATGTAGCCACCTTCAAAGTCTCAGTGGCATATGGTATTCACAACAAATGGTGTTCAATTACTATGAAATCACATTTTTTTAAGCACCAGAACTTTTGACATTCATATAATTGTGAAGTCATAGTCTGAAGATGTGATAGAAAGGTAAATTCCTCTTCTATTTTCAGCATCTAACCATGGGAATAAAGAGTTGTGGAGCCAAGGAAGCTGCTTTCCTTTCAGGTGTTTCATCTTTGTTTTTATGTGCTATCAGTACAACATCACGAGGGCCTGTACTTCCAACAGATTTTGCCCTCAGATTCACATAGGTGGACTTGGTGAGAGTTGATTCATTGCAGCTGTAGACTGTCACCAATGTGGGCAACAATTGAAGTGAAATATCCTGCAGACAAGAGCCAGTGTATATTCTTTAAGCAGTAAAGGCTCTTGCTGCTAATCTTGATGACAGGATATTTAAAAATAATTTCCCAGAAAAGTTTCAAGACACAAACTCAATTTTTTAAAGACTTATCCCATTTTACTCCCTCCCTATAGTCCTCATTTCTTCCTTGCTCATATTTGTCTACATCCTATTCTTCTGTTCTACCTTCTGTTCTTTAAATTTTTTCACCATAAAATTGGATTCTTTTTGAGTTTGGCTACAGGTGGTGTTAAGGATCACTCAACTGAGAGAAAGCATTTCTGCTCCAGAACAACAACCCTAATACCCTAAAAATTTTCTGAGTTGCACCACCATGGACATATGCATCGTCTTTTTTGAGTACACAGGGCAAATAGCCAAAGACATTCTTTTGGCTCACTACACCCTGTATGATTACATAGTAGCAGGTTATGCTGAGTAGTGTCAAAAGTTGCCAGGCAGGCACTGTACCAAGTTGTCAGGGTTAGACTCTCCATGCCTTCCTTAAATGCCTACTGCTGTGATTCTCAGCACTCGTGCTTGAAGCATAATTGTTAATTCTCCTGATTTGTTCACCGTACATATTACAAAGGGAGAACACCCAGTTGGAAAGGTCAAAATGTACCTTTATCTTGCTCTTGCCTGTCCAGTGATATCTTGTGGGAGAGTAATTAATTAGAAGAGGCTCAAAAATTAACAATTGGCAGAATCTGGGGTTCAAGAAGACTGTGTTTGTCTCTGTGTGTGTTCATTCTTCTTGAATTCACTATTGAGGAATCTATGCTCCAGAGATCCCTGATAGTGCCAGAAATGTTGCTGTGGATAGCAGTCATAATGGTCATGTCAGAGTTGTCTGGGAATGTTAGGTTGTTTTGTGTAGGAGAGAACCTTTAGGGCTCCACCCCTTAGCACAAACTCCAGTGGTCATAATATCTGAATGTGCCCATGTAGTGCTGTGACCTATTATGGCTCAGATGATGAGACTACTTCCATGGCAACACTGTGAAAGGTGACAAGAAGAGACCTGAGGAGTGGCTTCCATGGCATTTCTGAGAACTCAGTGAAGTTGCAGCCTGAGGGAGCTCCCTTTGCATCATCAGAGAGGTTGACTCCAGGGGGAGATAGAAAGCAGTGCTGGGAATATCTTCATGAGGCAGGAAAAGTCATCTTTTTCTATGGGCCAACATGGTCAGTCTCATCCCCATGTAGTTGGGTCTCTACGGGTTCTCAGCTGATGTTAGGAAGGGTACATCTGGGGTAGTGAAAATCATTTCCCAAATGACCCTGGTATATCATGTGATTTCGAGACAGGCCTTCCTTTCCTGGATGAACAAGACTATGACTGTACATATGAGAGTGGAATATAGATGGAGAGAGCAATGGAAAGAAACAGAGGAGGCTAAGACAGAGAGGAGTGAGAGAGAGAGAGATAGAGAGAGACAGAGAGAGAGAGGGGGAGAGAGAGAGAGAGGAAGGAATGAAGGGAGGGAGGGAGGGAGGGAGGGAGGGAGGGAGGATGATATGAATATGGGATGGTAGTAAATACTTTCACATTAAGGCCACTTATTCCTGTTCCTTAGTTGTAGGCCACAGGAGAGAAAGGATGAAGGTGCCTTGAGAGGTTCCTATGATGCAGGGCTCCAGATTGCTTCATGCTTTCTGGTGGGATCAGTCCAGAATGTATGTTCTCCCTAGTATGTATTAGCCCTGCAGTTCTACTCGAATCTTATCAGAGAGCTCTGAGTTTGATGGGTCCCTTGCCTTGGCAATATGTAGGCAATACGTAGGTGGATGTCCACAGAATACACTGAATAATACAAACCTGAGATTGACTTGAGGATTTAGAGAAAGAAAAGAAAAGCAGTTATCCTGAGTGGTTCCTGTTGTTGGGGTGATGTGGAGTGTTGTTAGGCTCCGGTGAAAAGATAGGTTGGGACTGACTTTTAGATAGCTAATAATAGCTACCTGGCAATGCCTTTGTTGAAGAACCAAACCCATGGCTTGGTAGGGAAGGCAGCAAGTGGGATGTACTGTTTCTCTTTAGACACATTCTAGTCACCATAACAGGGTCCTGGACAACCTGTGTCTACAGGAAAAATGAGGAAACATCTCCCTGATCCCATATAGCTGGATACCTAAAGGAACCAGCCTGGATTAATTGTCAAGGAGATTTGAGTTTTTTGGTAGCCTTTCTCAACACTCATCAGACTCCGTGCTTAGACATGTGCAACTGTATTCTCACAGGTACACACAAAAACCTCTGGTTTTTTCCTTTGTCCATTACTGAGACTTCTGCTATGTGGAAAGGCAATTCTAAGCCTATGTCCTGATTAACACAAGTAGTTGTCTTTGTTGTGCTTTCTGCCTCTCTTTCCATGTATGTGGAGTCTTGTGATACCACCACCTTACTGACTTACTACCTCAGGGCCTGCTAAGAAAGCCTTCTTGGCAGGATGGCTTGACCTGGAAGATTGGTTGTGGCAGGGTCACAAAGTGTCAACACACCCAAATCTGGAGTGGCAGCTTTAGTGATCAGTCAGGTAGTTGAAGTCAAGGAGAATACAATAGGTTCTCTGGGCAGACACAAATTGGGATGTCCTGGTTAGGATACAAGAGGACTATGTCAACCTTTATTTCCCATGGCCATGTTTTTGTGTCTGACACTACTCTCTTTTGTTTCAGATTGACATGGATATTCTGGAAAATTCCCTTGGAGGTCTAGGCAGCACCTTCTGGACCTGCCCAGCACCCACAACTGAGTACAATAGCTCAGGGCATTGCAGTTATGGAGACCCTGTGTCCTTGTTTCTGTGACTGACCCACAATTCCTAAATCTACCACCCATCCTCTTCCCCACTGCACCCCTATATGTAACCCCCTCATCTCCCTGCATGCCCTTAAAACCTGCTAGAATCCCCTGTGTTGGACTACATCTAGAGAGCCATTTCTGAGCCTGTCCTAGTCTATGAGGATAGCTGCCACTTCTAATCTAGAGGTAGAGGTTTGTTGTTGTATTTTCACACATAAAAGGACAGAGGAAGTCTCAGAGCATGAATTGTTTAGCATTTGTTCCACTACTGTGATTAAATGGAATGGTTTTGCTGAACCTCCCAGCAAGTATCTGTGCATTTCTGGACATTTCCACCTAGCTAAGCAGCACCTCTGGTTCCAGCTGAACAGGACTGGCTTGTGTCTCCTGCAGCCTTGTTGGCCTAAGTGTTGTGTGGAAGAAAGTAGGGTCCAGGTCATCCTTGGCCCTTGAGGCTGAATCCTGTCCCAGTGCAGGCCAGGTGCCATTGATTCTGTATTGGTGCAAGCAGGAAAGGCAACCTCAAAGGTCTTGAGGTAACCATGTCTGTAGAGATTGTTAGAATCTCTTTGCAGGGGACTCTGCAACTGAGGCTTCATCTGGGTTTAGGCAAGGAAACTTATCCCACATGTCAGGGTTCATAATGTCACCCACAGGCTCCTAAATTTCTGGTGATCATCAACACTAGCACCCAGAACTCACTTCTCGCACCCCGATACACTGCCAGCATCACTTCTAAGTTGTGCTCAGAATGACAGAGCAACATACCCGTTGCGGTCCTCTGACATTTATCCACTTAACTCCCTATGTTCCATGCTCGTTTCCTGTCTCACCTCTCTTTCTGCCAGCTGTTCTCTCTTTTTTCTCGTTTTTCTTTTGTGTTCTCTTCTGAGCTTGTCTGCAAATTTAGTTCAGGGACACAGAACTATCATTGATCAGTTCAGAGTTGTCTGGGAAGGACAGGTTTTTTTAAAGTGGAGACCCTTTGCGGACCCAACCTTAAACACAAACACATGTAGGCATAATGTGTGGACTCCTCCTTTTATTTCTGTGACTTCTTGTGGCTCAGTCAAGTAGACCTAATGTGACAGGATCACTCCTTGGAAGTGGCTGGATTGGCACCACTGAGAACTCAAATCAGGTCCACCCTGAGGGACCTCCCTTTTCTGCATCAGTGAGGCTACCTCAAGGACAATTGGGAGAGAGGAAGAGGTGGATACGCATGTCAGGAATATCTCCAGGAGGCATGGTATGTGTTTTGTTTTATGGACTATCATGCCTATGGAGCTGAGCCTCTGGAGACTCTCAGCTGATGGAAAAAAATGATTCCACTGGGATAGTGCAAAGCATTTCCCAAATGAACATGGTATTATCATACAGTATCCAGACAGACCTATCTGCCTTGGATGCTCTGGCTATGAATGTATATACGAGAGAGGGAAATAGAGGAAGAGGTCAAAGGAAGAAAGAATGGAAACAGAAAGTAATAGATTATAGATAGATGATAGATAGATAGATAAAGATATAGAGATGGAGAAATTGAGAAATAAAATGAGAGGAAAATCAGTTTGAAATTGTAGGTATATTTGCCTGGAGCTTGGTGATCAAACCCATTCTCTTACATAGCAGATATTTGGCCTCTCACTCCCATTCCTTGGTTCTAGTCCAATGGGGAGAACAGATGAAGGGACAATGACTATTTTCTCTAAGGATGCCTTACTTTGGTATGAAGTCACTGATTAAGGCAGGGGTTCAGACATAGTGCGGACATCCTATTGGGATCAGTCAGTCATGTGTCTTCTGACTCGTGTCTAGGTGCTCATATGTCTACTTTAATCACTTCAGAGTGCTCTGACTTACCTGGTGGCCTAGCCTTGGACACATGAAGAGGTATGTGTCTATAGAGGACTCAGAATGATCCTTATTTGAGAGCACCTTGTGGACTTTAGAGATAGGAAAAGGAGCAAAGTATTCTGAGTGGTGCCCACTGGTTTGGGTCGGGGGGAGGTGGTTTATTGAACTGCTGAGAGGAGATGGGTTATGATACACTTGGGCATATCTCAAAATAGTTGAATAGCAATGCCAAGGAGACAGTTATGGTTAGGGATAAGCCCATTTCATGAGAAGCCAGGGGCTAAGAGGGAAGAAATATCTCTTCTTTAGAAACATCTTTTCCCTAAACAGGGTCCTGCACTGCCTGCCTCTTCAGATGAAGTTGTAGGTGGATGCTCCTGGCTTATGGTGGCTCCTGCTATGGAAGAAGCTTGGCAGCATCCCCGAGAACCTAGATGGAAGGTTTCCTGTTGTCACCAGCCTTGATCCACGAGCATGAAGATGAAAGTATTGGGGTATCCTTTCTCTTGTCCCATCTGACTCAGAGATCAGACCTGAGCAAATGGATTATCACAGGTACAAATAGGGGCCATTTTGATTTGTCATGTGTTGATCAAGGGAGTCTTTTTTTGCAATATAGGAAGGCAGTTCTAAGCTTAGGACCCCAGTGAGCTGGAAGCCTGTTCCTGAGACTTCTGCCCACCTTCCCATGTGTACACAGCTATGTAATATACTACCTTGCTGCTTTATGTGCCTAGTATTAGCCTAGAAGGGCCTTCTTGACAGAGAGCCTTGACCTAGAAACTTGGGTGTGGCAATGGTCAACCAGTGACATCACACCCAAGTCTGGCCTGGAAGCTTTAGTGGTCACTTTGGTGTGTGGAGTAAAGTAGAATGCAACAGGATTTCTGGTCACGCCCAAGTCAGACTGTCTTTGCTTGGCCACAAAGGGGGAGATTCTAGTCCCTGGCTCATAAATCTATTTTGTGTCTGAATTCTCTCTTCCGTGCAACAGATTGTCTTGGGTATTTGGAGCATTTTTTAGATCTTCAAAGCATTTTCTAATCTTCCTTGCACCCAGGACGGAGAAAAGTGTCTCAGTGCAGTGCCATTGTGGACCCCATTATCTGTGCCCCACAGGCCTGAGCCTACCAAGCATCCCTAAACCTGTCCCTGCCCGAACCTCCACCTTGTCCCCCCCAACCACCTACAGGCCTGACCCACACAAACTTTCTTGTATCCCCTGTAGCTGATTGCCCCTAGAGAGCAATTTCAGATGCCTAAAGATGTTGAACATTTCTTTAAGTGTTTCTCAGCCATTTGAGATTCCTCTTTTGTGAATTCTTTGTTTAGATATGCACCCCATTTTTAATTGGGTTATTTTTTTGTTGACATGTAGATTCTTGCTTTTTTATATATTTTGGATGTTAATTCTCTACGGGAAGTGGAATTGGTCAATATCTTCCCATTCTGTAGGCTTCAGTATTGCCCAGCTAATAATGTGATTTTCCTTACAGAAGTTTTTCAGTTTTTATGAGGTCCTCTTAATAATCTTTGATCTTTGTTCCTGACCTTTCAGTGTTCTGTTAAAAAGGTTGCCTCCTGTGCCACTACTCTCAAGGCTATTGCTTACTTTCTCTTCAATCAGTTTTAGTATATCTGGTTTTATATTGAGATCTTAGATCCATTTGAATCTGAGGGTTGTAGTCAGTAATAGATATGAATCTATTTGCATTCTTCTACCTCACACTTCCAATTAGACAAACACCATTTGTTAAAGCTGCTTCCTTTTTGTCATTGTATTTTTCTGGCTTTTTATTAAACGATCAGGTATCCATAGGTGTGTGGATATATATCTGTATTCTTTATTCCGTTCCATTGGTCATCATGTCTGTTATTGTCCCAATAGCATGCAGTTATTATTACTATGACTCTGTTGTACAGATTAAGATCAGGGATCTTGATACCTTTAAAAGTTCTTTTATTTTTCAAGATTTTTTTAGGTTTCCAAAATTTTTTGTTTTTCCATATGCATTAGTGTATTGTCCTTTTAATGTCTTAAAAGAAGTATATTGGGATTTTCATAGGGATTGCCTTGAGTCTTTAGATTACTTTTAGTACAGTGGCCATTTTTACTCTCTTAATCTTACAAACACAGGAACATGGGATTTCTTTCCATCTTTTGAGATCTTCAAATTCCCTCGTAAAGGACATAAAGATTTTGTCATTCAAGTCTTTCAATTGCCAAAGATTCCTTATTTTACTTGTATCCATTGTGAAGAGTATTATTCTCTTATTTCTTTCTCTCTCTATTACTCATTTATATATAGGAGGGCTACAAATATTTCTTGAGTTTATCTTGTAACTAGTCATTTCACTGAAGTTGTTTACCAGCTATAGGACTTCCCTGATTCAGTTTTTTATGTCATTCACATACAATATCTCATCTGCAAATAAGGTTACTTTGTTTTCTTGTGAATTCATATCCCCTTAATCTCCTTCTCTTGTCTCATTGTTCTTGCTAGAACTTCAAGTACTGTATTCAATGTTTAAAAAATGTAGGTAACAGCCTGGTCTTGCTTATGATTTTAGTTTAATTGCTCTGAGTTTCCCTGTATTTAATTAGATGTTGTCAGTAGGATTGCTGTTACTTGCCTTTGTCATGTTTCAGTATAGCCTTTTTATCCTCAGTTGCTCCATTACATTTATTTTTGAGGATTGTTTGATATTATCAAAAGCTTTATCACATTGTAGGGAGATGATCATGTAGTTTTTTTCTATTAATTTGTTTATGCAGTGAATTACATTGACTTATTTTCTTCAATTGAACCATCCATTCTTCTCTGGGATCAATGCTATTCAATCATGGTGAATAATCTATTTAATGTGTTCTTGGATGTGCTTTGTGAGTATTTTATTGAGTTCATTTGCATCTATATTCAAGAATGAAATGGGCATATAATTCTATTTCGTTTTTAATTTTTCTGATGTTTGGGTCTTTGCATGACTACAAAATATCCTGTAACAACTTTTATTTCTTTATTTTTGCATTGGTGAATTTCTGCATTTCTACATTGGAGATGATGTTTCCAATAAAAATATTTCCAAAAAATATATGATGCTAAATTTTACCTCTCACTAGAACCCAAGGCAAGGTTCACTGGTAACATAGACTATAGTCTGTGGATATCTTCTCATGCAAGGTTTTCAACTTTGTATAGAAAGCTGAAGGCCACTGAGGTATCAAGGACAAGATGAGTTTGACATTGTGTACTAGTTCTCACAAGATATAGTTATTTCATAGAATGGTTTCTGAGTGATGAGGTAGGTGTTTTCACTACTGTAGCCTCTTTGAACTTCTAATATTTATGTTTTCTGGGTGCCTGGTTTCATTGTATCATTACCCCGAGGGAAGACTGACTGCTTTGTATGTCAAATTTAAATATGGCCAAGACCATAGCTTTGAGTACTGCATCCTGTACAATTCAGGAGTTGTTATTCCACACTGGGGGTATCTCACCTCTGTCTTTGTCCCAGTGTCAGTGACATTATACCTCAGGATTCTGTATCCTCATCCACTTCAAAATGGAGTTCCATTCAGTTTTCATAATGTGTAAGAAATTAAGATTGACATGCCATTTTACTAGACAGTATATCTGATCCTTGAAAATGAGATTCTGTTCAATCTTCATCCCTAAGACCATTTACAAAGATGGGAAAAACATCACTTGGCAGAATTGCCTAAAATAGTGAGTGGTTTGCCATCTGGGATTATTATGGTAAGAAGTTATGAAGAAGTCCCAGTAAGTGGACCTATGTTATAAGCAGCATGTCTTTTGACATTCCATGTGAAATATTACCCCAAATCAGAATTGTCATGGTAATGCAAACACTACTTTACTCTGGATTCAAGGGAAGTTTGCTTCCTCCAGGACACCCCAACTGCTCATTCTGCCCAAGGTCTGATTACCCTGTCATAAAGTGCCTTTTCTTGACATAAGTGGTGTTCTAGAATTCTTGAACTCATAAAAACAAAAAAAGCTAAGCATGGATGCAAAACACTATTCATAAAACAGTCTAACTTGTGGGGCTTCGGAAAGGGGGAGAGTTGATGGGCTCCATTACTGACTTCCTAGCAGAAAACATATATCTCAAATTCACCCAGCCCCAATCATTGTCCCAAGATGCTTTCTCTGATCTCCACAGGCACCCATCACTCATTTATTGAACACTACATGTTGTGCTAATTTTGGCCAAAGCTCATCCAGGTGGAAACACACAGTTCTTCCCTTCAATGTTTGCTTTTGCTTTTATTTTTTCATTTAAAGATAATCATATTTTCCACTTCTATTTGTTCTCTATAAATCTTCCCATGTACCCTGATTCTTCTATCCACTCTAACAAAGTTAACATGAATAAAATCCTAAACTGAAGTTAGAAAATCCTAACAATAGTTAGGCAAAATGAAACAATAGAAGACCACAGTCCTAAACAAAGGTCTACAGAAAGGAAGAAATGTTGGAGTGGTAGAAATAGAATTCCCTAGGTAAGAGAAATACTACTTACTCAATATCATTTTTGAGAATTTACTATTAATAGAGTAAACCACCCTTTTTTGATCTTAACAAAACACTTGTATTCACTTCATTGCTCATTCATTTCTTCTTTTCTCATTATTTCTTTTCACCTAAAGTTAACTCTATAGAGGAGAATATTCTCCACTTACTATATAAGGAAAACCTTCCCACATACCTGTTCTTCTTGCCATTCTCCCTGTTTTCTTTCCTACATAGATGACTATGTACTTCCAATCATTTATCCTTTGTTCTTTTCTTATTCGTGTTACTTTCTGCCTCTGTTTAGTTTCTTATTGATTCTTTCATTCTTCATTGCTTTTTTTCTGTTTGCTTTCTTTGTTTTTTTTGTTTTAAATGTCCTCTTTTATGATAGCTGTATCATGGACCAATTCTATGTCAGATAATATTTAGGCAAGAAACCAGAAGTAATAAAAGGTTCTGTGAGCACCGTTTCTTGGTCTGTAGATTAGGCATCTGCAAGAGCTAGCTTTAGTAAGCAGACATTTAAGACTTTCTTCATGGAGAAAATGAGGAGAAGCAGAGATCTCTATGAAGGTATATAAGGGAGCCTAAATTCAGTGAATCAGAAGAGTTTCTTGTGTCCACTTACACTGCTTATGTGGCTTCTCTAGGAAAAATACTTCTTGGGCTAGCTACCCATATTTATTCTGGGGTCACTTCACTCCACCTCGGTCTAGATTCCCATGAGGAATGAAGTGATCACAGTTGAGAAACCTTTCCAGGCGTCTTTTTTCCTCCTTGGTATGTCATTCTTCCCTCCTTGGCAAGCTACTCCCTATTTGCAGGTAGAAGAATGAGGAGCATGGGACCTAATATTGATCAGTTAAAGGTGTATGTAAATCCCTTGAAATCCCTTCACAGTTAAACATGGGGCCATGATGACAGCCGAGGGTCGTATACCATGTACAAATCAGGATTTTGCTATTTCATTATGGAATGTCTTCTATGACTTTGGTTCCAGTGTCAATCATTTGTTCTTCAGACCTCTTCAGGCTCATCCAGCTAATAATGGAATTCAACTTATCTTTTCAAATGGATTCTCTCATTGAGGTGGGGCCATTTTACCAGAAAGTGTCTATGTTTATTGGAAATGAGAAATCTGTACAATCTTCAACCCTAAGTCCATTCCACTTACTCAA
Source organism: Cricetomys ansorgei (assembly GCA_026225945.1). Taxonomy (NCBI): domain Eukaryota; kingdom Metazoa; phylum Chordata; class Mammalia; order Rodentia; family Nesomyidae; genus Cricetomys; species Cricetomys ansorgei. The sequence continues at coordinate 927,894 of JAMJFZ010001467.1, forward strand.
CATGGGAATAATATTTTCCAGCATTGCCTAAAACAGTGAGTGGGTTGCCACATAAGGCAGAAATTGGGCAGAATAGGCAGAAAATTGGGAAAATTGTCTCTACAGAGGGCACATTAAATGGACCTAGGTTAAAAGCATATGATATCACAAATGAAATACTGCCCTGAATCAGAATCATATTGGTGATACACAGACTGCTTTCTTTCCTTTGGATTTCTTTTCAGGCCTTGCAGTGAAGGTCGTCTGTTTCCTTCAGAACATGGCACTGGTCCCTTACAGGCTTTGGAATTTGAAGTATTGTGACTCTGGTGACTAGTGCAATCTCCTGAGGCATGCAGTGTTCTAGATTTTTTGTTCTAGCAGAGATAAAAACACAGTTTCTGGTGCCCATTGTGGCCATATTCAGCAGGGATGCATAACAGTAGTCACCCAGGAGTGTATAAGGGGCTTGGCAAAGAGGAACTTACTAGGCCCTTTCTTGTTTTCCTAGCAGAAAAATGAGTGATCCAAAATTAACACAACCCCAATCACTGTCCCAAGCTTCCTTCTTTGTTCTCTATACACACTCATTGCACATTTCTTGGCATGTACCACACTTTCTACAAAATACAACATTTCTAATTATCTATCCTACTTTCAACTCATCCATTCATCATCAGTTCTTCTTTTCTACATCCGTGCCTCCTTATCATCTCCTATTTTAACCTTTATTATGTTAATATTATTTTCAAATATATTTTTTTTATTACTTATCTTTATATTTTATATATTCATTTATTTTATACATTTATTTCTTTAGTTAATAAATAGTATTTATTACATTTATATTTTATATATTGTTACTATTTTATTATTTCATCTTTATTATTCACTCCTAATTACATTAATTTCTTCATCTTTCATCTTCTTTTTTTCTTCCCTTTTTATTTTTCTTTTTCAGTGTAAATATCTTCCATTACAAGCGCTGTATGGTTACTCTTAGTCCAACTACCTGTCAAACAATATTTTGGAAAGAAAAACTTCAAATCCTTTGTTATTGTAAGGAGTTGGGAGGACTGTAGCTTGATTTGCAGACCAGGAATCTTTTACACCTAAAAGTTTTGTATCATCAAAAAGCTGAATATTGTGTGATTATTCATGGTGAAAATTACAGAACCAGAAACCTTCATATAGAGATCAAAGGATATTATAAATCACTGAAATACAGTTTGCTTTTTTCAGGTTTCATTGCTTGTGTGGCTTATGTAGAAAATATGACACCTGGAATTGTTGAATCAGTTTAAATCTGGTGTTACTTAACTCCACCTATTTCAAGTTCCCCAGGATGAATTCAAGGATCCAGGGTGAGAAATGCTTTGAGCTATCATATTTTAATGTCATATGATCATTCTTTTTGGCAAGTTGCTCCCTGATTACAGTAGAAGAATGGGTATCATAGGAATTTATTGTAATCCATGGTAGGGCCTGGGGCTCAAAAAACTCACAAATTAGCCTAAGATCACACATAATGTGTTCTTCCACTGATTGGAATGCAAGCCTTGGATTGTTCAAAGGTCAGAGAGAATATTCTGTCTGTGGTAGATGAAGTTCAGCTCCTCTCCTTCTTGCCACCTTAAAGCTTAAAAAAGAAAGATTGTTCTATGGTGGAATTCTCATGCAATCACAACTCTGAAGAGGAGCCTACTGGTTGACATTGGTTGTACATTACAATCTTCAGAAGCATGTATTATCATTAGTATAATTGCCTATCCTTGTGAGTGAGTATATAAAATCATTGGCTTATTGTAATCATTGGTAGTGGAAGTAGTGAGTAAACATACATACAGTGTACTCTCCCTAGAAAGGAAGTTAATCCTCAAAATGTACAGAAAACCTGGCAAACGGTTTCATGTATGTAGTTTATTAGGATAGCGCATTTATTAATTGTCCCCTCCTTTTTTTAAAAAAAGGAACAATGATCAATCTTTCGGGTGTGCCCTATGCAATCACAACCATCAACAGAAGCTCAGAATGATACAAGTTATAATGAGTGGATCAGAGAGCTAAGTATTTTTTATAGAGAGTACAATGGTCTTTTCTTGTGTCTAGCATATTGACTGAAATAGACTGGCATCTGTGTGAATAGCAGCTTATCAGTCAATTGAATTCCAAGGCCTGCTCCTGGAGAGAATTCATAGCAGTCCAAAATGCATACAATTCAGTGTTCACCAGTAGAATAGGTCCTGGATTCTGGTTGTACAGAAGAGGGTGGTGGTAGGAAGAATGTCTAGAAGGAACCAAGAGTGTTGTCTTTTTCTCTGGTCATTCCCAAAGATATCAATAGTGAGGAAGCAGCTTTTGCAGTTTATTCCTTAGATTGTCGAAGACTTTGTGATTTCATTTGAAAAGCTTTTCCCAAGGTAAAATGGCAATTTTCCAGGAATCCACAAATACGTGTTTGTTATTGGTACCTGTGCTAGTGAATCAATAGAAGCATGGATATTTGTCAGCATGTATGCCATCTTAGGTATCTTGTGTGTGTGTGTGTGTGTGCGTTTGTGTGTTTCTGTGTGTGTGTAGATCAATGTTGATGTGTTTGTTTTAGAAGAAATAATTGTAACCCTTCTTACCCTAGTGCTTTGCATCTTTCCACTGAGTTTTGGTTCTGCTATTCAAAAGAGCATGTTAAGAGCACATGTATCCTTTTGAGTGGGAAGCATCTGAAGGAAGAACACAGATTGGTGTTCATCTCCAGTCTAGTGATATGAAAGCACGAATATCTGAAATATGTCTAAGAATCTATGAATCTACAAGTATGGCAAAGTAATGCATTCATTCACTTGAGTGCTTTACAGAGGCCATTTTTACTGTTGGTAAGAGACGTAAAAAGGAGTTAGAACTCAAAGTTAGACGTGTGATTTTGGAAAAATTAAATTAGTTTATAGTGAACTGTCATAAGTGAATGGGAACTGTGTGACACTAGAAAGTTTATTAACTTGTTACTGTGTATGAGATCACAATGGTTTTCTCATGCCACCAATAGAATTCTCATTATCCCCTGGAATATAGCCAGCAGGAATGCATAAGCTTAGATGTTTTTGCTCTTGGATTTGTTTTTGTTTTGTTTAACTCAAAATCAGTATCTGCTGCAACCTTTCATTTCAGCATATGTTGTATTAAATCAACCATTGCTCAAGTCTTGAAAGCTTGATTTCACATCTGGCATTAGAAGTAAAGGTAGTAATGCCAGCAGGCAGAGGTTACAGTTGTTTATAAGTTGATAAAAGAATTTTGGTGGAGAAATTCTTGCTTCCTATGAATTGTCACTTTGTAATGGAAACCTTGGACTTCAGGAGTATCCACAATGGGTAAGTTCTCCACTGGGTATGTCTTCACGAGATTTTGAACTCATTTCTTAAACTAGGCCTTTTTGATGTGGTAGGTATTTTTCTCTAATGTGGCATCTTCTCAGCATTTTTGTTTGTTTATTGTACTCTTTTCTCATGCAAAAATAATTATGAAATCAGTTTTTTTTTCTTTCTACGTATCAATGCCATCTTCCCTCACAGACGTACTGGTCTTCTATTTCCCATCAAAAAAGAACAGGTCCCACAAGGATATCAGCAGAATACAGCATAAAAGTATAAAGTAAGACTAGGCACAAACACTCAAATCAAAGTTAGATGAGTCAAACCAATAGGAGTCAAAATGTCTCAAGTGCAGGTAAAAGAATCAGAGATACCCAAACACTGCAATTAACTTGTGACTGTGAAATCATAAAAGTTTCCTGATGACCTCAGAAAAATTCTTATGATTTCCTCTCATGCAACCAACAGGCAGCGAGCAGTTGAGATGCTGTATGTTTGTAGTTTTCTTGTTGTTGTTTTGTTTGTATTTTATACTCAAGTATATTTTACATACCTCTATATTTGTGGAAGTTTATTTTTAGTTATATTTACAAAAATGTTGTGCACTGTTGTTGGAGGGACAGCTTAGGTCTAGCAGTTTTGTAGTGTCTTTAAGTGTTGGATTATGTTGGGTATGTTTGTTTGGTCATGCACTTCATGTGCAATCAATAGAACACCTGAGGAATTCTATAGCAATAAAAACACCTGAAGAGTGACAGTTAAGTTTCCTCTGTTCAGCATGGTGGTTGCCATGACAGTGGTTCCCTCAGCTAAAGTGTGGTAGGGATTTCTTCTGTCATTATGCCACTTTGTTGTCCTAGGAGAACTCACATATCAACATACCACTACACTCTATATTTCACCACATGTTGGTTCTTATGTCCTTGGGAATTGAAGATCATGAGCCATTGTTGATCACTGCAGAATTCTGTGACAACAACAATGTAAATATGTGATACAATTTTGATGACATGACACTGATAACCTAGGCCAGCGTCATCACAATTAGAAGAAAAATGTGATTGAATGAAGGATAGAGCATCCTAATGTGGACAACATGACATCATCATCAATGTAAAATATATGTCATCAAAATTAGAAAACACTAGCATAATAATTGTGATGGAGTGAGGTAAGAAAATGTTAATATACATCACAATGTATAGATGACATCATAATTGGGAGAAGTTTACATGATATTTGGGATGCTATGACACTATCAATGCAAGTATGCAATATCAAAATTTGATGACAATGATTTGAGAATTTCAAGAATATGATATCATAATTTGGGTTATATGACATCACCAGTGCTAAAAAATAACATCTTATTGGGAAGAAACTGACAGCATAGCAACAATATGACATCATCCACATGAATATGTGATATCATAATGAAAAAGAACTGACGTCATAAATACAGGGATGTGTTAACATCAATTTAAGAGTATGCAATACTCATTGATGAAATGGACACCATAATCATGATGACATTTGGTCGATGATGTAAATATATGACACCATAATAAAAAATGCAAGAAAGAATGATTGAACAGAACAGACATCATAATTTGGATAATGTGACAAAGTTAATGGCAGAAAAGGTCATCATTATTGGAACTACTTATATGATCATTGTAAGACTGATATCATAATGTGGATTTCATGACATCATGAATGTAAACATTTGTCATCACAATTGTAAAAAAATGACATGACAACTGTGATGTGACTTCAACACTATAAAGAAAGGAAATCAAAATAAGGAAGATATTTCTTCAAAAATGGAAGGAAATTACACCATCAATTACACCTTGAGGATGTGACATATCTTCATAATTGGAAGGAAATGATGTAATAATTGCAAAGAAATGACTTCTTAATGTGGATTCTGTGACAACAGCATTGTAGTAAGAAGGGTATGGCATTATATTCAGAAGAAAGTGCCATCATAATCATAATGATGTCAGATCAACATTGTACGTATATGCTATCATAATCAAAACTGCTGAGGTCCACCCTTGGTGAAGGCAGAGCTCAAAGTGGATGGATGGAAGAGTGGTGAGGGAAGAATCAGATTAAGGACACCATTCAGTTTGTTTTATAAGAGACTGACAGAGAGGAAGCTCATCTCTGTATGGCTTGATATATTCTGACAATTTGTGACTGTCATGGGCTTTATTTATACACAAAATCATTTAAGACTTTGATGACTGATTACATACCCTCTGCAAGTCATTTTTGTAAAGTTTTCCGTAATTACATGAGTATATTAAAATCAACAAAGCAGGCAAATAGCAAATTTTGCCAAAACTAAAAGCCATCATTATGATAAAATCAGTTTTCTTTAACTCAACATTTTTCTCCTTACATTTGATATCTTAAAGCCTTTTGGTTAGAGAAATGGTAGAGAGGATGATGCTATTTGAGTTTGACTCTGTTTAAGTTGAACATATAGTTAATGGATTATATAGTCTGTTACATCAAACATATCTTTTTAACAACAGTCACTTTTGACCCTTGTTAAATTCTTCTTTCCATTTTCTTTTCTATTTAACATAAGACCACATCCTTTCCTATGATTCTTAAAAATAAAAACAGTCTGCAGTTTGTCTTTCCATGCTATCACAAAAGTCCTGAAAGTCCTGATTTGACAGGTTTGCTGAGGAGGACTCATTGTTCTAAAATGTCCTTTTCTGTGACTATGTCATGAACTCTTTTTTTAATACAATCCCTAACATCATTGCAGTCCTGTAAAAGTTAAAAGAACATTAGGACTCCGTGAAGTATTTACCTTATTTTCAGGAACATACCAAGCTTATCATTAAGTCCATAATCTCTCTCCCTGCCCATATAAATTCTTTATTTCTGAAGCTGGACATGAAAACCTGATGATCCAGCTAAAGCTCATCAGCTTCTATAATTTCTCTAGTTCGTTTAATCTTCAATAATTATTCTTCCACTTCCTGTCTTATGCTTACTAATATCAATTATTTATAATCTAAATGTATGTCTCAGTCCTAGACTCTATGGAAGACTCAAATTTCTGCATATTTGTATATCTCAAGTTACTGCCATTAGTTTCATTTTTATTAACACCAGCATTTGTTACATTATTCCAACTCTATCTTTTGGTGAGTGGCATTTAACAGTAAAGAATATAAGTGAAAAGTGTTAGTGAATTTCTGTCAATGGTAGTGAAGGATCAATCAAAGTTATCCTAGCACTGGAACTTTGTGAAACAGAACCTCACTATACTTGGCATCACCACAGAAGGATACAGCAGCATAATTGAATGGAACTGACATCATGAGTGTGTTTTTTGATACAATCAATTGTCATCGTAATTGGAATGAAATCACCTGATGATTGGAAGTATTTGACATCATAATGTGTATTATGTGACATCATCATTAATGTAAGTATATGCCATCATAATTAGAGGAAATGACATCATAATTGTGATGATGTGACATCAACAATGTAAATAAATGATATCCTAGTAAGAAGGTTATCACAGCATGAATAGAAGGAACTGACATCATAGTAGGGGTGATGTGTAACCACAAACCTGAAGAACTGACATCATAATTGAAAAAAATATGAAAATTGGAATAATGTGACTTTATTTGGGTTATGAACCATCGGCAATGTTCATCATAATCAGAAGAAACTGATAACGTAAATGATACTGTGATATTAACAATGTAAATATATGACATCATATTTGAAAATAACTGACATCGAAATCAGGTTTATGGGAGATTATCAGTGTCAATTGCCCCGGCCCGCGGGGCTAATAATTAGTGAGTTTCGAGGAGGAGCATCCAAACCTGAAAGAGATGGGACGGGGAGAGAAAGACCGAGGCCAAGCAAATTGTCTAGGCTTCCTTTATTGAACGTTTTACCGGGGTTTTTAAAGGGCAGGGACAAAGAAGCAGTTGCAGTGGGGTGAACCTGAGGGCACAGAGTGAAATGATCTTGATACATTCTGTGGTTCTTATCAGAATGTCCTTTAATTGTCTAATTCATAATACTATGAAAGGTTGTTAATTTCTCAAGCACTGAAGCAAGCAGAAGATCATTAATTTCTTAAGCACTGAGGCAAGAAGAAGGAACAAGGAAATTCCAGAGAGGCCAACTTACGGGGCATCCAGCTTCTTCTTGTCAGCCTGCCTGAATTATTGGGGGGGTGGTCTCCTACATCTACCCCTTTCTTTATAACAAAATGAGGCATCTTTTTTAGGTTAGGTACCTTGCATCCAGGCGGGAAGGCCTGTCCTTCGTCACTGAAGGGACCACTGTAATTTAGGTTGACCTTCCTGAATAAAGGACAGTGCCAGTCATTTCCACAACGGTGGTACCCTATTCCCGTCATGGATATCCCCGTAATTTGCTCAAGCCCGTCTTTGGCCGTAACTAGGTGAAATCAAAGCCTGCCTTAGGAGAGCATGTGTTCTGATTGTCAGACCCTCTTTCTTCAGGGTCCATTCGATGGTAGTGGACCTGAAAAGGCATAGTAATTGCTGAGTCAGTCTGAACTCTGATAAACTCAGTGAGCTTACAAAATGCCCAAGGCCCAAAGGAAATTAGCGATAGAAATCCTATAAATGGTCCCAGAAAAGCAGGAAGCAGTGTTGTTAGTAAATGGGATGCAGAAAACCAACTTTTATACCAGGCTGCACTTTTCTTTCTAGTTCTTTTTCTGTCTTCTAGGCTCTTTCTAACCCTGTTCATGCTATCCTTGACTATGCCTGAGTGATCTGCGTGAAAACAACATTCTTCCTTACGTGCTGCACAGAGGCCTCCTTGCTGTTGGAGAAAGAGGTCTAGACCCCTGCGGTTCTGCAAGACAACCTCAGCTAGAGAGGAGAGAAATTCAGAAAGAGCAGAGATGCTTTTTTGGAGCTCAGCAATATCCTGATCTATGACAGCACTCAGTCTCCGATAATTTTGGTCTCCTATTATAAGGGAGGAAATTCCTGTCCCCGCACCCACTGTCCCCAGCCACAGGAGGATGGCAATGGTACCTGCAGTGAGGGGCTCTTGTCGGTGTCTGGTCAGTTCCGCGGTGGGTGCGTGTCCTTTGTCCAAAAAGTGTAGAAACTCATCTTCCTGAAAAACAGTTAGTTTGGGAAGCAGGGCAACAAAGATGCAAAGTCCTTATTTTTAAGGAAGGTGTCAATTACTATATAGGGGGTTAATCTACTGGAGCACATAAGATACAGGCTCTCCGGGGCAGCCAAATAGGTGGCTGAGTTCAAGACAGTCTCAATTTGATTGCAAATCAGTTCAAGCCGACTGCGAGCCTTCATATGAGGGCCAACAAGACAAATTCTTATGCCTGAAACCTCGGAAAGAGTGATTCCCACCTTATTGGGAGCAGGTCTAAGGCTGGAAGTGTTATTTGGTTAGCTAAATGAGGCAAGCTGAGCGACCCCCTCATAGAAAGGCAGGGAGGAATGATAGCAAAGCCAGCACTCTCATGAAGGAGTGGCGTTGTGAGCAGTTAAAACTTGCCATTACTCATTTACCATAGTAATTATAAGTTCTGCTGATGATGGGGGACCATCAGGCAGTGTGGGCTGAATCAAGGTGCTTGTTAGAGGTGACACACTGGGTATTGAAGGGTGTTGTCTTGTTTGGGGTTTATCAAGGACTCTGGCAATCTGGGCAGTAGGCACCCCCTTGCCAATTTCCAAGCAAATGAGTTTGTCTCCTCTGTTTAGTAAAGTTTATGTTGAGGGGATGGCACCACATGTTGTTTTATAAAATTGGTCAGTTTTTTAAAGCCCAGGGCCCAAAAGATATTAAAAGGAGTAAGCCTGTCAGATCCTAGCAGAGAAGGTAGGAGAGTTGTTAGCAAAGGGGAGGTGAAATACCAGTTTTGGAATCAGTTATGCTCTTGTTGCCTTTGTCTTTTGGGCTTTTCTAAGACTCTCCCTGACTTCAGCCATAAAAACAGCATTCCTCAATGAGGGCAGCACAAACCCTGCTCTGCTGAAGAATTCTAATGAATTCTAAGCCTGGCCTCTTCTGCAGGACCACCTCAGCAAAGCAGAGGATGGGACATGGCGGATTCCAGGTGTTCCAGATCTTCCTCAATTGACAAGCTGAGATCTTAGTAATGCTTGTTGGATAAAAAAATAGAGGTGATTCCCAGCCCGGATCCCGTGGCTCCCAGGCCTAGGAGAACTGCAACAGGGCAGAAATAGGCTCTCTTTTTGTTCTTAAGAGGCCGTGGTAATTTTTTGGGTCCCATGCTAGGGAGAATTGTTAACTTGTCATAGCCTCAATGCAGTATACTCTTGAAATGGAAAGCAGAGTCTGACTAGGGTGTAGCCTCAGCCACTTGGCCCCAAGCACGGTTTGACACAGCTTTTAGCACTGTGGACCTGCCAGCCGCCTATTGCTTTTTGCTTGATAAAAAAATCATGAAAGATCATATGGCTTTTGTGGGTTGATGGGTCGGGGGAAATCCGCCGCTGATTTTTCTTTATCATCCAAAATCAAAAAATTTAAAATGATTAACGATACTTCTTGGGGATCCTTTAATAGGGTTGATCCCCCCCTTTTTATTTATTCAAACATGTTTTTAAACGTGCAGTATGATCTTTCAACAATCCCCCCCAAGGATTGTAGGGGATGCCAGTAATATGTGTAATTTAAAAATGTAAAGATCAATAGTCATATGTAGAAACTTTAAATTACCAAATTCAGGAACATGAGTAACATCCATCTGACTAGGCTTTAAGCTTCCAGGATTTAATCCATACTGAGGTACTGTATGATGTTGTGGGCATGAAATGCATTGTTTGACAATTTGAGAGTTTCATCTCTGATAACATTAAATTGTTTTTGAAGACTTTGACTATTGTGATGATGCATAGCATGTAATTTTAGTCCAAGTTCCAATTGGGTAGAACTGCAGTTGGTATATAAGATATTTGCAGCCCATTTTTGGTTATAATCTATATATTGAACTAGTTGTTTTTCAATGGCCTATCCATATACTGTTAACTACCTAGGGGAGGTAAGTGAAACATTTCTTAGTAAAGATAGAAAATAATGGTTCTAATTCTCTTATAGAGATTTTTTAAATGAGGCCAATTAATATCTCTTAATAATTTTTGAAAGATCATATAGAATTTTTATATTTTCTGATCTGTATTTTCTGAGACAGTATAATTAGAGGATATAATTTATGCCATAAATATGAATGAAGTAATTCTTGTTGTATCTTTTCAAGAGCAATAACTGAACCTTGATTTTTTTAAATCTTGCTATAAATGAGCTTATGCTGTAAGTAAAACTCCTTCTTGCTCAAAAGATAATAGAAAATCAGGAATTGTTTTCTAGTTTTTTCAACTATCTGTGTTATAAACTTCTGACATAATGTACGACTATTAGCCATACCTTGAGGAAGAACTTCAAAAGATATCTTTCCATAAGCTCTTTAAAATTAATATAAAGTATGCTAATAAGCAAATCTTTTACAATTATCAGGAGCAAGAGGAATAGTGTAAAAATAATTTTTAAGGTCTCTAATAATTTTATAAGTATCTATAGGAATAACAGAAAGAGTGGGCAGCCCAGGTAGTAAGGCTCCCATTAATTCTATGGTCTCATTTACCTTTTTCATGGTGCTGTTGTAATTCCTCACCTAATTTTAGTCAAGTCTGTAATTTCATGGTTCCTTCCAGGTAGTCCACAACACACATGTGGTAGTCGAGATTATTATCAACCACATGTAATAAGTTTTAATTCAATTGTCTCTTTTTAGATTTACACCAGAAAAATGCATCGCAATCCACACACACACACACACACACACACACACACACACGCGCGCACACACACACACACACACACACACAGAAACTTTTCAGAGACATATAAAATCAAGTCCAGAGAAACCTCAACACTTTTCTGAGGATAACCTGCTGCTTTTGTACAGTCTTTCTGCTTAAGCAGAAATCCAAAACAGTTCAGCCTGTGACTTTAAAAGGTCTATCTCTGTAGCCATGTGCGCAAATGGACACAGAGATAACAGGGACAGTGCATAAACCATTCCAGAAGTCTGGCCAGTAACAGAAACGGCCACAAGTCTCTTTTCTGAGTTTGCAGCATGAACCATTTCCAAGGTAAACGTGCCCTAGATTTTGATGATCCAGCATTCAGGACAATGATATTCAAATGAACACAGAACATACATACATTTCCACACATTTAGACACCATCCATACACAAATAAGAACAGACAGAACAACAAAATCAAGACATTGACAATTGATGATCATCAAAACAAAAATGAATCAGGCCCAAGAAAAAGGAAATGAGTTTTAAAGAGAGGGTGCACCCAGGAAAAAAGGCAGAGATCTCTTAAAGTTTCAGGACAGCATGCATGCCAGCGTTAATGAAGTATAACCTTTAGTTTTTATTCAATGGTATTAGAAGTGAAACTGGAAGCACTTTTCATTATCCAAAAAATCAGATATATTGCCAATGTGAAGTCCTTAAAATCTATATCTAAAAGAAATTTTCTTGAGTTTGTTCCTGCTAATAGTAGGATCAGTTTATTAGGTCTCTGCAAAAACATGTATATACATTTTAAATCACTTCTCCTGACCCTTACCAATCACTAGGACTTTAACACCCTCAGACCTGTAAACTTCAAAGCATTTTTAAACAATTTACTAATTAGTTCAGGTGGAACAGATTTTAATTCTTCCTTCTTGGTAGAAGCAGGAGCTAGATTGTTACTTTAGCTTTGCATAAGCCGCAGAGGTGAGGACTCCGCCAGCAGCTTGAATGTAACTGAGGCTCCATCAGCTGCTGTGACTGCACAGGCAGCTATGGCTCTGCTGGCAGCTCAGCTGCATCAATGACTGAGATCAGGCTATCAGCTGTGGCCGAGCCGGAACTGAACTGGCAGCACCTGGAGAGGCTGTGTAGACAGCAACTGCAAATTCTTGTATGGGCAGCAGTCAGAGCTAGATAGGGGTGGAGGTGGACTGGAATTTCTGTATTGTCTTTGAGGAGCATTAAGATGTGCTGCCTCCTCCTCCAGGTCTTCCTCCTCAGAAGGCGTAAGAGAATTACAATCTTGGTCTTTTGGATCCATGACAGGGAAAGAGAAAATTGATTTTTGTAGGCCTTTTAAACCTTTTTTTAAAAAAAATTTTTGTGTAGCTGAGGGTCCTACGGATCCCTTTTTCTTTTCTACAATCATATTTAAATCTTTGAGGGATGGATATAGTTTTTTATGGGGAACCCCGCAAAGGCTCTGAGGAGGGGGTTGTGGCTTTTCTTTAGGGCAAGCCCCCAGGTCCGTTTAATGGCTTGTCAGAGTGGGGCAGAAGGATGACTGAATTATTAGAGGCTTCCAGTCCCTGTGAATGAAGGGAGATAAGGGAGGTGGAACGTGACAAGGGTTATATATAATCTTCAGCAAAGGCAAGTATACCTGAAGAATTAGGGGACTGAAGAAGTTCATTAATAAGCTTCCAATAACTAAACACCTGAATTGTGACCCACTCTGGTCCTTTTGTTATATAAAAGTCGTTAAGATCCTCTTTAATCTTTTGCCATTTCTTAGGGCTTATAGATGACGACTCTATAACGAACCATGGACAAACTTCACTCACGAAAATAAAAAAATTAATCAAATCTTTCTTTTTTACCTTTACCCCTCTCGCCCTGAGAGAAGCCTTGATATCCTTAACGAACAAGACCTCTCTCGACAAACCTTGACCCATCTTGGAACGAGGACTATCTCTTACCTGACGAAAGCGTCTCTTGCAGGTCACAAGATCAGCCCGGAATCGGTGAAGCCGAAGTCTTTTACCGCTGTTGGCTCATACCACCGATGACGTCTACTACCGTGCGCACGGCCTTTTGGGATCCTCTTTCGATCTGGGGTCTGTGACTCGAGCCCCACGTCTGGGTGCCACTCTTCCCCAGCCCACAAGGCTAGTAATTAGAGGGTCTTGAGGAGGACCATCCAAACCTGAAAGAGATGGGACAGGGAGAGAAAGACAGAGGCCAAGCTAATTGTCTAGGCTTCGTTTATTGAACGTTTTACAGGGGTTTTTAAAGGGCAGGGACAAAGAAGCAGTTGCAGTGGGGTGAACTTGAGGGCACAGAGTGAAATGATCTTGATACATTGTGTAGTTCCTATCAGAATGTCCTTTAATTGTCTAATTCAAAATACTATGAAAGGTTGTTAATTTCTCAAGCACTGACGCAAGCAGAAGAACATTAATTTCTTAAGCACTGAGGCAAGAAGAAGGAACAAGGAAATTCCAGAGAGGCCACCTTACAGGGCATCCAGCTCCTTCTTGTCAGCCTGCCTGAATTATTAGGAGGGGTGGTCTCCTATAGTCAATAAATGACATCACAATTTGAAGAAACTGACATTAGATGATATGTTCATAATGTAAATATATGATATTATAAGCACATGACAAAATAATTGGATGAAACTGACATGATAATTGAGATGGTATAACAGCATCAATATATGTATATAACATCACAATTTCAAGAAAAGTACATGATGATGAGGATTTCGCATTATATGCGAATTCTGTGGCATGAATGTAAATATATGACATCACAAGAAGGACATGCTATATTTGTAAGGTATTGACATCATAACTAAGACGATTTGGTATCAGTGTAAATACTTATCATTATAATTTAAAGAAGCAAACATAATTGTGATGATGTGACATTAAAATGTAAATATATGACTTACATATTAAGGATATGGAAGGAATTGACATAATTGAGATGATGTGCCACAATCAATGTAAGGATATGAGAGCATAATTGAGATAATATGACACTATTAGATTATGAATGTGATATCATAGAAAGAAATCATGTGATAATTGCAGAGACATGCCAATATAATTTGTATTATGTGACACCATTATAATATGATGTACAATAAATAACATAAATATTTGACAATATAATGACAATGATATGACATATTTGGAAGGAACTGACAGCTTAATTGGGATGTTGTACCACCGTATCAATGTAAGAATGTGACATCAAAGTTGGAAACAAGTCACCTGATAATTGGAGGGATATGGCATCATAATTTGGATTATATAATATCATCAAAGTAAATATATCTCATCATGAATGAACTGACATAATTGCAAATTTGTAATATCAACAAGGTAAATATAAAATAATAATAAAAAGGGAATCACAGGAATTTTGCAAGGAACTTATACCATAATTGATATGATATTCCACCATCAATGTTACATAATAATTAGAAGAAAGTGACAAAAATATGTCATAAAAAATCTATATATGTCTGAACATAAGAATGTCATTGAATTTTGAAGGTACTGACATAATTGGAAATATGATGAATTATCAGTGTCAATATATGACCTCATAATTTGCGGAAACTGTCATCACAATCATGATTTGACATCAACTACATAACTATATACAATCAAAAATTAAGGCATGGCATAATAGGAAGGACTGACATCATAATTATGATGATGTGACATCAATGATAGAAATAGATGACACCAAAATAGGAAAGTGAAAGCATAATTGGAACCATGTAAATATAGGACACCTGATTAGAATAAATCATTTCACAAACAATATGATATTATGCAAACAATATAAATATATGGTAAAATGAGCAATGACAGCATAAAATGAAGGAACTGACAACATAATTATGTGACACCATCAATGCAAGTATGTAACATCTCAATTGATAGGAAATGATGTAATAATTGGGGGATATGGAATGATAATTGGAATAATGTATCATTTGCAGTGTAATTGTATGACACCGTAATTGGAAAAAACTGACACCATAATTGTGTAAGTTTACATCAACAGTATAAATATATGACATCCCACTAAAGATGTGATATCAAATTTCAAAGGAATTTACATCAAATTGGCATGATGTGACATCTTCAATGTCAATATATGACAACATGATTGGAATAATCTGATACCAAAATCAAGATGATGGGAAGTCAACAATGTAAATATATGTCATTATAATAAAATATTTGATAGCATAACTGGAAAGAACTGTCATTATTATTGAGATGTTACACCATCATTCTTAAGGATGTTCAGACCATAAATGGAAGGAAAATTATGTGATAATTGGCAGAAAAATATGGATCATGTACCATCATCACTGTCAATATATGACACCATAATTGAAAGAAGCCAACATCTTAATTCCAATATCGTCATCAATGTAAATATACTAAATAATAAAAGAAGGGTATAGAAGCATAATTGGAAGGAAATGATTTCATAATTGGGAGGCAGTGACATTATTAATGTAAGTTTGTTATATCACAGTTGGAAGGAAGTGATGTGATATTTAAAAAGATATGACAACCTAATTTGGGTTATGTGAAATCATCTAGGTCAGTATGTAATATAATGTGAAGAAACTAACATCATAATTGTGATAATATGACATCAACAGTGAAAATAAATAATAACATAACGAACAGAAAGTTACATACATGTGGTGATGTGATAAAAGCACATCAATGAAAATATAGGCCATAGTAAAGAGAAGAAAATGTATGAAATAATAACATGAAGTATGTAACAGCATAATTTGAAACAACTGGCGTCATAATTGTGACGATGTAACACAATCAAACAAAATGTCTAACATAACTGAAAGGAAAAGATGTGCATATTGGAAGGATTTGACATTATAATCAGGTATATATAGCAAAATAATGTAAATAAATGGCACCATAATTCATAGAAAAAAACCACATAATCATGATGATGTGACAGCAAGGTAAATATATGACATCATATTATTACAGAATACATGAATGTTGGAAGGACATGACAGCATAGTTGGGATAATGTAATATCATCAATGTATATATAGGACAGCAAAATTGAAAAAAACTGACACTGTAATTGTTATGATGTGATATCAACAATGTAAATATATGATATCATAACAAGAAGTATATAACAGGATATTTAGAAGGACTTCATAATTGTGAAGATGTGATATATTCTACATAATTTGTGACCACACAATTAAAAGGGAGCTGAGGAAGCAAGTGACATGTCACAATAGGAAGCATGTGACACCATAATTGGTATTATGTGCCACCATCGATAGAATCTTGACTTCATAAGTGGAAAAAAGTAACACCAAAACCTGGTGGATGTGAAACCCATAATAAGAGTATATGATATGATAATAGGAATTACATGAGAACATACTTGGAAGAGCATGAAATCATAATTTGCATGATGGGCATCAAAATATCAATATGATATCATAGTGGGAAGAAAATTACATCATTGTTGTTATGATGTAACAACCACAATGTAATGTGTAAATATATGAGATCATCAAAAAAGGATGTGATATCAGTTTTATTTAACCAACTATAGGGATGTGATGCTCTAATTGCCAGGAACAGATGTCATATTTGACATGAAGTAAAACTATTAATGTAAAATATGATATCCTATTCAAATTAAACTGATATCATAAATAAATTGATGTGACACCATCAATGGCAATGTATGACATCATAGATGGAAGGAGCAGACATCCCTTGAAACTGTATGTGTCAAATGTTAGCCTAGGAGGGCCTTCTTGTCAGGAATCCTTTACCTAGATGCTTGGTTGTTGTCATCGTCACTCAGTGTCATCACACCCAGGTCTGTCATGCCAGCTTTAGTGATCACGTAGGTGTGTGGAGTAGAGTAGACTGCAGTAGGATTTCTGGGCAGGTCCAAGTCAGAATCCTCGCTTGGACACAAAGGAATAAATTCCAGTTACTTTCCCTAATGTCTATTTTTTGTTTCTGAGTCCTCTCTGCTGTGCTACAGATTGTCATGTGTTTACTGGAGCATTCTTTGGAATGAGGAAGCATTTTGTAAACCTTCTAGCACCCAGAATGGAAGAAAGTGTGTCATTGCAGTATAATTGAGGACCCCATGGTCTGTGCTCCACAAGTCCTGAGCCTAATAAGCATCCCTAACCCTGTCCCTGTTCTAACCTCCACCTTGAAACCCTTCAACCACCTACAAGCCACACTCACACATACTGTTTGATATACTCATTAGCTGGATGCCCCTAGAATACCGTCCTAGCTGCATGAAGACGTTGACCAGTTCTTTAAGTGTTTCTCAGTCATTTGAGATTCCTCTTTTGTGAATTCTTTGTTTAGATATGCACACCATTTTTAATTGGGTTATTTGTTTTCTTGACATGTAGATTCTTGCATTTTTTATTTATGTTGTGTTTTAACTCTCTATTGGAAGTAGAGTTGATCAATATCTTCCCATTCTGTAGGCTTCTGTTTTGCCCTGTTGACAATGTCATTTCCTTACAGAAGCTTTTCAGTTTCATGAGGTCCTAATTAATCTTTGATCTTTGTTCCTCACCTTTAAGTGTTCTATTAAAAATGTTGCCTCCTGTGCCACTACTCTCAAGGCTATTGCTTACTTTCTCTTCAATCAGTTTCAGTATATCTGGTTTTATATATAGAACTTAGATCCATTTGGATATGAGGTTTGTATTCAGTAATAGATATGGATCTATTTGCATTCTTCTACTTCAGACATCCAATTAGACCAGCACCATTTGTTAAAACAATTATCTTTTTTTCATTGAATTTTTTTTGCTTGTTTATAAATGATCGGTATCCATATGTGTATGGATTTATACCTGTATCCTTTATTCAATTCCATTGGTTATCATGTCTGTTTTTGATCCAATACCATGCAGTTTTTATTACTATGGCTCTGTAGTACAGATTAAGATCTGGGATCTTGATACCTCTAGAAGTTCTTTTATTTTTCAGTATTATTTTAGCTATCTAAAGTATTCTGTTTTTCCATATGAAGTTGTATATTGCCTTTTTAATATCTTTAAAGAACTATATTGGGATTTTGCAAGGGATTGCATTGAGACTTTAGATTACATTTAGTACAGTGGCCATTTTTACTATGTTAATCTGTCCAACCCAGGTGAATGGAATATCTTTCCATGTTTTGAGATCTTCAAATTCCCTCGTCAAGAACGTAAAGATTTTGTCATTCAGGTCTCTCACTTGCTTGGTTAGAGTTGCCAAAGATACCTTACCTTATTTGTATCTATTGTGGAGTATTATTTCTCTTATTTCTTTTTTTCTCTATTTGTCATTTGTATATAGGACAGCAACAGATTTTTTTTAGTTTCTCTTGTAGCCGACCATTTCACAGAAATTGTTTACCAGCTATAGGAGCTTCCTGATCCAGTTTTTGATATCATTTGTATATAATATCTCATATGCAAATAAGGATACTTTGACTGTTTCCTTGTGAATTCATATTCCCTTAATCTCCTTCTCTTCCCTCATTGTTCTTGCTAGAACTTTAAGTACTGTATTCAATATTTAAAAATGGAGGAAACAGCCTTGTCTTCCTTCTGATTTTAGTAAAATTGCTTTGAGTTTTCCTCTATTTAATTTGATGTTGTCAGTAGGATTGCTGTTTCTTAACTTTATTATGTTTTGGTTTGGCCGTTTTATCCTTAATCTCTCCATGAGGCATATTTTGATGTGTTGTTTGATATTACCAAAAGTTTCTCACTTTGTAGTTAGATGACCATGGATTTTTTTCTATTAATTTGTTTATGCAGTGCATTACATTGACTTATTTTCTTATATGGAACTATCTATTCTTCTCTGGGATCAAGGCTATTCAATCATAGTGAGTAATCTTTTTAATTTTTTTTTTGGATGTGCTTTGTGAGTATTTTATTGAGTTCATTTGCATCTATGTTCATGAATGAAATTGGCATATAATTCTGTTCCTTTTTGAATATTTGTGATGATTGGGTATTCACATGACTGTGGCCTTATAGAATGAGTTTGGAAAAGTACATTCTGCATCTTTTTTGAAGAAAAACTTGAGAAATTTTGATGTTCCTTCTTTTTTGAATGTCTGATACAATTCTTACCTAAAGCCATCTGGCCCTGGCTTTTTATTGATTTTGAGTCCTTTACTGGCTTCTTCATTTCCGTGAGAATTATAGTTCTGTTTAAGGTGTTTATATCCTCCTTTTTCTTTCTTATTTGGTGATTTGGATTTTCTCTATCTGTCTTAAAATTGGTTAGGCTAGGGGTTTGTCTATCTTCCTGATTTTCTCAAGCAACCAGCTTTTTGTTCCATTGATTCTATGAATTGTTCTTTTTGTTTCAATTTCATTGATTTCAACCCTCAGTTTGATTAATTCTTGATGTCTACTTCTTCTGTGTATGCTTGCTTCTATTTGTTCTAGAGCTTTCTTATCTGCTCTTAATTTGTTAGTATATGAATTCTCCACTCATTTCGGGTAGGCATTTTGTGCTATCAATTTTCCTCTAAGCATAGTTTTTTTCATCTAACATAAGTTTGGATATGTTTTAGAATCATTTTCATTGAATTAAAGAAAGTTTTTAATTCTTCCTTTATTTCTGTCTTGACCCAGTTGTCATTTAGTTGAGTTGTAGAGTTTCCATGAAATTGTTGGCATTCTGCTGTTGCTGTTGTTGAAGTGGAGCATTAATCCTTCATGGTCTATAGGATGCAGGGGGTTATATTAGTTTTCCTGTATTTTTTGATTTTTGCATTTTGGCAATGTGATTAATTATGTAGAAGGCTTTGAGAGATGGTGATAAAAAGATGTTTTCTTTTTGTGTGGGTAAAATGTTCTGTAAATGTCTGTTAGGTCCACTTATTTTATAACATTTGTTAATGTCAATATTTCTCAGGTATTTTTTTGTATGGATGGCCTGTCAGTTGGTGAGAGGGATATTGAAATCTCCTAGTATTAGAATGTGAAGGTCAATGCGTTTATTTTACTTTTGAATTGTCCTTTTACAAATTTAGGAGCCCTCGTGTTAGGGACATAAGTGTGAAAAATTGCAATGTCATCTTAATGGATTTTTCATTTAATGTGTATGAAAAGTCCTTCCCCATCTCTTCTGATTAATTTTGCTTTGAAGTATACTTTCATGGATACTGGAATGGCTACATCAACTTTATTTTTAGGTTCATTCTCTTGGTAAAACTATTCCAAATGCTTTACTCGGAGGTAATGTTTATCTTTGAGGTCAGGGTAAGTTTCTTGTATGCATCAGATGGCAGGATTCTGTTTTCGGATCCATTTTGTTAATGTTACTTTTTGTTGAGGAATGGAGACCATTAATCTTGAGGGATATTAATGACCAATGATTGCTAGTTCCTGTTATTTTCTAGTTATTTTTGACGTGTGTGTGTGTGTGTGTGTGTCTTCTACTGTGTATGATGATGTGAGATTCTTTATTTCCTGTGATTTCCTGATTGTAGTAAGTGTCCTTTAATTGGAGTTTTCATTCTAGTACCTTCTGTAGGGCAAGATTTGCAACTAGGTATTGTTTGAATATGTATTTATATTGGTAGGAAATATTTTGGTTTCTCTGACTATGATAATGGACATTTTAGCTGAGAATATTAGTCTGGGCTGGCACCTTATTCCCTTGGTCTCTGTAGTTTTTTCTGTTAAGGGTTCAGCATTAAGGTCTCCTTTAAGAAGTTAGGTGTAAATCTATTAAGTTTGACTTTGTATCTTATTTATTGTTTTTCTCTTGCAGTTTTTTGTATTCTTTCTTTGTTCTGTATGTTCAGTGATTTCATTTTTATGTGGCAAGGGGCCTGCTCTTCTGCTCCACTCTAATTCATGTTCTATAAACCTCTTGTATTTTTATAGGCATCCATTTCATTATATTTGGGAATCTTTTTTCAATAAATTTGTTGAATTTCTTATCTCTACAAATTTTGTGAAACAATATGTCCTTATATGTAATAGCCAAAGAGTCTATGATCTGTGCTAAGTCTGTAAAAATTGAATTTCTGTCTTTAAATGTGTCCACGTGGGAAATTATATTTAAATATTCTATCATCAAGCTTAGCAGCAAGTGCCATTATTGTTGAGACAATACACTGTCCCTTGTCTGAGGGACGCTGCCCTTCAGATGTGCTGAAATTGGTGAGGGGCTGCAGCTGCAATGACTCATCTCTCACCAAACCAAACTATCTGAATTTGAGGGCCAAATCTGTTGGAAGTACAGGCACTCTAGTTGTTTTACAGATATCAGATAACAGCCCAGATGATGCAGCTAAAAAGACGGCAGATCCTTCTCCACAACATTTAATTCCCATTTTTAGATACTGAAAATAGAAGTGGAATTTCTCCTTTTTATCACATATTCTCACTAATGACTTCATAATGAAATATGTGTCAAAAATTCTTGAGTTCAAAAACACTGATTGCAGAGTAATTGAACACTATTTGTTGTCATGATCATGTGACACAGAGACATAGAAGGATCATGTCTATCAATCCAGCATAAAGACACCAAATGAGATAGATATCTAAATAGACTGAAATGGGAGATTTTTTCAATATAAAAATATGTGGCAAGTTTTTAAGTGCTTGGAAATATTTATTTATTTATTTATTTATTTATTTATTTAGCTTTGTAGCAAGATATTATGTATTCAAGGTTGGCCTTGAGCTTATTATTTAGCTGAGGCTGGGCTTGAACTCCTGACCTTTTTCCTCTGTCTTTCCAGTCCTACAGTTAATTGTATGTACCACCATGCCTAGTCTGTGTAGTGCTGGGGATCAAACCCAGAGTTTTTGTGAATGCTATGTCTGCATTGAACTACATGAGCAGTCCAAATTTGTGGATTCTTATCTTTTTTATGAATTGACTTTTTGTTTTTTTGTTTATATCTGAGTGAGCATATGCCATATTGATGAGACCAAAGAGACCAGAAGAGAGTTTCAGAATCCCTACAGCTGGAATTACAAGCAATTTAGAACCAAACATTGTTTATGCTGCATGCTGAAGTTGGGTCTTCAAGAAAATCAGAAAGTATTCTTAAAGAAATAAGTCACCATTCTTGGTCTAGCTTCTGAATATGGATGCATATAGTTTACTGGGTAATAAATCTAAAGCATGCCTTTAAATCTACAGCCAGATGAACATTAGGCCAAATGTCATTTATCTTATGTGGTTGATTGTGATGTTTTGTTGTTTTCTAGTTAGTTCTAAGCTGGAAATCAAATTTTAAAGCTAGCCAATTGTTCCAAGTCAGAGTCTTGGGGTATAACATGAGGAGGAGTGAGGTTTTCTTAAGCTGAATAGATCTTTCCATAGTAGAAGACATGAACTAACTGGAACACAGGTCTATTATGTAACTCATTTTGCAGTAAAAATTCAACGAAATATAAGAAGGCAGGTTGTGAGATACAGATAAAAAATATTTTCATGATTTGAATAATGTTGGCCATACCTACGAATTACAATTAAACTTCATTAATGACTACATGGATAACAAACAGTTGGTCATTTTGCTAATGTGTACTTTTGTTTTCTGTATACTGAAAGGGTCTCTGTAACAAATTACTACATCAGACAAGATTATCAAGTGAAGAACTTGATTTCAATTCGTTCAGAAGCAAGCATTTAGATATCACATGTAATAATTTTATATGAAAATTATACTCTTACATGTTGGTTAAAATGTATTCCATAGACTGTATTTTCAGCTCAGAACAGAAGCGATATACTGTTAAGCGCATAAACACTGGCATGAGATAAATATTTTCAGGCTAGAGGGATGGCTCAGCAGTTGAGAGCACTAAGTAATATTCCAGAGGACCACATCCTAGCTCCTGTGAACACATATGCACACACAAACATGTATATGTATATTAACAACCCCTACACAAACACACAAGATTGGACTGATATTATTTGAGTTTGTCTGTCAAAACTTGCTATGTTCTCTGCATATCACAAAAGATTTTTATCTTCAAGCTGTTGACTGAAAATGCCATTTTGGAAGGTGTTCTTTCAGTCTTTTGTAATGCATACTGTCACTCAGAAGTTCTTCATTTACTTTCTTCATTGTGTGAGTATTTCACCACCACTTATTTCACTATATGCACTTGCTTGTCTGCACTAGGCTGTTTTGGGGAAGTAAGGACAGTCTGAGATTTGGAAATTTGATTCCAGGCATACACTGCCTATCTCCCCTTTTATACTGGGACTACTTTTAAATTAAAATATTAGGCATTATGACATTTAACATCTAAATTTCTCAGCACCATTTCCAATTAAAACAATGCCTTCTTTTATACATACAATATTATTAGCACACCTAGTAAAAGGAACAATCTTGTTTTAACCATCATCTACTACCCAGATTATGTTGAAATTCTGTGATAGTCTGAAAAATTCTTCAGAAATGTAGTTGGATTATTTGAATAGGATATAATAAGTTGTGTACATTACCATTTTATTTGAGATAACACCTGCCTCTGTAGCCCTGGATGGCCAGGAATTGCATATGTAGAATAGACTGCCCTCACACTCACACAAATCCATTTCCCTCTACCGCCTGGGTGTTGTGATTAAATACATTGGCCACCACACCTGGCTATATGCCATTAGGACTCTTAAATCTCAATTTCTGCGTCTCAATCATATGCTACCTCCCCTGAATCTCATGAAACCGTGGCTGGTCTCATACTCACTCTCTTGCTGAAGATAATTTTGATTTTCTCATTTCTACATTTATCTCTATATTACCAGAATTCCTGCAAATTCCACCTTGACTTGGTTCCATAAATATCTTCCCATCAGTTTTTTTCTCCTTCCTTTATTGCCATTGAAAAGAAATCAGGGCAATTGTCCTGTGCCATACTCTACCTTGCACCTTAGTCTAATTGCTCCTAAACAATGGTATTAACTAGTTGCTTATCCTCTGTGTTTCTTTGAAAGTGTCAGTTGTAGACTGCCATGCTTGATTCAATGGATTGAGGAAAAAAATTTTCATAGGTAACTTCATTCTGAATGATTCAAATCAGTAGGCATACAGTATCTTTTATCCCTTTCTTTACTGTCCAGATGGGTGCCCATGGGAAGAATCCAATCCAATATTCTTTAAGATATTCATTCACCTTTACATCCTTTAGCATGACAACCATGTTCAAGATTCACAGGAGGATAGCTGCAGTGAACGTTGCAAAATTTTTCCAGCCATTGTTTTCATTGTTAATGTAACTCTCCTCAAGGTGATTTCTGTTTACAGATGGAAGAAGTAGCCTAAGGCCAAATTGTATTCCGTGATAGTGGCTTTGATTCAGATTGTCCTTGAAGCTGCTAGGGGACTTGCATTCTGTGATCATTTCATAGAGAGGAATCTAAGCTCCAAAGGTGCAGAATACATGGCAGAGTGTCCACGTATGTAGTAGGTGTACAACAGAACATCTACTTGTTCCCCTTTCATTTTAATACAAATAATAATGATTGGTCTGTGGTGGAGTGTCTCATAAAGTCACAACTATCAGCAAGTGCTCAGGTTTGTGCAGGTATCACAGACAATAGGAATCTTCTCAAATATGCTTGCTTGGCTCCTTATGTGTCTGTGCAATGAAGACCTTTGATTGCCAAACATGTGGACAGCAGCTGATCAGTAATTTAATTCCATAGCCTGCTCTTTGAAAAAGCTCTGAGCAGGTTGACATGCAGGTAGCTAAGTTATCAGCAACACAGAGGCTCCCTGGATTCTGGTAGGTACAGAGTTAGAACAGGGTATTGCCAAGGACCGAGACTCTTTCTTTATCTCTGGATATGAGAAAAGATCTCTACATTGAGCAGATAGTTTCAGTTCTCTGGCATATGGAATTTGGTTGCCTATTGGATTATGAGGCATTTCCCTAATGTAAATGATAATTTTTTAAGAAATCAGAGATAAAAAACTGCCTTGTTTACCTGTGGCACAAAATTTATGGCCTCATGTGAGTTTGTGAGTATGGATATCATTTTCTTTATTATGTGTGTGTCTGTGCATGTGTGTATATACCCGTGTGTTTCTGTGTTTTTGTGCTGGGAAAAGTAGTAAAACAAATACATGTTATGCCATGTTTGAGTATTAAAGCTTGAAGGACAATTCTTTATGAGCAGAATAAGAGGGAGGAAGGGGTAGTTCAGGGATGTTGGGGAGCTGAGAGGACCTGGGGAGAACAGGGATGAAAGACAGAAGACTGGAAGTATTTTTGGGATACGGAAAACAAAAAAAATAAAAATAAAAAAATATGCAGATTGAATGTTGTAGGAAAGGAGAGCAATGATTATAGGGAGTATTTTTTGTTTGGCATTTGACTTTTTTGCCACGAAGTTTCACAGTAATGGTAGATTCTGATGGTGAACACAATTTAAGTCTGCAATCATTTTAAATTTCATAAAATGATTTTCAGCTCAAATAAAAGAAGTAACATGCAAACACCAACTTTACTGAATTGCACCCTGATAGTTAAAATTTAAAAAAAATGTCAGAACTTTGGTTTTATTTGAGTTATTGAGTAGCTAGGAGCTGAGTAAGGCAGAAGCACAAGTATGTTGTTAGTCTCAGTTTGGTGGTATTAGAGCAAGAGTGTCTGAAATATATCTGAGAGCCCATCAATATACCAAGTGGCATAATAATGTATCCACTTGCTTGTGTGCTTAATATAGCCTTTGTACATAAATGTGTGGTTGGAGAAATAAATATTTCCCAATTCATAAAGAGACTTATATCCTGTTGATAAAGTAAACACACATATACTGATGTGTCATGAGAGGGTGGGATCTGCATAACTTTAAGAATACGGTAGATTGTGGCAACACATGAGATTATGTTGGTTGCCTGGCATGTCTTGTCTCTGCTTTTTGTTTCCCGTGTCAATGATATTTTTCCTCAGGCTTCTGTAGGCTCATCCAACTAATAATGGAATTCCAATCATCTTTTCAAATTGTAGCTCTCATTGAGGTGGAGCTATTTTAACAGACATTGCCCATATTCCTTGTAAATGAGTATCCTGTACAATCTTCAACCCTAAGATCATTCCATTTACTCAACATGGGAATAATATCACTTGACAGCTTTGCTAAAATAGTGAGTGTGTTGCCACCTGGGAGTCTTACTGTGGGCAGTAAATTGGGAAATCAGACTCAAAAGAGGGCCAACTGAGTGGATGTAGATTAAAAGGAACATGACATTCTAGGTGAAATCCTGCCCTGATTCAGAATTGTCTTTGTGATGCACACAATGCTTTCCTTTGGATTTCTGTTCAGGCCTTGAGAGGAGAGTGGTCTGTTTCCTACAGAACATGGCAATGGTCTCATATTTCCATGGGGATTTAAAGTCTTTTGAATTTGGTGACCAGTGAAGTTGTGGGACCTTTGGGGCTGAAGAGAAGTCCAACCAGCAGATAATTGCCTCACCCCTGCTAAGAAGGCTGGGAGGACACTTTGCAAGCTCTTTCTCTTTCAGTCCTGGAATGTCCAAAATTGTTCACAGGAGCAAAATGAAATAACCTCACAACATTTGGTCCACCCTGTGGCTGATTGGACACCTCCCTCGCTCATTGCAAAGACCATAAGGCCAGGTGCCTGCCCTACCCCCATGCTAATGGGACTTCCCCACCCAGAGTACCAGAACCCTTCCTCCTCTGGAAAAAGATATTTAAACAGGGAAAGCCCACCAATATAGGAGACCATGATCCATTACATACGTCTCCTGAGGTTCCTTTTGGATCTAGTCCTCTATTCTCAGTTTGCGTGGTCAGAACCTGCGATAAATCAACCAAGACTCATTCCTCGGTTTCAGTGTCTTTTCCCTCTGGTCAATCTCAGGCTCTGACCTTCTAGCCAGGGATTGGAAACCGGGTCCCACAGGTCAGGCACAGGCAGTGTGCAGGGGAATCCAGCCGCAAGGCAGATCAGCAGTGGTTTGCATGCAGGAAAGAGGGAATCCAACATGAAGTCTTCTGAGGCCTGCAGAGCTTTAGAATTCTTCTCGTATTAGAGTAAAAAAAACAGAGTTCCTGGTGCCCTGCATAAGCATGATTCACAGGGATGCAAAACAGTAGTCACTGAAGACTACATATTGTGCTTGGTAAAAGTTGGACTTGTCTGGGCAGCTTTCTTGTGTTCCTAACAGTAAACTGAGAGTTCCAAGTTTACTTCAGCCCAATCACTGCACCAAGCTGCTTTCTCTGTTCTCTAATTTCACACATCTCCGTTGGAACACACACCAGTAACTACATAATGCAACATTTCCAATCATCTGTCTTTTACATTCATCCATTCATCATTGACTTCTTTATTCATGCCTCCTTAACCACTTCCCATCTTTATTTTTTATTATTCACTCCTACTTACATTTATTTCTGCCTGTTTTAATTTGATTTTACTCTTTCCTTTTTTTTTTCCTTTCTTAATTCTTTTTGCATTTTTAAAGGTTCATCTTTTGGAGAGTTGTATGTTTAGTATTCATCCAACTACCTGTCAGAATGATTGTTATAGAAAACCTCATGTCCATTACTAAAACAAGGTGTTGGGAGCATTGAACTATGACAAGACATCTTGTACAGTTAAAAGATGTGGATAATCAAAAAACAAAAAGCTGTGTGATTTATTCATTCTAAATGTACATAACCAGAAACCTCCATGCAGACACAGATATGAGCTTAGAAATCAGTGAAATAGGAAGACTTTCCTTTTACAGGTTTCACTGCCTGTGTAGCTTAATTTGGAAACATGACTACTGGAATAGCTGACTCAGTTTTTGGCTCATATTATTTAACTCCACCTAGGTCAAGTTTCCCAGGAGGAATGACAGGTTCCAGGTTAAGATGCTCTGAGCTATCATTTTTTGTGTCATGTGTTTGTTCTTCTTTGGCAAGCTGATCCCTGCTTATAAGTGGAAGAATGAGTACCATAGGGCCTAAGAGTAATCCATGGTAGGTACTGGGGTGTAGAAGGCTCAAAAATTTACCAGGGATAATTCATACTCTGTTCTTTCCTTAGATTGGAATGTGAGCCTTTAGCAGTTCAGAAGGCCATGGAAAGTAAGCTATGTCTGTTGTACATGTCGTTCAGCATCTCTTATACTTGTTCCCAAAAGTTTATACAAAAAAGATTGTTCTATGGTAAAATTCCCATACAATCTCAACTCAAAACTATGAAGGGAAGACAATGTTGATGTACTTTAGATGTTCAATGATCACAAGCATGTATTCTCATTAGTTTACCTGTCTGTTCTTGTGACTGAACATATATAATCATTGGCTAATTGCAATCATTGATAAGGGATAGGTGTTAAAATGCCCAGAAAATGCAAGTGACCATGCATGCTGTCTACTGTCCCAAGAGAGGAAGCAAAGCCTCAAAATGTGCAGAAGACCTGGTGAATGGTGTTGTGTACATAGTTGATGAAGGACAGCATATCTATTATTTGCCCCCTCCCTTTTTAAAGACAAGATCTATGGTACATTCCTTATGAAATCACACCCATCAAACAGAGCCCAGAATAATACAGATTTTATTGCAGGGACCACAGAGCTGAGTATTTTCTAGAGTCAATATAAATGTCTATTCTTGTGTCTGAGAATACTGGCTGAAATTCACTGACAATTGTAAACAGAAGCTGATCATTCAATTGAATTATACCCTGCTCTATAAGAGAAGTCAGTGCATTCCAAAATGCATATGATTCATAGTTCAGCAGTATAATATATACTGGAATGTGGTTGTCCAGAGGAGGGGGCTGGTGGGTAGAATGTCTATAAGCAAACGTTCTTGTATTTTTTCCAATCATGATGTTCTCAAAGATATCAATATAGAGGAGGCAGGTTCTCCAGTCTCAGGACTTGGACAGTTGGAAGGCTTCCTGTTTGGATATGAAAAGCTTTTCCCAAAGTGAAATGGTAATTTTCCAAGAATCCACAGATAAATATCTGTCCTGGGTACCTTTACTAGATAATCTATGGAAGCATGGATATGTGTCAGCATGTATGTCATTTTATGTATCTTTCATTTGTCTCTGTGTGTGTGTTTCTGTGTGTGTGTGTGTGTGTGTTGTATGTATGTGTGTGTGTATGTATGGGTATGTACGTTTGTGTGTCTGTATGTCATTTTTGGTGTGTTTAAACATGAAGAGATATTCACATATCTACTTCCTCCACTGATTTGCACTTTATCATTATGTCTTAGTTCTCCTATAAAAATAAAATTATGGAGCTTGTATTCCTTAGTTTTCCAAGGAGATGTGCATGACAGAGGCACAGACTGGTGCTGGTATGCATTTTGGTGATATGAACATTCAAGTATCTGACATAAGTCTAAGAGAATATGAATGTAGTTGATTGGCAGTGTAATACCTTCACAAACTTGTCTGGTTTACAAAAGCAATTGTAGTTAAATTATTGGCAGGAAAAGGAAAATACAGTTAGAACTCTCTTTGATTTTGGAATAAGTGAATAGGAATATAGTGAATTGTCATGAGTGTGTGGGATCACTACGGCACTAGGGAAGTATTAAATACTGGCTGAAAATGAGATCCTAATGGTTCCCTGATGACCCTAATGACATTCCTATGGTCCCATGTCATTGATTTATGACTCAAGATTAGCATTATTTACCTCCTTTCATTTAAGTATATGTTGGCTTCAAATCAGGACATGGCTTACGACCTGAAAGCTGACCAGACGCTGCCACTAGAACTCAAGGTACTAATGGCAGTTGGCTCAGGGTACAGCGGTGGATAAGCTGATCCAATAATTTTGGTTGTGAATGTCCACTTTCATATGATTTGTTACTCTGAAATGGAAACCTCAGCCCTAAGAGGTTTGTATCCACAACAGAGTGAGTTCTCCACTGTATCCCCACTTTCAACAAACAGTAAAGCCATTTCTTAGACTAGTCCGTCCCTGGATAATGAGGTAGGTTTTTGTCTCTATTGCCAGCTTCTCAATATTTTTGTATGTTTATTTTATTCTTCCCTTAAACAATGCATCATTACTTCAGTTTTTCTTCTTTCTACTCTCCCAAGCCCTTCCTTTTGTTTCCCAGAACCACTGATCTTAATTTCCCTTCTGATACAAGCTTGTCTTTCACAGATATCAACAGAACCCAGCCTAATAAAAACCTAATATCAAAGTAGGATGTGAAAACTCGCTATTGGCTAGTGAGTACAAAGAGCAGGCAAAGGAGTCAGAGACACCTCCAATCCCATTGTTAAAAGTCCCGAGAAAACAACAGGTTAAAATACATACCATATATGCAGAGGGTCTCATGTAGATGTGTACAGGCTTTGATTTCTACTTCAGTCTCAGTGAGTCCGTCTGAGCCCTGTCTAGTTAATTCAGTGGGCTGTGTACTCCTGGTGTCTGTGATAACTCTGGTTTCCACAATCCTTCCCTCTACTCACTGTAGTGTTCCCTGAGATGTTAAGGTATGGAACCAGTTGAGATCTTTAGTTTATTCACATTCTATGGCTAATATGTGTAGCTGTGGTTCTCTGCATCTGTTTCTATCAGCTGCTTGAGGAAGCCTCTATGGAGAACATTAACAAAATATCATTAAGAATTACTTCATTTAATTTTTTATCAACCAAATTTGATTCTATCATAGGCCTCTGGTTACCCAGCCTCAGGTTTTTGACCATCTAGGCAGTGTCGTCCATGGGCTTTTTCACCTGATATGGGCCTCAAGTAAGACCAGTCATGTGTTTGATCCTCTCACAAGTTCTCTGCTATCATTGCTCCAGCATATCTTGTATGCAGAACACAGAGTAGGTCAAATGTTTTGTGAATGCATTGTCTATATTTGACAGCACAACTGGAAGATTCTAACAACATAATAATGACTGTGATAACAACAATGTGAAAAATCATAATTGGAAGAATCTAACATCATAATACTAATAAGATGAAATCAACACATCGATTTAAATGTATGATATCATAGGAAGGACATGACAGAAAACTGGAAAGAACTGACGTCATTATCAGTGTGATTGATATAAATAATGTAACTATATGACATTGTAAACAAAGGGAACTGAAATCTTAATCATGATCATGTGACAACAGTGTAAACATGTCTTTAAAAAATGAGTGACATCACATTGAAATTAGAAGAAAGAGATATCATAAATATAACAATGTGACACCATCAATATAAGTATGTGACATCACAAAAGGAAGGAAATGACCAGAAATTTGAAGAATATGACAATATACTACAGATTTTGTGACATTAGCCATGTAAATAAATATGACATAATTTTCAGAAACAGATATAATAACTATGATGAGGTACATAAATTGTATGAATGCATGATGTCATCATAAGAGGTATATGACAGAATAAAAGGCAGGAACTGACATCATAATTTTGGTGATGTGATACCATCATTGTAAATATGTGCCATCACAATTGAAAGGAAATGATGTGATAATTAGAGGATAAGACATCATAAAGTGAATTATTTGAATCAATCTATGTAAATATATGACCTCATAATTGGGAGAGACTGACAATTATGAAGAGCTGACACAAACAAGGTATGATATTACAATCAGAAGGATATGACAGCATAATGAAAGGAATTGATATTTATAAATGTGATGATGGGAAACCATCAATATCAGGTTGTGACAGAACAATTGGAATCAAATTGCATGTTAATGGCAAGAATAAGACATCATAATGTAGATTAGGATGTGACATCATTAATATACATATGTGTCACCATAACTCTAACAAATTGATAAGGAAATTGTGATAGAATGATATAAGCAATGCAAATATATGACAAATGGAAAAAACTGATATCATAATTGGGATGATGTGAAAACAACATTGTAGATGCATGACATCACAATAAGAAGAATATGAAAACATACGGGAAGTATCTGACACTCATTATAAATGGATTGTGACAGCTTCAAAGTAAGGATATGACTCATAATTGGAATGAAACGGCATGGTTATTGGAAGGATACGTCATCCTAATTGGGGTTATGTGATGTCAACATATGAAATCATTATTGGAAGAAACTGACATCGTATACATGATGATAGGCAACACAATGTAAATATGTGATACCACATTGTTATTGTTATGACTGCAGTATTAGAAAGAAATGAAATCATATTTGGATGATGTGATACCATCAAGGTATGTGGTATCAAAATTAGAAGATAATGATTTGAAAATTGGAAGGATAAAACATCTTAAAATAAGGGTTATGTTACATCATCAATGACAGGAGTGTAAAAAGCTACACTCAAAATATGACGCTGACATGAATAAATCTGAACAGCTCAGGAATAACACCAATGAAACTGACAACATTGATATTGCAAAATTCACAGCCCTCAACCCTAGACATAAAACAACAGAAAATTGACTATAACTAAAAGTGGAAAAAAGGTATTCAGGGAAGAACACTCATATTTGATTTTCAGAGTCATGTGGTCAGATGTAAAGGCAAGCATAGAGGTAACAATACAGATAGGAATCATTTAGGAATATATATGCACATACGTATATGTAAGCAATAACAAAGAATAAAGAAGTCAAAAATTTGAAAGCCTGATTGGAGAGATCAATTGGAGGGTTTAGGGGCAGAAAGAAAAAAGGGAACTATGTGATTTTATTGTATCAAATGTAAAAAAAGTATATATACATATATAAATATGTATATATTTATATATGTTACCTATACATGTAGCATGTTACATATAACATATGTGTATTTTTATATTTTATATGTAATTATGTTATATAATTTGTATATATTATATATAATTTGTACATATATACCGTATATACAACTTATGTATGAGAACTTTTACTTTGATACAAAAATAAAAAATATACAAACACATATGTGGGTGTGTGTATACATATATATGTATACACACACACAACCTTCATATCAAACAGTATAAAACAGCCCTGAAAAACTGAAATTAAAATTTTATATGCAGAATCAATCAAATTATCTATTAAGTGTCTATGCTATCTCTTCATATGATATGTCTATATCATTATCTAAGACTCCTTTTTCCAATTCAGATGTCATACCCTTTCATGTTTTCTGTCATATCCTTCCATTCATAGTGTCATTTGGACAGTTCATATATTTATCTCTGTTTTTTCCTCAGTGTCACGTTCGGCCAGTTGTTGTGGATGTTTGTGCTTGCATCCATGTTTCCTCCAAGTTGTGAATTTGGAGAAGTTCATTATGATTTTCTTGCTTTCATGCATGTACACTTTATCCTCTATGTAATTCTGAACCATTTTGTATTATGTTAACTCTCCTGGATCAGTATGGACATGTTTGTGCTCATGTCCTTTCTTGAATCAACAGATTACTCCCATGTAAGGTTAGAGATTTAGAATTAACTGGTATTTTCCAGTTTCCCTTACATAAGCAGGATGCTACATCCCAATCACTCTACATGTATGCTACTTGCTGTGTACATTAGGAAACTGCAGACAGTCATCAAACAGAGGAGTAGGTCCTCAGGTAGGTGGCAATGTCCCTTAGGGATGCACTTCCAGCATAAATTACATACAGGAAAGGAGTATAAAAAGCTACATTCATAAAGTGTTATTGACTTGACTTCTAAATATGAGCAGGATAAAAATTTCATAAACAGGCATGCCAATGTGGATGGGGAAAAACCTACAGACCTCAGAACTACCCATGAAAATAGAGACAAATAACTGTGTATAGCTGTGAATAGGAGACATGTATCTAAGGAATAGCATTCTAATAAGATGTCCAGCTGTGGTCAACCTTGAAAGCCTGCATGTAAATAACATCTCACAGATTGAGAAGGATATATTTACAAAATTATATTCACATGCATATATGTATGCAAAAAGAATTAATGAACAAAGAGATCATCAATTTGAAGGACAGAAAGGAATGGTATATTGGAGTGTCTGTGGAATGAAAGGAAGGGTGAAATGGAATAATATTCTTTTTATCTTACTATCTCAAAAGTAAAAAAAAAATTACATATTATATATACACATCACTTCTATACACAGAACACCCAAGACTATGTCAATCAGTCAACACCAATGAAGGCTTAGAGAAAGGTATGTGCTGTTCCAGACAATAGATATAGGGTTTCGGTGGTGAAAGTAGAAGTGAGGTGGAGACAATGAAAGCAATGAACTGTTTTCCCAAATAAATATCCGCTGGGATTTCCAGACTATGTGGTATCTGTTTGTTTATTTATTGTGACTGTCATTGAACCCAGTACATGGCACTCAAGCACTCCCACTGCATTATGCCTGCATCTCTGGGCTCTATGTTTCTTTTAATCATCACTTCAAAGAGTCTTTGATGCAGAGAATGTTAGACTTGGTCTGTAATCCCATACTTGGAAAGGTGAGGCAGGAAAATCCCAAATGTTATTACCTTGCCTAAGCTATATATAACAACCATTTCTTAAGTAAATGCTATTTATAAGTCCTGTTTTTTAGGTTAAAATAATACTTTTGGAAGCATACAACTTCATTCTGGGACTTGATAGATGTTTCACGTTTAAGAGTATATACTGCTCTTGAAGATGATTTGAGGTAAGTTCCCAGAGCTCACATGGGCAGGAAAGTTGCCACCTGTAACCCAGTCTAAGTGGGTAAGATACCTTTGAGTGCACTTGTATTTGTGTATCACTCACATAGTCTTGAATATAATACACCTAGGAGCCTATGCTAAACTTTATAATGCCCTGATTCTACAGTTAACATCTATTCTATTTTGTTGTAAGTAGGTGTAAGTTCCAGTTTGGTGTCTTTGGTTCAGTAGGATAATGTCTAGCTAATCAAATGCCTACTGTTTATATCTAAACTTGCTGCAATAGCCTAGGAAGAAACTGCATATTTTTCAGAGTTCTAGCATTTTCCATGTGAGCATTCCAATTGAAACAGGAACAAAATCAAAGGAAGATGATGTATTGCATTATGATCTTCACTTATCCAAGTCTATTTAGGAAAATGCAGAAACTCTCCTGTGAAGACAAGGTCTGTCCAGCCTTACAAAGCTTTGTAAAGAGCCAAGATCAAGGTTTGACTCTTGGTTTGGGTCTTTCCCTTCCACCTTTTTCTGCAAGATGCTGCCAAGCCCAGGTTAGAAGGCTGGGTGCTGAGAGGTGGGGCCTTGCCATGTTTGTAACTTTCCACTCTGGTTTTGAAGCAACTAATATCAACAATTCTTCTGTTCTGTCATTTTTGCTAGTGAAGCAGCCAACAGGGAAGTAGAGCCAAGGTCCAAAGCAGTGGAGGCAAAGGCATAACTCAGGTTGCCCAGCGGACTCAATCTCCTGCCTACCTATGGCCCCCATGAACTTCTTCCATAAGTAACAACAACAGCAGGTTCCTCCATCTCCTGCCTCGTTCTCCAGTAGCAGTGCCTTATTCCAGTGTAGGTTCTGTAGAGATAAGACATGCCAGACCACATTCCTAACACACTGGGTAGCACCTCAGTGGGCACCTTCTTAAATTGCCAGGAGCTTGTGTCCTGAAACTAGGAAATAACCTTGGATTCATGGAGAGTGGTACAAGCAAGCAGTTTACTAAAAATAACATCAATGAATGACAAGGAAGTCGACTTGGGAGATCATTTCCCTGCCCTCCCTTCTCCCCTTTCTTCCATATCTCTACCATATCCTCCACTATCCCACTCTCCTCCCTCTTTGTACATCTCTCTGCCTTATTCCTTTCCACCCTGTTCTTCCCTCTGTTGTGGCAATGGACACTGCCAGCTTGACAAAATTCCTTGCTCCTGTTCCTAGGATTAGGGGCTCACTAGATACTTTTTCCCCTTTTCTTGCTTTATTGTACAGTGGCAAAAAGCCTCTCATTAATAAGATTGTCTATTTGGCTTTATAATAAAAAGTCAAATCAATTCTTGGGCTGACAGTGTACAGACTCTGCCCACTCTGCTTAAAAGTAATTATAAATGTTCCACTGACTTTCAAATTGTGGCAGAAGTGAGAACTATTCATACTTGCTGCAAGCATATCATAAACTATTCATAACTAAACTGACCTTCCTAAGAGAGAGAGCCACAGTTAGATCTGCAAAGAGTCTAGACAGTAAGTCAGCACACTTAGAAATACAAATAGAAAATTCAACCCTGAGCAAGCGCCCCTTTTTATAGTAAGCCTATACAGACCTAGAATCAATGATTCAATAATTAAACTATTGTGTTAGTTTTCTCAGTAAAGATAACCTTGAAGAATAGAGCTTAAAGCTTCAATCTGTGAAGGGCATTCCTGCTTAAATTGTAATGTGCTTAATTCCTGCAAACCATAAAAAAATTAAAAAAGCATTCTGTTCATTTTTTAAGCCACAGGAACCTTGCCTCTGGGTGAGAAATATTCTCTCAGAGAGAGAAGACTCTCCTGAGTGAGCAGTCTTCCTCCCTGGCAACAAGTGCATGACTGCCATTTCTTTCTCAAAAGTGATTGCCTGTGTTTTTATATGAAAAGGTATGTCTAAGCGTGTCACTTAAAGTGTGAATGTATAATGTATTTTTGTCCTCAAAATAGAAACAGTTTTATGTGTTTGTTTGTCGTAACTTTATTTAACCAGTCTTTTTTCTTCTGTGTAGTTTTATGGAACCTATCGTGGTTGAAGGCTGGACAGTAATCGACAGTCCTCACTCTCACATCCCACTTACTTGCTTTCTCTTCTGTCTCACTGTCAACCCTCCACTCTTCTCTATTCCTATCTTTCCCTGAAAGACAATTACTCTGGCAGTCCTTCCACCTGTACAAAGAACAAATGTGCATCAGTGTCTGTCTTCTGCGGGAGGTGACAGAACAACAACATGACATACACTTGCTTAAATAATCAGGCCAATACTTAGCAAGCACAGCACTGAGGACTCACTGACTTCCCCAAAGGAGCCAGAGAAGCAGTCTCAGAAAGGACCCCACCCAGGATAGGTTTCTGTTTCTGGTAAAGGCTCATGTTAATAATACTGTTTGTTCCTGATGTGAGAACTGCAGATTTCAGGAGCATTGACAATGAAAATAAGTATATATGGGATATAGAAGTGAACTGCTATAAAAATGTACTTTCTCCTGAGAACAAACTACATATATTTGGGGTTCCAAACTCTCATTTATTACAGAGGCTCCTAACCACAGTAACTCCCAGCCATGTACCTTCTATTCTGGACAACCTTAATTCAGAAGTACTAGATACACAAAAAGGTATCATGAGAAGCAGTTATGCCAGTGAGTTTGAGAGGTACAATCACAGCATCTGGAACAAGGTGGGTTTTCTTTTTAAAAATTAATGTATGTTTTTTCAGCTTGTATATTTGTGTACCACCTGTGTGCCTGGAGTCCAAGGAGGTCAGAAGATGACATTAGATCCCCAGAAACTAGAGTTATAGTGGCTTGAGAGCTGCAAACAGAATCTTTGGTACTCAGAAAGTTCTTATAACTCCTGAGTTACCACTCTAGTCCTTTGTGTATAATATTTATGTGGACCTGTATTTTATGATACAAAAAACTAATGACTTCTTGGTGATATTACCCCTAGATTTTAGAAGATACCAAAATGCTCCTCGGACTGGCTGAAGCATGCAATACATGAGCTTTCTAATTTCTCCGTGTCAACCCTATTATCTTCGTGAGATCCAACTCTGGCAGGATTTCAGTGACCTGGGAGGGAGAGGCAGAGAGTGTGTGTACAATATGATTAAAACATCACATCTTATACATGGAAACAGAATTCTTTCTTTATTCTTGATTTTTCTATCCTACTGTCCTTCTCTACTTCTCTCCGTCTCTCTCTCTCTCTACTCCTCTAATATCTCTTTGCTTTTTGATGTACATTATAGCATCTTTAGAAAGCCACTTACCGAGAAAAATCATACTACAACCACATCTTAACCATAAAATACCTTCACTTAATGATTACAAGTTTTTTTACTTTAGTGATTAAGTGGTTCACATTGTTAAAGAACAACTTATCTTAAAGTCACAACTGAACACCTAGTATTTTCTTTACACAAGACATCTAAAAGCAGTACTTTTTCTATTATAGATTAACAGATTTTATGGAAACCAAATAATTTTATGACCAGATTCCATTGTTGCTGACAGGTAGCAATATTGCAGTTACTAGGGAATGAATATACATCATGTTATTCTAACTAAACCATTTTCATTTAGCTAATCCAGTAAGACAACTTTGTTATAACAAGAAAAATTAATGTTTCTTTTTTTTTCTTTTCTTTTCTTAGGTAAAAGAAGAATCAGCTGCACAGCTTTATGTCCACAAGGATCACCCAAAACTCATGAGTAAATGTTTAATTATAGAAACCAAGGAAGAATAAATTTTATTTTTGATCAAAAAAGTACAAAATTAACAGTGGTCACTGAAACTCATTTGTTATTTTTTGATCATGATCCCTCTTGTCTTTCACAAATGAATCTCGAGGGCCCTAGCAATTAAGTTTTATTT
Source organism: Cricetomys ansorgei (assembly GCA_026225945.1). Classification (NCBI taxonomy): domain Eukaryota; kingdom Metazoa; phylum Chordata; class Mammalia; order Rodentia; family Nesomyidae; genus Cricetomys; species Cricetomys ansorgei. Next base: position 966,698 of record JAMJFZ010001467.1, read on the forward strand.
GTTCTATTTTTTATCCCTGACCAAAAAAAAATCCCTAGCAAAAGTAAGTTCTCTTGTTTTTATGTTATTTCCTAGACTATTAATATCTCCAAGGTTATTGATTCTAAGGCAACTGGTGAAATTATAATCTGATACTATAACTATACATGAAAAATGCCCAATTTTTGAAACTATATATGATTTTTTCTTATTCTTTCTGGAATTTCAACTGAATCATAGTTTACCTGAGAGGCATTGCCTTTGGGAAAATCACCTCTATTGCTATCGATAAGACCACAAAATCACCACTGCTGTTATGGATAGCACCATCATAAAGATAAAATTACTATGATCACAATACTTATAACTAAGCCAATTAGCAGCAGCATCAGAAAGGGCCAAGCAGAAGACAATACTCCCATGAAGCTGAAAAATTGGAGGTAAAATTCATTACTAGTACACAAAAAATGGTGATTTATAACTTCTGAGGTTCAAGGACAGGTTGTAGTCATTCTGACAATACCTGTTACTGTCTTTTTTAACATAGCCATCCTGTATTTCCATTCTTTAAAATGATTTTTTTATTTTTACTTCATAGGTATCAATGTGTATGTAAGTGTACCACATGCATGCAATGCTCACAGATGCAGTGGATCCTGTGAAACTATATTTACAGATGATTGTGCTGTGCTACGTCTATACTGGGAACCAAACCTGGGTCCTCTGCTTGAACAGCCAGTGCTTTTAACTTATGAGAAAACCCTCCAGTGACCACATTCTTTATTCTTAGAACACAGACTTGTGTTGTCTTCTAAGACATGACACTCTTCTAGTTTGTCTTCTTCTTCAATTGTTGCTCTTTCTTAGTCCCTGTGTATGTTTCTTCCTCTTCTTCAATCCTGTTCCTCCTCGCCCTCCTTCTCATCCTCCATCTCCTTCTCTTCCATTTCTTCTCTGTTCTTTCTTTTGCTCTCCTCTGTCATATCGCTCAATATCAACTTGAATGTATTCATCCCTGTAAAACCATGAATGAATGTAATGTCATAAACTGGTATAAATAGTTTTACATTAGGGAAATGGGATGCAAATTAAGACATTCATTCTTGCTCAGCAGTTTCATAAATAGTTCAACCATCTCCTGACTATACCTACTTTTTATTTTTATTTTTTTCATAATTAGACAAAGTAGGAAACAATTCAAATCCACATTTTACTGACTACCTATTCTCCCTACTATGACTCAAACTGCACTCTATAAAAAGTAAGGCATTTTTCCTGATATTTTCATCAAGTACCATAAAGAACAACCCAAATTGAGAGTATGTCCAAAGTGTACCACCTGGTGTAAAAAGGAATCTGTCCACAAGAAGATGACTGTCCAGGAAACATAGGCTATAATCACTTATCTTTAAAACAAAATTGTCCCAAATGTAGCTTGATATCTGGGCTTTGTTTTCCTGCTATGTTGTCTTCTAATACAGATGTTATGACTCCCATGGTTGGCTTCAACATTGGAAGCTTTCTCCATATAGTCACATTAAAAGGAGGAATTAGGACAATCACTGCACCCCTGAAAGGCCTCTAGGCATCAGCTAACAGACATTTGTATGAGGCACAAGAGATGTCATTAGTCATTAACTAATTAATTAATATTATTTCACTTTCTTTGAGGCAGGAGAAAGTATAGTATCGAAAGCATTTTATGATATCCTTAAAAATGATACCCTTTCCACAAAACCCGGTCATGGCCTTTGTTTCAACATTCTAACCTTCTTCTCAGAGCATGTGTGTCTATGCTTTTGCTTCCATCAAGCCATGCTATTTAAGTAGCACAGAAACAGAAGGAGTAAGCCATCCAGACAGCAGTAATTCTGAGTAACTTTCTAGAACTTTGTTCACTTCTTGATAATAACAGTCATTTTAGGTCTGCACACTTGGCTTTCTATACATATCCACAATTTCAATAACGAGAGCCTCTCTCAAAAGTACAGTACCTTGTCCATATTCTGGGGACCCACCTAAATTGAAATTCCCCACATTCTGAAGGGTCCTTGAAACTTTCCCCTTCTACCAAACTGTTTTAAAGGACATTCAAATCTATTCAGGGTGCTAAATGGAATTTGATCATCTGCCCATGGGTTGCTGAGAACTTTAATAGTAATAGCAAAAGTAGGAGAAGTCCTACTTTTTCATTCTCATGAAAAGTGCCTCATGTTTCTCATGTAGCCAATGGGATCATAGACATTCCAGTTGTCCTGCAAACAACTTAGACAATTATCCTCTGACCAATGCTGTTTAAAATATGCATCATCCTATCAAAAGGCTCTACACTTATTTCTGCCATATGGGATCTCCAATATTCCACCTCTTTTCAAAAAGGCCTCTGCCACACCTGCAGATTCAAAAGGAGCCCAAAATATTCACCTAATTAAAAAGAGTATTAAGAATGAATCCCTCTCAAAAGAGGTCATAAGATATTCCCCTTCTCATATTACTGCTCTAGAGTGTCCACTTCTACATAAATAAGGTTGACACCTGCAGAGGCTTACCAAGAGAGTTTCAGAATTTCAGCCATCTTAACAAGAGTGTTTTAAACATCCTTTATGCAAAGGGAGGGATGAACTTTTTCTAATCTGTAAAAGGAATAAGGCAAAACATTTGTCTTCAAGAGATCCTCACATTTTCCACATATGACAAAGAGTGTGTGGAAATGTGGAAATTCCTCTCTCTCTCTCTCTTTCTCTCTCTGTCTCTCTCTCTATCTCTATCTCTCTTCCTCTCTCACTCTCCTTCCCTCCCTCTCTCCCTCCCCTGAGAAGGGTTTCAATAATTTACCCGACCGAAATGGCCAGTCATTTTATATCTACTAATATTAGATCAAATCTCATTCCATCTGTGCAATGAGAAATACCCAAAAAGTTCTATAAACTGGAAGATCAACATCAGTTACAGCCCATTTACCATATTCTCAGTGGATATTTGGATATTTTTAATTTCTTCAAGGGTCTCTTACACTGCCTACAATTACATAATGAAGCTTCATATCTATTGCCTCACATGCAGTTAATTTCAAACGTACTCTTTTTTAAAGGGAGCTTGAACATTTCCTCTTCTCCATGAAACAGACTGCAACAAAGAGGCTTCATAATATTTTCAGATCACAATGACTTAAATCTGCACTCTAAGCCCCAAATGGCCTTAGCTCTGCAATTCCTGCACAGGGACGGCTCACACAAAACAATGTGACACATATTAATTTACTTTACTCTACAATCCTACAGGACTCACAAATTTGCATAATCTTCTTAAAAAGCATAAGCAATTCCAAATATAGGAGACATGGCTCAGCATTTTATATAAGAAGAGGGCTGTAACATCTTCCAAACATGACCAAGGGAGAAGACACAATACCCACCTATACAAGCAGCTATAGACCATACACTTATGTACAGCAAAAGAACTTCACAATATACATACTATATTTTAGGAAATATATGACCCTGTGCATCTCTGCAGGCATTTCTGTAGACTGCTATAGTTTCTTCTGAGGTGGCTCTAGCAAAATCCACATATACATGAAGGTCTTCAGAGTCTTCCCATCCTTGTGTTGGGGATTTGTGGCCATTCTATGTTGACTATTATATTGCAAGCAAATTCATACCAGTCCTCAGTGTCTCCCAGAGATTTTTGATCTGCATAAGAGGTAGAGATAAGGACCAACAAGGCAGTTTTGGAATGTTTCACAGAAACCCTTGATTTCTTGAGTCTTGACAATTGTACACCAAGTGATGTCATATGTTCCATATCTTCTGAGGCATTCTGGGATCTGGCAGACAAACAAAAGTGGTGGTTGGATATTCCCATCTAGTTCAATAGGATTCACAATTTACCAAATATATACAAGGTGCTGGATTTGGGCCATTCTTTTCACAAGTCACTCAGACCTTTGCAATTCCCCCAAGGGTCTCGGACACTGTCTATACATGTGGAATAGAGTTACAAACATTCTCTCTAATATTAAGAGCATGTCACATAAAATAGTTCTTGAAAACAAGGGGCCATAAATTACAATGTATACAGAAGGATATTCAATGAGTTAACCCGTGTACAAGGAAGCTTCAGTGTATTTAGTACAGATAAGGATATCTTCTAGATATCAGAAGGATCTAGCAACACATTTTCTCCATAAGAAGTCCTCATATCTAACATCTAAGACAAATCGAATCTTTATCTTATTCTTCCTTTTGGACCTTTGGAAAAGGCCTTCCATGCCTTTGGGAAAAATGTTGAACCTTTGAATCATAAGGATGGGTATGTAACATATTGAACACATGATCTAGAGAGAATGGCCTGTTCCCAGTGTGACTCAGGGAATTAAGGCCTGATCAGTCCTTCACCTGTAGTTATAGATGTGTACAAAATATTTTCAAAGTTCTTCACAAACACAAGAGGACTTAGTATTCTTTCCATGTATTCAGCATTCCTTCTCTTCCAGCTCCTCACTGTCAGGAGTTCAAAGAAGAACCACTACAAAACACAAATCTGAAAATCTACATCCTATTCAAGGGCCTAACACAGATTCTAGCTCCACACAGTGGTTCCTAGGAGCTAATTCAACTAACCTGAAACCTACTGTAAGCCTGACATCCGTCCAAGGGATAATGTTTGAAGTAACACACACACACACACACACACACAAGACTTTTGAATTAGTCAAAAGTGTTCAGGGTTCTTGGAGTATGGACAGTGCAGAAAACAGGATGTATCAACTTACTTTTTTTCATTGAGGTTCTCAGATCCTGTTCATATAAATAAACAAGCCTTAAATCTTTCAAAATTGTCCAAGGGACTCTGGATGCTGCTGCATCTGTACAAGGTGGTGGAGCCTCTTCATCCTAGGAACTAAGTTGTCTCATAATTTTTCAATTTCTACAGGGGCCTTGGCAATAACCATATATGCAAAATGGAATTGCATACCTAAGGAATCACATGCACAGGACCTCAGATTTTCTCTTTAATGCAAAGGTGACCCTCAAAAGTTACTCTTCCATGAAAATAAGACTGAAACAGCACCCTTGTGGAAGGGGTCTTTAATAATTCACCATTAGATCACAATAATAATAATAATAATAATAATAATAATAATAATAATAAATCGACAATTTGTTGACCCAGAAGGCAATATATATCTGCTTCCTAATCAGGGAGAGTTCAAAATCTACACATCTGACATATAGTATCTTGTTCTTACTCTACCATCCTTCAAGTCTCTTGAAATTCTCTTATCATTGAAAAAGGACTGTGAAATTTCCAAGTACAAAAGAAAGATCCAAGACTTTTATTCATGGAAAAGAAGATGTGAAACAGTACATACTTGACTCAAACACAGCCCACAATTACACAATGATATAATCTTAGACATAGCTGCAAGGGATGTTCCAGGTTTGTCCATATATTTCAGAAGATGTGGAGCCCCCTGCACCTGTGAATGCCACTTAGGAATACCATCACATCGCTTCGATGTGCCTTGGCAAGAAAAAACATGCACAACTAGTCTAGAAAACCTTCCCATACTTGTGAGGTTGTCTGCTGACATTCCACATTTATGGGAGTGTTCTTGGAGATTTTAGAGCTTTTTGAGGATTTGCTCAATAATGGCAAAAGGTAAGTAGTAACAGGACTGATTTATAAAGGAGGATTTAGGATCTTTCACAAACATCTCTTTTTCAGGATAGAAGAATACAGAAAGATTACATTTCTCCAATGCTTGTTAACAGGGTTCTGGTAGTTTTCCCATATATGTCAGTGACCCTGGAGGAGCTGTGGAAACTACTAGCATCAACACACTGCTCAGGCCTCTACTTCATGTGCACCAGGGTTTCTTGGACCTTTGCAATTTTTCCAAGTGCTTCTGTCACTGATCATACCAGCAAAATGGATTTTTCTACCTACACTTCATATGCCGTGGTATAGCCCATAGATTCTTTGTCACTCAGCAAAAAAGATAAAGGGATACTTTTATGTGTGAAAACCCTTCCAGATCTCAACAAAGTGAACCACCTGTAGTAGCAAGTGACATACTGGACAATGGATTATGGATTGCCTAATATCTGATGTTTTTACATATACAGAAGCTCCACAGATGTTCTCTTGATGATAAACTCTGACACACCCAATCCAGAGACATGTTTGATTACATAAGGAAACCCAGCTATTAGCCTCATCCTATAATCCAGCTATGTATCCTTTACTATGCGTAGCTCAAGGACCAAGAGTATCTCTCAATCCTTTACTCATGTTACATTTATGGTGGGATTTAAAGGCCTTACATAAGTGACCTATGTTTGTTGCCAGAGTACTGTGGAAGCATACAAGAACCCCTCCACAGCAATTTTGGTCTTCTACAATGGCACTGCTAGAGAGTAATGAGCAGATGCACATTATGAGGGAGAGGACATCTTCATAGATTTATATAAAACCAACACCTGCAGATAATACAAACTGCTAAGGCTTAGGCAACCCTTACCCCAACAATATAACACAATTATTTTAAAATTATGTAAGCAAAACAAGAAATAAACTCCCACAACAAAATGGATCTCATACAATCTCCTTCTAATAAAGGAGGGGCATATGTTACAATGCTCAGAAAACACATCCTAACAGGCATTCTGCAAACAATGTGGGTTCAATATACCCTCCTTAGATCAACACAGCTTCCAACTGGTCTCTCCTGCCCTAACTAGACTCATACCTAAAATTTCAGATAAATAAGTTCTTAAACTTAATCTTCCTTTTTTTGAATCTCTAGAAATTGTGAATCTCTAGAATTTACTCTATATATGAGAAGGGACCTTGAAAGTTTCAAACATGACTTTTATGTTTGTGATGACTTTGTGATATGCTATACTCATGACGTAGGAAAAATGTGGAATTTCTAATGTCAACTAGGATTTCACGAACCTACATGAGGAGTTTTGGACCTGTCTACATCTCTCTAATGTGTTGTTGAAATTCTATCACATGATGACAAATAATTTCGCTTCTGGGTGTGGGTGTCTCTTATTTAAGAGCTTCTCTTTGGCTAGAGCTCTTTAAGGATAATAATTACACACATATATGTATGCCCTTAACTCCTACTGAATGGGCTAGTAGTGTTTCCGGATCCACAAATGAAGTGGTTACTTCATGTTTATCAGTATGATCAAGAGCATTCCAGAAGCCTCCCATCTGTTCAAGATATGCTGTCAGATTACCCATGAACTTGTGAGTCTCTAGAATTTTTCATGTTTTCTTGGGATTACATTGTTCCACAAAAAATACATTAAAGATGAGATAGTCTCTTTAATATTTACTAAATGGGTACTCCATTCTAACCCTTATACACAGCCAGCATGGAAATTCCATTCTAACCCTTATACACAGCCAGCATGGAAATCCTCTGAAATGTACAAGTCTTTGTGAAGCCTTCCTGATTTGCACAAGTGACTGGACCATCTTCATCATTTGCATCAAAATCTCTTAGATCTTGCTCGTTCACAATTTTTATAATGACACTATGGAATTTCACATCTATCCCGCTCAAAATCAGGAGACCTCACAATTCTCCTAGAAAAAAGGTGGCAAATGACTGTCTTAAAAAAAAACAGGCAGAATGAAAGAGGCTTCTTGAGTACAAGGAGACTTGAGTACATCAACAACAGATCATGATTCCTTGCAGCAATACTCTGCTGATCCAAATTTACTACCTTCCTATCCTGGAAGTCCTCACAAAACATACACTTAATCAGTGGTATCTTGACCTTGACTTTAGTTTTCTAAAAGTCTGTAGAACTTCTCTTATCTTTGTGAAAGGCACAGAAAACTTCCACAAATTCAGAAAGTGTCCAAGCACTTCTATTCATGAAAGAGTGACTTTAATTCATCTAGAAACTCAGGGACAACTTTCTCCTACACAAAGATATGTAGACAATTCCACATCCCTTTAAATGGTCTTTCATTTATTCTTTATATGTATCAGGTTTTGCATCGCCGTCTACATCTGTGGAACCATCTCTGTGGCCTACCAGCTCATCTTCTGAAGAGTCTTTTTTAAGATTCACATGTACATGAGGGTCAACAAGAACTTCTCATCCTAGTACTCCACAATAACAAAGGCTGTATTGGGAGACTCCCAAGTTTCAGCAGAGACTCCAGGAATCCTGCTATCTGTGCCAGTGCTGTAGTAACAGGAAACTACTACAGGGGAATCTTTAGGGTTTTTCACAAACTCTTGGTTTCCTGGCCCTAGAAATCACCATATAGAAGCTCATCTAATCTTCAAATCTTCACAAAGGCATCTCTGCTCTGGCACACAGGGACAAGTGGCTTTGGGGTCTTTACAACTTGGTAACGAGGCTCTGGAAACTTACAAATTTTCAGAAGTGCCTGTGGTTCTCTCATCTGCCCTCTGGTCTCATGAGAATTTGCCTTTCAGTGGTAGTCTTCAGATACTGTCTGTACCTGCCTATTGGAGTTTACAACCTATTATTTCTTATTCAGAGGACATCACACAGTCTTCTTTTACACATGTGGCCCAAGTATAAGAAAACAGAGCTGTGAGACTACTACTAAAATTTGTCAGTGAGGCTAGTTTCTAGATCCACACAGTTTTTACTAGGTTCTTATCAAAATAACAAATAGTGTTCTGAAAGCCTGTCATCTATATACCTGGTGCTATCAGAGTAAACATGTACCTGTGATGCTTTAGAATATATCACATGTGATAAATTCTCTGGATCTGAGTAGCTGCATTAAATATGACATGATATCTTCCACATATGTTAAAGTGTTTAGCTAAATTTCCCATTAATATCAATAGCCCTGGCATCTCCCCAACCTTCCCAATGATTACAGAATGATCCCATTTCTGAAAAAGTGGCTGGAGCCACTGTGTCATTTGCAACAGGATATATTGGAACTTTACTCTTTATTCTAGTACCTCTTGCATTCTCCCTATGTACAGAGTGGAGATTCATGCCCACTCTGTCACATGCTACAATTCTCAGAATTTCTCATTAGTGTATACCCCTTGCATTTCACTTCTGCAAAAAGTAGATTGAAACACCCACCCTTATAATGCAAAAAAAAAAACCATCTTGTATGTTGTCTTAGCAAGGAAGAGAGAGTGAAGGATAGGAAAACAGAGATGTGAGAGTACTACTAATATATACCAAAATATACACATGTACCCTGTTTCTCAACTGCTAACCTCAAGTCTTAAAAAGACATTAAAAATTCACAAATGTATGAAAATAATAAACGACATTTAAAGATGGGCTCTATTAAGGTTCTATGTAGAAACTACCAAATGATACCAATTAATCACTTTATCTCCAAGCAAATATACAACTATGTGAAATCTGCATTTTTTATATAAAGGCAACATTGACAAGAATTGGAAAATGATTCATAGAAATTCCTCAATCAAGATTAGACATGAAAAAAAATGCTGTACAGTAAGAGACAGATATTTCTAAAATTACATTTATTTTGTAGACGTGTAGATATCATAGAGACACTGCTGCACCAAATAATCTCATTGCTGTTCCAAACCTGGAATTGGAAACAAAAAGAATTGAAATGTAAGAGTCTATTTCCAATACATTGAGAATATTGTTGGAAATCTATGAATATATTTTGGAAAAGGTTTAAGGAATTCTCAAGAATAAATCACATCATAGGATTCAATTTGAAATTGGTCATATATACTTCACGTTTACACTTAACCTCAATTATGTATTAATTTGGTAGATCCATCTATTTTCGAATTGAATTTATATTTTTTTGTACTTTGAATTTTTTCTAATATAAACATAAATGCATGAATTGCTAATTTACCCATGACAATGTTGGATGTCATTACAGTTATGAAATGCCTGTTCTTCAGAATGTAATCCACTTAAACACCATTGGTACTATTAAACTTATTTTCTATTACATTCATACTTTTATTATTGTGATGAAACACCATTGCCAATGAAATTCATACATGAAAGCAATTTGTGTGGCATTTAATGGATTTAGAGTGTTGGAATCCATGAACATTTTGGGAAGCAATATGGCAAGAGGCAGATAAGTTCTGGAGCAATAACTGAGAAAATACACCTTGAAATATAACCACAAGACAAAGAATTGTAATTGTCCATGGTTTATTATTTTGAAATCTCAGATTTCACCCTTCACCAGATACCTCCTACAAGCCTATGTCTAGACAATTCTGCTGACATATCATCTGAATGTGGCCCAGGTGTTCAAAGGTATGAACATTTGTTGTCCATCTCATTCAAACCACAACACAGAAAATTTTTGTTTGGTTTGTAAATTGTAGAAACCTATTTTCATTTTCTAAATTACTTGAGTTTAGTATAAGCAGAAAATACATTATCTTTTGAAATACAATAATTTGTTGAATTAGAATAGATATAGATGAATGACTTGATTGAAAAAATATAATAGTCAATTTCTATGAGTTCAGATTTTTACTTATTATGCTTCTACTTACAAGACTGATGTTTTCATTTAGGACATGGGTATGCAAATCAAAACAAACATGATAAATTAATAGATTTTTAGTCCCTATTTCTAAACATTACATTGGAATTAAAGTGAAATCCATGAGGTCTTCTGGTGTCAGGTAATTCTACTCTGAAAAACAGTGATTTATCTGCTTGGGAGACATTTTGAATATTTGTAATAGGAATTGATAATTTCCTGTTTTTGTTCAAATATTCATTCCAGGATTCATCAGTGATATTTTCTCCTTTTGCTGAGTTTTATAGAAGGATAAAAGAGATTTCCATTAGAATATTACCCACAATCTGAATTGATTAAATGTTGCTGTCAGTTGTTAAATCCTAACAAATCTTTCCCCAAAACAAGGAAAGAGATCCCCTTCAGAATATGAGCTCAGAATACATGTGAATGTCTCATACACACCATGTTTCTACTTTTTCAGTTTTTATTCTAAGGCAAATATTACAGACAATTTCTTCTGCAATATTTTCATTCCCAAAGATGTGATTATTTGAAGCCAAATCAGGGCACTGTAATGTTTTTACCTGATATTTGGAAGTATCCCAATAACATATCTTTCTATGTTACCTGTCTCTCCCTGAAATGTAGTTCCCATATATTTGTGTTATTTATGAAAAATTAGAACATGAAGTACATTTTATTTGGCACACTTAATTTATTCATATTTTATAAAAGACTATAAATTCATGAATACTTTAAATACTCCTTTTGTTTTCTCAGAATAATTTGTAAAACCTAATATCAATATATGGATGTAATATCAGGACCATTATAATTAATATACAGATGAGTTGGGGAATTGAGAAAATATTAAGGCTAAATTTTGACTTTTATTATTTAGAATCTTTTATCTGGACAAGTGAATCTAAAGAGAAATTAACATTTAATTGAACAAATTAGCTTCGTCACTCTTTAAACAGTTATATGGACATAGAATTGCAGTTATTGGGATTCTTTAGTCAGAATGATTGACAACCAATTAACTGACACTGAATAAATGTTATGTGTAGATATATAACATAAAAACAGTACAAGAATTTCAGTGAGTTCTATTTGGTTACTGCCTTCTGGTACCAATTCATATTCTAAGGATTTTGTTTTATTTATTTCAAGACAGTTATATATACCAAGGAGGATGTGTATATCTATTGCATAGGCAATGCAAGATTCTTCCTTAATCATGTTAATGTTTGAAAACACATGAGTGTTTAGATTTCTGCATTAGTATATTTAATGCGAAGAAATTTTAGCAAAAAGTTTTCTTCTAAGTAAAAGCTATGTAGCATGTTTCTCACATATAAATTATATGAATTTATCCATTGTTACAGTCACATGTGTGGGATAATCCGGACAATTTTGAAAATCAAAACTTAATAAGATGCTTCCTGACACAGAATACATTTTATTAATACAGGAGTTGGCACTGAGAAGAAAAAAAAAGTACATCAGTTTATCACAAAATTGCTATTCCTATTTATTTTGAGTTATGTTATTTTTAACACTATTGACACATTTACTCACAGTCTTTTTGAAAATTCTATCATATCTCAAAGGAAACAGTATTTCATTTGAAAACACAGGTTATTGTAGGTTTCCAAACTCATAATATACAAAATTAATTTTGATTCCTACATTTATATACATGAAACAAAACTTTACTAGACTCAGGTTTCTAATTTACCATGGTTTGATACTCATATTTCTATGGAAGAGAAAAATACCTCAAGATAATATAATACCAAAAGGAAGCTGAATCTTCTATAATATCCTGAATTATTTAGCCATTAATAACAATTATTTACCACCAGGAACAGATGTATACAACAAAATCAAGTATATTCAATGTTAAGACAGGTCAAGTGTTACCTATTAGCTATTAAAGACATTCTAGGTATAAATGACAGTTGATATTTTGGTATTGGAATATAAAACCTAGATTTGTCATGTGTTTGGTGGATAAACAGGCTATGAAATTTGTACTATAACCTTTAAAAGAATCTTATTCCAGACAAATACTTGATAAAATTTGAATTCTTTATAAAATAGTCAAAGGTGAAAGGGATGTATAATTGCATATTTTCCTTCATATTTTTAAATATGTAGTGTAGTATTATGTGCACCAACTTTCTGTTGTCAGAGTAATACTCCATGTACATATAAATTTATTTAGAAAGTTATTGTCTTTATGATAGATATCACTGAATGATAAAATTGAAATTGATATTTGCTCTGAAATTATAATATGAAATTGCAACTGTAGAGTTTAAAATAAATTAAACACTAGAAAAAATCCTTTTTTTGGTATTCCTGATATAGAGCTTCGCTATTATAACTCTGGCTGTCTGGGAATTCACTCTGTAAGCTAGGCTGGTCTGGAACTTACAGATCTCTTCCTGCCTTTGTCTCTCAAGTGCTGGGATTAAAAACCATGAACCACTACTACCTGTCTAGAAAAAATATTTTCTTCTGGAAAATATTTTATTTATAAATTTATATTGCATAAGAGTTTTTGTCTTTATATTTAGTTACATTTATTTCATTTAATATGTGATTTAACACTTTAATATTATTGGAAATATACTTAGTGGAAAAGTATTCAGAGTCAATTTTGAATACAGTATAAAGAAGTAATATTTATTTTTGTCTATTTCACACATAGAATTTTTGAGTCATTAATTCAGGTATTTTGCATTGTTTCTAAAAAATCCCTCCTGATAAGTTGATTGGGGATAACTCAAAGTATTGGCCAATATGAAATTGGCAACATGTAGATGAAATTGTGGTAGACATGACCATTTTGAAGTTTGGAACTTTTGTGAATATCAAAATGAATGGCACAATGACAAAACAATTAAATCCATATTCATGATGATATCTGATCTCTAAGAGATAGGAAGCATGCAGGTTTGATAATCCATTCTGAAAATCAATGACGAGAGTCAGAGCTGAGATCAATCTAGGCCTGAGTCCTCTCTGAAAATGAATTGTATTTACTGTAATTTTTTCATTGACAGTTGATCATAACATGAGTTTTTTCACAAAGTGAGAAAGCTAAAACTATCATTCATACTATAATAGTGTACACATGAAAGGCATATATGCTAGTGGGTAGAAAATATACACTAGTATTTATAAACAGGAAACATTTGATAAAGTTTTTTTCTCAAAAATTAAGTCAATCTGATGAAATGTTATATAACATTTTCCCCTTTATCAATAAAATTATGAACCATAATTGAAAAAGGTCTCATTAAAATTACTTCAAAAAACAGTATGTTAAAAAAATAATTCATGAAATTTAGATCATTTCCACACTATAAAATGTAGCAAACATTGATCTAAGATTCATTTATCCAACAATGTAAGAGAAAGTTCATACCAACCAAGGTGTGAGTATATAACTTGACTTTAGTGACTTGTACATAATTTTTGCCACAAAGCAAAGTTTGCACAAGATTAAAGAAAGAGTTAAGTGTCCTACTTAAGGAGCATCAGTGAATAAAATCTTATTTTGGCTACTATACCCACTTCAAGCTGCATTATTTCTGTAGTTTATTTCTGGAAAGTTACGATATCCATCTATAACTGACCAGAGTCCAGTGATAAAATCTCCTCTTATCTTTTCCTTGCTTTTCATATCATGATAATAACCTGGAGTGGGACACATTAAAAAAAAATCAAACAAATGTTTGATCCATTGAATAAAAATATTATAAACTATAATGTTGTAAGCACTATAAAGATGGTTTTGTGTATCCACCCTAGAAGCAATTATAGTTACTTAAGCGAAAACATTCAAATTGAGCCATTCTCTGTGCAATAGCTGTGTGCTTATAGCATGTCCCAGATTTCCTAAATTAAAGAAAAAAATGGTAAAATTAGTTATAAAATTTCCATTTCTGTTTTAGCATGTTAGTACCTTCAACAAGAAACTTTCCATTCCTTGAAGCCATATTGAAATCCCTTCTTCATGATAAATATCCATACCCTCCATCCTTATTATAATTGACTAACTCAGTCACTCATTGTCACTATCATTCAGATAGCTGGAATAAGACAGGTTTTAATGATATAACAGAGTTGAGTAAATAAACAATTTCAAGAAATACAAATTGATAACTTGCGTGTAGCCTTCTGCAGCTGTATCATCATCCATTTCCCCAAACTTCCTATATTAATTCTAAGTATTACTTCATCTTCATAGAAACCTTATTCCTTCTGCGTCAGTTCTTCCCTGTTAGAAATAAACAGTCTCACTTGCTGAGGTAATGCTGCTGACATTCTTCCTTCTGCCCCATAAATTTAACTTTGTTCATCAACCACCATGGATTCCAAACTCTCTATACTGAAAAACACATCATTATGTGTTCCTCACATGAAAGAAAACAAAACCAAAACAAACAAAAACACACAAGTTTTTTTTTTTTTTTTCATTCATGGGGAGATCTCAACCTAGGCTCTTGTTCTTCTTCATTCTTATCTGGCTGCAATATACTCTAAATAATGTGTACTGTTTGACAGCATCTGTAACTTCATTATATAACGAAATTTATATAACTTCATAAGGTAGAATGGAGAATTCTGAGATTCTTTAGCCCACAAAAATATAAATTCATATTAAATATTTTCATGCCTGCCATTCCATCTACTCAATGTGGACTTATATGTGTATCATGGAAGATGGAAATAGAAATAGAAGCTACACTGGGTCACATTGCCTACAGTTTTTACTGAGTCTCAAAGCCTGCTTCACCTAAGGTTGGCTAGCCTAGGTACTCTTGACAATTCTGTGCCAGGAAATGGAGAATGCAGACTCTTTCTCACTTCTAGTTATATTTAGCTTCTCATACCTCAAACTTCCTATATAAAAGACAAGTATCTACTTCCCCCTTCTCTGCTCTTTATATTCCTGTGCCATGAAGTAGAGAATGCAGACTCTTCCTCATTTCTAGTTATATTTAACTTCTCATACCTCAAACTTCCTATATAAATGACAAGTATCTACTTCCCCCTTCTCTGCTCTTTATAATCCTGTGACATGAAGTAGAGAATGCAGACTCTTACACTCTTCTAGCTACATTTAACTTCTCGTTCCTCATACTTCCTATATAAACTACAAGTTTCTACTTTCCCGCATGTACGTACTTCAATCATGCTGTGACTATCCTTCATACTCTATGAAATGAGTAATGTTATCTGCTGAGATCAGACTCTTATATTTATGTCGTCTGTTATTCTCCAGTTCCCCAGAAATATGACAGCTTGTGACTAAAGAATAGCACTATTACTTTTATTCTTCCATTTATATTATATTTTTAGAGTCAGGGCTTCTGTTGTAACTCTACCTGTACTGAAACTCAGTCAGTAGACCAAGCTGTCCCGGAATTCACAAAGATCTGCCTTCCTGTGACTGATGATTGCTGACATTAAAGGCTTGCACCACCAACTCCTGTTATTCATTTTTGCTTTAAGTTTTTTTCAATATAGATCTCAAAGATAAATAAAATTTATGAAAAATCACATATTTTGCTACAAGCATATATCCACGAATATGCTAGGACAAAGTAGAAGAAACAATAGGTCTATAACATGCCTAAGTATGTGTTGAGTATAAAGATATCTTAGATGTCTTGAGACTTAAGCGGTAAAGCTATATTTAAGAAGTCAAGACTGAAACAATATTCTTATCGGATTTTTTCAGGAATCTTAATTTAAATGTGGAGGTTCATTTCTTTCCATCTTCTGGCATTTGATAAAAGTAAGCAAATTCATTCAATAATTTCTATCCCTGAGCCTAGTAAAAATATTTATGATAGTTTATTGAATTCTGAATATAATGAGTTATAGCATGACTCCTACACAATCAGGACTATGATAACTCCAATTAAAAATTTACATTTCTAGCACTGATAACAAAAAAAATTGTAGTTCAAAGTAACTTACAAATTGCGTTGAGAGATTGCATACTAACATATCAACAGCACTTCCAGAAGTTTTTTCACAGAAAGAACTACCCACACCCATGCTTAACACGTTACAAGAAGTAATAAGTCTGAGAGCTGAAAAAAATAAAATAGGAATAAAGAGAAAACTTTGAAGACTCAATGGAACAAGGAGTTGGATCTTTAAGAAAATCAATAATATAGACAAACTCCTATTCAAACTAATTAAAAGATGAATAGAGAATATCCAAATTAACAAAATCAGAGACAAAAAGAGGGATATAAATACAATGAGGAAGTCTAAAGAACCATTAGGACATATTTGAAAACCTTTGCTCCACAAGATTTGAAAATCTAAAAGAAATAGACAGTTGTCTCTATGAAGACCACCTACCAAAAGTTAGTTCAAGATCAGATAAGCAATTTGAATAGACCTATGAGTACAAGGAAATGGGAGAAATCTTTAAAAGTATTCCTACAAAATAAGCAAGCAAATAAAGACAGGGCCAAATACTTTTAATGCATAATTGTATCGGACAGTAAACAGTAGAGTTAATATCAATTTTCTTTTTATAAAATTTTTTTAGTCATATTTAAAATAATTATTTTGTACACTGTTGGGTGGGGTACTGCATAATCCTTGGCATTTTCATTTACCAGCAGTTGTTGCATTAATGTGTGAGATATTTGAATCCTTATGATCTGTACATGCTCTCAGTAGAATATATGAGGAAATCTGCATCAGTAAAAACAAATGAGGTCAGATGCTCACTATTCCATTCTTGAGTATGTTGCCTGCCATTTTCGTGGTTCCTTTTGATGTAATCTGGCAAAGTCTGTACCTATGGGAATGCCTTCATGTCCTCCTTGTTGAGCAACCACAGCAGGTATATTGCTACAATAATCATTATAGTATTCTACAAAATAGAAACAAGTGAAAGGCTGCTAAACATTCAAAAAGTCCACAGTGATCCTGATAACCAAGCCACTCATGAATTCCACAGAGAAAGAGAATTCCAGACCAATTTCCCTCATGAACATATCAATGGAAAAATACTTAACTAACTAATGGCAAACTAGTTCCAACAACACATCATAAAGATCAACCACCATTGTCAAGCAGGCTTTACCACAGGGAATAATGATTGGTTCAACATGCCAAAATCAGTCAATGTAATCCACCATAGAAATAAACTGGAATAAATACAAATGATCATTTTACTAAATACAGAAAAAGTCTCTGATGAAATCCAACACTCTTAATGATAAAAGTCTTTGAGATATTAGAGATACAGGGAACATACCTAAGCATAATAAAGGAATTTTACAGCAATCCTCCAGCCAGCATCAAGTAAATGGAGAGAAGCTCAAAGCAAGTATACTTAAATGAGGAACAAGATAAAGTTGTTATTCCTACTGATTCAATACAATACTTAAAGTCCTAAGCTAGAGCAACAAGACAACTATTAGGTAATGACCTGAGTGGAATATGGAAAAAGGAATTAATTGTATCATTATTTGAATATGATATGATAGTATATATAAGAGACTCCAAAAATTCTACCAAGGAACTATTATCACTGTTAAACAACTTCTTCAAAGTGGCAGAACACAAGATCAACTCAAAAAATCAGTAAACCTCCTATATACAAATGATGAATGACTTGAGAAAGAAATCAGGGAAACAAATCCATTCAAAATAGCCACAGATAACATACAATATCATGAGGCTGAGTCTAACCATGCAAATGAAAGACTTGTTTGTGAAAAATTTTAAGACCTACAAGAGAGTAGTTGAAGATCTCAGAGTGGAAAGATATCCATGCTCATGGAATGGTAGGATCAAAATAGTAAATATTGTAATCTAACCAAGGGCAATCCACAGATTCAACTGAATCCCTTGCAAATCTCAATGCAATTCTTTATAGACCTTTAAGGGAAAATACTCAAGTATCTCTGGAAAAGCAAAATCCAGAGTACCAAAATAATCCTGAAAAATAAAAACAACTTGAGGCATCACTATTCCTGATCTCAATCTATACCTTTTCCTTATTGATGATAAACATTTTCTAGCTTTGACAGATGCATATTCTACATTCCAAGCTACAGTGCACTCACATCCTTTTGTTAGTTGTGGTTTATTACATGAACTTTGTCTGACACATATTTGGTCATATTTGGTCTATGATTAAATATAAAAAGGAAATGAATAAGCAAGTAGTGAACACAGGTGTTTCTGTATGATCAGAAAAGGGGGTGCACTGTAAGAGTACTATATTGTCAAAAATGATATTGGATAACTATTATTTCTGTTGCCTGGGGAAGACAATTTCTTCAACCCTTAATATTTCTTACTTTCTGTAGATCTAGGTTTAGGATTGTAGCTTTCTTCTTTTTCATTTTACATATCTATTGTTAGGATTTTCATTCAAAGGTTTAGGCTGTCATTCATGTAAAACTTTATCTGAGTAGATAGAAGATGCAGGGTATTTGGGATGTTTTGGAGGAAACAAAGAGAAGGGAAATAATATTATAATATAATCAAAAAAATAAAAGTGAAAAGAAATTTTCAGTGAGAGGAATGTATGTGCTCAATTTCATAGAAAACTCTCCAATAAGGACAACAAGTGATCCATGTAAAATGTAATGTGTGCCTATGGAGAGCAGAGAATGCAAGTTGGGACAGTAAGAGGGGCTGTTCAAATGTGTGATAACCCTGATTTCTGCTAGGAAGACTGAAAGGGACACCAAGCAAGTTACTCAATTTCCCAAGCCCCCAAATTGGACTGCTATGTGACTACTGTTTTGTATTGCTGTGAATTTTTTTTTCTATCTATGACGTCAAGAATTTTAGAATTCCACATGCATTAGAAAACTGTAATGTACTGGTCAGCATCTGTCAAGTGATGGTTTCCCATCTTGTGTAAGTAAGATGATCTTAGGTTGAAGGTTAAATAAGGTCTCATTTCTAAGGATTAGAGATACTGTCTAGGAAAATTTCCCAATGTCAACCCTAATATATCACACATTAGGAAACATGAACAGAAATCCAGATTTAGGTAAATGAGGAAGCAGAATACTGAGGAACAAAATCATTTACACTGTCCCAAAGGTAGAGCTAAAACCACTAAGCATGAAATAACAAAATCCTGTATTGTATATGGAGCAGTACCTTCAGCTGTGGTCTTGCCCCTAATTTCAAGTGTGAAATAAAAAACAATCAGACTTCATGGGTGGTACTTACACAATGAATCAAGGCTCCAAAAAAAATCAAATAGTATAATTGCAAAGGTGTCATAGCAGTGAATATCACCTATTTTACCACCCAGGAAGTAGTCTGTGAAATAACTTTAGATTGTGAGAGCTAGTAGACAGTGTAAAACTAACCCTGCTGTGGATAACTCTGAGGCCATCAGCTTTCTATCCCTTGTTGAAAAATTTAAAACCATAACGCTTTGATAAACTTATCTACTCCATGTGTTTTCAGTGAACTGTGCCTTGGGTTCTAGTGTGAAGTGTAGCCTAGCTTCCAGGAATTGAGTCATGGTTTTGCTGGAAACATCATAAAAAATATATACAGAAATAGAGGCTGCTACTGGTTATTTTTGTGGGATTGTAAATTATACAAAGAAAACATTTCATCTGAAAAGCTTCCTGAGGACACAATATAATCACCTAATAACCACTAACACAATATGAGAAAAAGAAGTTTGACTGGAATGAGTATGTACACTCAACTCTGTAACCATATGCCTCCATAATTAGGGCATTTTCTGTCTCCCACTAGTAAGTTCTGTGATGGCTTGAAGAGCTTTGGAACTTGAATGGGTCTTTGTCAATGAGGTATCTGTTTTCCTCTTGGAATACTGAAAGAAACTGTAGTAGCAAAAGTGATGTTTTAAATTTTAGATACTATGTCAAAATTATCTTTAAAACAAAAACAGATAACCTCCTGGAATGCTAGGTGATGCTATACAGCTTAAATATTTTTATATCTCCCTCATCCGAGGTTAAAACCTCCTGGATTATTGGGTAGGAAGTGAGTAGTTCCCAAGTTGACCCTACTGAACAGGATGTGCTTCATGCTTCAGATGTGCCTGTGCACTTGTAGGTTGATATATCCTACATAGGGAGTACATCAGGGTAGATTCTTGTCACTGATTGGACCTGGTGGGAACTGCATAGCCTTAATGTTTCTAAAGTTTTAAACTATATGATTTGGGGTAAATGATTCGGGCATTTCTGTGAGAGGTGACAGGTTCATACTATGTGTATCTCAGAATTGTGTTGGTCAGAGTATTGTGCTGGTACTTCCCGACCAGTATTTATTTAATATAATTAAAGCTTGCTTGCTTCAAATTTAGCTCAATTGTGACAGTCTTATTTTCAACTGGATTTGCGATTTACAAAAACATGTGAAATTTTTTTCTCTTTTCCCAAGCCCTTAATGTAGACTCTCGGATATAGACTCCCATCTGCTCTCTTCCCTCAGTGGTATGGCTATATGGGTCTTTGTTTCACTTTTGTTATTGGCTTCCTGAATGTCAGATGCCTATTCCCATTAGGGACACATTCCCATCCTCAGAACTATGAACACTATTTGGTTCTGGCTTCCCAAATGTCAGGATACCTTTCTATTGTGGGCATCTTCTCCACCTCAGAACTGTTTGGTCCCTGGTTCCAATTGCCAGGGCATCTTCCTTTCATAGCTGTAAATACTTTATTGGGGACACTATTCTCATCTCACTGCTGTGCAGAATTTTGGCTAGTGAGTGCTAGACCACTTTTCCATCTATGTCTGAGAATAATATGAACACTAACACTGGGCTGCTACTCCTTTTCATCTATTCTAAACACTGTGAAAAAGGAACCTGGGAGATTATGTTTTTGCATCTACTTGGTATTTTTGACTTTTGCATGCTTCAGGAAAATGAATGAAACAATGGGGTCATTATACATTAAATTATGTTGAAATCATTAGTGAGCCATCTTCCTTCATATCAAGTTTGATGTGAAAAACAAAAAGAAAAACAACGAACTACATGAGCAAAATATTTTGGCTCATTTATATTAATTCATCTAGAATGCAATGCTGCATTGCAGCTATTGCTACATCCTGGGCTTTCTGCTCAACCAAACCACAATTGCTCTGCCAACTACATGACCTCTATGAAAGTATCCACTCGCTATCTTAGGCAATACTGATATGAGATTTGTGTCCCAGATAAAATAATTGGGATGTAGATGGGATTAATAATTGTAAAGGATTTTGATATCAAAGCAACTAAGTTACTAGCTACTTGGAATTGCTCCCCCTTAATGCGTAAATCCCATTCTTAGCAGGAATAATCTCCAGGACCAAGAAACAAAACCAATGGGACCAGAGCAGCATCAAGTTCTGCAAGCATGCAAGAACAACATCCTGACATTGAAATTGGTGCAGGAAACTCAGAGACCATTGTGACCACAGTCTCAAATTTGAGCCATTTTGCAATCAGTCTTCCTACATGGTAATGATACTGTGAATTCAGGCTTATATATGCCATCAGATAGAAGATATTGGGCATTTTACATACTAGATACAATACTTATCTCCTTAACCAGGAACTAATTTGATAAATAGCTTCCAATCTTGTAGAAATATACACAGTTGAAAACTCACCCTGCTATGGACATCTTTAACTTCCTATTCAATACTGATCAGTGTTTTCACAGACCATAGAAGATGTCATCAATATCCCTGCCTTGGGTTCTAGTGCCAGGTACAGTATAGCTTCTATGGCTTTGTCTATGGCTTGATTTAAAGAATCACTGTCAGCATATGCTGAAATGAAAGGTTGTAGAGGATAATAATATTGAGAAAGTAACATATCCAAAGAAATCACTCTATTCCAGCTGCCTCATGTTTGTTGGCCAGATGATAAAGAAACAGAAGAATCACATTGGGTTTTCCATACCACCATCATGATCTACAAGTTGTCATGGTGTACAACTGTTCTTAGTGCTACTAAAATCACACCTACTCATAACATCAGTATATACTAGTTTACTTTATCCACAGGCTATAAGTCTCTTTATGAGTTGAGATCTATTTATTTTTCCTATCACAGATTTACCTATGAACATTGCAGTAAAGCAAAAAAGCAAATGAATGCATTACTATGCTTTTAAATATATTTATGGATTCTTAGATATATTTCTTACTGTAACACCATCAGATTGAGGAATAAAAAAACATCTTGTGCTTCTAACTTACTCAGCTCCTCCCCACTCAAATAATAAAAAGTTGCTCATAATCCCATATCTCCCACCCCTTCTATTAGTGGATGTGGACCCAAGTAGCAAGGTGAATTCAGTGCAGTTGGTGTTTGTACATTTCTTTTTCTTTTTGTTTTAGCTGAAATTTATTATGTAAAATTTAACATTGTTGCAGATCAAGCAAATTGTATTCATCACCAGAATCCAGATTTATTATAAAAGTTCACAGAAAGAATTTTTTTCTAGTTATTATTTCCCCTTTTTGCACCACATTCATTTTACATGTTGTTAAGTATTTCATTTGTTTTTCTTATGTCATATAATATATCCAGACCCCATTCCACCCTTCTTCTATGTCTCCCAGCTCTTTACGTCTACTGTCTCTACCAGATCTACCCCTTGTGCCCTCTGGTTCTACTAAAAAATGAACTGTCCTCCAAGAATTAGCACTTAGACATGTTATACCACATACTTGTTTAACTCTTTCTTCCATAACACAAAGAAACACATAGATTTATAAACACAGACACAAATACACACAATCACTATATAAAACAACATCCATCGTCAGAAACTCTCATGCTCATAAAGATTTTGTTTAAACTCAAGAGAGTTTTAACTCTGATTTCTTAGAATATCTGCATTTTCATTTGGGAATTCATTCTTATCCAAGAGACATCCCAACTCAATATCCCTTATAATTGAAATAGCAAAGGCTATCTTTTCACTGTTTACATATTTTGTGATGTCCATTGAAAAAGATCAGAGTCTTGGTTCCTTGATGATATCCTGTCCTAACTCTGTACAAACCAGAGTACAGGGAGCCTCTGTGTTGCTTATAAATGAAGCACCTGCATATTGACTTTCTCAGATTTTTCACTAAGAACAGGCAAAGGAACTAAATTTAGTGATCAGCTGCTATCCACATGTTTAGCAATCAAAAATATTCTCTGCTAAGACACGTGAGGAGTCAACCAAGCATTCCTGGACAGATTCCTATTCTTTGTGATACCTACACTAACTTAAGCAGCTGTTGATTGTTGTAACTGCATGGGACAATCTACCACAGACCAGTCATTGTTCCTTTTATTAAACTGGAATGAAAAAGCTCTCTTGTAAATCTACTACCTACATGACAAAATCTATCATGTATTCTTCAACTTTTGAATGTGTATTCCTCTATAGGGAAAAAAAGACATTACACAAACCCCATAGCCATATCATGGACTATCTGAACTATAGCTCCTATCATGGATTACAAGGAGGCCTTAGTATAATTCTTCCACCTCTTATCAGAAATCACCATGAGAAGGAGGTTTGAATTAATAGGGAAAATAATGGCTTGAAGACATACTCAATATTGACTGCAGCTATCCAGAGATTCTTGACCAACCTGGCTATTTTTTGAAAAGACTGAGTGAATGTCTTTAAGAATATTGGATTGGACTCACCACATGGGGCCCCATCGGGCCATTCAAGAGAGAGATCAAAGATACCCTATGCCTAGTGTTGTGATTCATTCAGAGTAGAGTTTCCTATGAAATCTTGTTTCCTCAAACATTGAATCAAGCAAGGAAGTGTCAAGTTGATGCTTGATAAGAAACATAGTGAAAAAGTAACAAGTTAATTATCATTTTACAGATACAATCAGACGTATTCATAAGGTGAAGTATGCCACAGGACAAGTTCCTTATTTTTTTACATAGCATGAAAAGAAGGAGAAATAACTGATGTGAAGAGAGACTTAAGGAATCCAAGCAAGATGGATCCTGCCCAAATTGCAGTTATCTGGTGGTAAATGCAGAAAAAGTCAGGAATTCAAGTTTATCTTCAGCAACAGAGTGAGTTGAGAACAGCCTGGTCTTCAGCAGATTCAGGGGAGTAAAGGGTATGAATGCAAGTGAGAATTTAAGATTTAAAAGACCTAAAGAAAATAGTGTTTACAAGTGTGGTGTCCCATGTCACAGCCATCAGAAGACAAAGTGGAATTCCTCTACATGACTTTTAGGGTAGCCTGATCTATATAGGGAATTCCAGACAACCTAGAGCTACATACTGATATCTTATCTCAAAAATAAAATGTAAAAATCTTATTAGATTCATTTAAAAGAATACAATAATTTTTCAAAGGCATTTTTATGACTATCACAGAATTTGTAGATGGGTAGTAGATAATGGTAAGGATAACACTTCATTTTATAAGATGTAGTTATGGTATTTTATATAAATGTGAAATCACTGTTTTTCATTGGAAATAGGGTAAAAATTTTAAATGATAAATGTCATTATGCAAAACATTTTAATTTTAAAACAGTCTCAGTGTAAAAGAAGAGATAGATGATATATGCCAGGAGTCACATTTCTAAGTCTAACTGTCCTTTCTCCCAAAACCCATTTTATTTCTAGGCAGCTAGTACACATATTGAAATAAGTGAAGGTGAATTACTCACACAATGAAGAAAGGAAATGGAGAACTTCTGAGTTGACAATATGTATTACCAAGTGTAAAAGGACATCTTGTAAAACTATCTTCAGTCAACAGCTTGAAGATGAAAATTTTGAGGTTTGCATAGAAAATAGGAAGTGGTTTTCCAACAAATTCTAGTTATCTCAATCCAAATTTGAATTCAAGTTTGTTTATATGGGGTGATTAAAATTGTACGTGTTTGCTTGTACATATATGTACACAGAAGGGTAAGGTTCTCTGGGAGATTAATCAGTGCTCTCAACTGCTAATCCATCTATGTAGCCTGAGTATATATTTTTCCATTGACAATATTCAAAGTTTTAAGAATAAATAGCAAAAGGAATTGAGATGAAAATACAATCCATGGAACCCATTTTAGCAAACAAATAAGAGTATACCAGTATATTAAGAGTCTATATATTTCATATCAAGACTTTAATTATGATATCTCAATGATTGCCTCTGAAAGGATGGGAAACAACATCTCCACTCAATAATCTTGTCTGCACTAGTAATTTGTCTCACAGATATTTTTTTGTATATAAAATGCAAAGGTACACACTAGCACTTTGACAAACTCTATCTCATTCATGTAGTGATTAATGAAGTATAATTATAATTACGAGGGATATACTATACTAATCAGTTGAGGAAAGTATGCTTTCATGGTATCTTACAATGTTCCCCGTAATACTGCCTTGAATTTTCTACTGAAATCTGAGTTACATAGTAGATCTATGTCTCACACTTTCTGCATGCCTAGTTCAATGTAAGGGTCTTATGAGATTTAGAGACCCCTTCCTCCTCCTGTTATACCCAAAGTCTCTGAATTCGAACAACTAGCATGTTATTAAATTTTATTTCACACTCAGAGTAAATTAGATACCAACAAAAATCACAATCAAACACAGAATATATATGACTTTTGGCCTGATGTTCATCTGGTTACAGATTTAAAGTCATGCTACAGCTTCAAAATCTACTTAACTATGGACATGAAGTTTCAGAAGCTCACCTAGGAATGATTGCTCAGTGGTTAAGAAAACATTTTACTCTTGCAGATGACCTCATTTCCCAGAATCAAATATGCTTGCTTCTGCACCTCTTGTAACTCCTGATTCAAGAATTCTGCAGCTCTCCTCTGATCTTTTTGGCCACATAATTTGGCATATGCTCATTCAGAAATAAATACATAAACAAAAATTAAATTCTTAAAATCTTAAAAGAATCATATATTTTACTGACTATGTAGCTTAGTTCAGGCCAAGCATTTACAAAGCTCTGTGCTTGATCCCCTGCACAGCAACAACTTGGTTTGGTAGAAATTCCTATAACCCTAGCACTGAAAAGATAGGTAAGAGGATCAGGGGTCCAAGGCCAACCTCAGCTACATAGTATTCCCAATGCCAACCTGAAATTCATGAGACCTTGTTACAAACATTAAGTAAATAAATAAAAAAATAAATATGACTCCAAATACTGAAAGTCAGGCTGAATAATTTTGTATATGAAAAATCTCATTTCCTACTCTATTTGAACATATAAGTTCCTTCATATATCTATATCCTATTGTGTCTTTATATTGGATGTATGCCCATATTCCTCTCTATTTTCAATTGCATAGCTTCTGCTAGGCTTAAGCTTTTTATAACCATCAATGTCACTGTGTCATATGGTCATGACAATTTATGGTGTTCTATTACTGTTGCAGTCAGTGTTTTTTTAGCTCCAGAAATTTGGATATTCATTCCATTATAAAGTCATTAGTGGGAAACTATATTATAAGAAATAAATTCCACTTCTATTTTAAGCATCTAATGATGGAATTCAAGTATTTTGGAGACACAAGAGCTATTACCATTACAGTTGTATCATCTGGGATACTATCTGCTATCTTTACAACTACATGAATACCTGTATTTCGAAAAGATTTTGCCCTCAATCTCAGAAAGTGTGAATAAGTAAAAGGTGGGTCATTGCAAATACCGATGATCATCAGTGTTGGCAACATCTGTAGGGATGTGTCCACCAGAAAAGATGCAGTGAAATGACTCAGCAATAATGGCACCTGTTGCTAAGCCTTTGGTAGGATTTTTTACAAATAATTTCCGAGAGAAGGTAAGTTTCATGATACAATCTCATGTTTCTACCGGAAAGTTAAACGTAGGTTCTGAAGACATAGTGTGGAAATCAGATAGTTTTTTATCACATATGAGGCCATAGATACCTCATAATATTAATAAAGATAAAAATTTGAACAAAATCATGGATGAAACCTTCCCAAAACTAAAAACCTAGGCCTATAAAAGTACAAGAAGCTTATAGGACACCAAAGAAACCAGACTAGAAAAGAACCCCTACCAAAAAATAATCAAAACACTAAACATACTCAACAAAGAAAGAATAGTAAAAGCTGAAAGAGAAAAAAATCAAATAACATAAAGAGGCAAAGTTATTAGAATTACATCTGACTTCACAGTGGAGACACTGAGAGCCTAAAGGGCCTAGACTGAAATACTACAGACTCTAAGGAACATAGATGCTACCCAAGACTACTCTACCCAACAAAACTGTCAATTATCATACATAGATAAAATCAAATATTTCATGAGAAATCCAAATTTAAAGAATACGTATCTACAAATCCTGCCGTACAGAAGGCAATAAAATAAAAACTTCAACAAAAGATAGTTAACTACAATCAAGGAAACACACGAACTAAATTATCTCACAATATCATATTCAATAGAAGAAACACACATATACACATATACCCACACAAACACACTTACAAACACACACACACACACCAACAATAGTTACAAAATAACAAGTCCTGAGAATCAATGGACATTGGCACCTCTCAACATTGATGGTCTCTATTTCCCAATTTAAAAAAAAAGAGACTACCAGAATGGATTTGAAAACAGAATCCAGCCTTCAGCTGCTTTCAAGAAACACATCTCCATCTAAAAAATAAATATTGCCTCAAAGAAAAGGTTTGGGAAAAATTTTCCAAGTAAATGCTGAAAAATAAGCTAATGTAAAGATTCTAATATCCCATGCAATACAATTCAAACAAAAATTAATTGGAAGAGATGGGGAAGGACACATCATACTCATTAAATGAAAAACCCACCAATAAAATATTCCAATTCCTAACATCTATATCCCTAACACAACAGCTCCCACATTTATAAGAGAAATATCACTAGACTCCATAAAATTGGAAAATCTTAAAGAAATGAATGCTTTTCTAGGTATATACGGAATATAAAAATTGAATAAAATCTAATAAACAATTCAAACTAACCTGTAACTCACAAAGAAATACAAGAGGTGAATAAAAGCATCTCCAATAAAGGCTATAATCATAATGTATTAGCTCTGAATGCTAAATTCTCTAATTACTTCTTAAAATAAAACCAGAAAGCAAACTCCCCAACTAATTCTTACACTAATATACAAACCACAAAAAGATTCATCAAAGAAAGCGAATTATACCCCCATATACATCATTAACAGATATGTAAATATACTTAATAAATTCTCATAAACAACATGCAAGGACACATTAAAAAATTATTCACCTATAAAGCCGATCTTCATCCTAGACACACAGGGATAATTCAACATATGAAATTAATCAATGTATTACACCATATAAACAAACTCAAAGAAAAAAACTCACATGGGTCACCTCACTAGATCCTAAGACAGTTTTTGACAAAATCCAACACCCCTTCATGATAAACCTATTGGAGAGATGGGAGATGCATTCTGTATATAAACATAATACAGGCAATTTCTAGCAAGAAATCTGCCAACATCAAATTAAATGGAGAGAAAGTCTAAATAATTCTATTAAAATCTGGAACAAGACACAGTTGTCCACTCTGTCCACACATATTTAATAGTACTATAAAAACGAACACCTATAGATGATAAACAGTGAGGTGCCTGACTAAAGGATTAACTTAAAAAGTCTTTAGCTTGCATACATACCAA
Organism: Cricetomys ansorgei; assembly: GCA_026225945.1. Taxonomy (NCBI): domain Eukaryota; kingdom Metazoa; phylum Chordata; class Mammalia; order Rodentia; family Nesomyidae; genus Cricetomys; species Cricetomys ansorgei. Next base: position 995,927 of record JAMJFZ010001467.1, read on the forward strand.
TGACAGATGGACAGAGAAAGAAATCAGGGAAACAACTTAAAAACCTAAAAACGACACTAGGTATATTGGGTGTCTTTATTCAAGCAACTGGAAGATTTGAATGACAAATACTTTATTTCCTTAAACATGGAAATTGAAGAAGAGCTCACAAAATGGAAAGATATCCTATGCTCCTGGTTTGGTAGGATTGACATAGTAAAAATTGTCATTTTATCAGAAGAAATCTATACATTCTATGTAATCTTTAACAAAATACTTGAAGAAAAGAAACAAAAAAATGTTCAACATCCTTATTGATCTGGGATATCTCTCTGGGTGCAGTCCATTACAAAGGATCCCAACAAGGTTGTTTGAGCATACAATGGGTGATGGTGTTCCCTGTTGGGATGGCAGAAGAAGAAATTATGGTTGGTAGGCTCAAGACCTATGGGAACAGCATGCAGAGGCTTCAATATTGTACTTCCCTGAGACACAACTCTCCATTCTGGGCAGATGGAAGGTGCAAAAGCTGCTTCCAACTCCAAAGGTAGTGCTCTAGAATATCTGATCTATGCCAATCAACAATGCAATACAGAGTCCTCAAACCAGTTAATAGAAACTCAAGACCAGTTTGGTCTACATGAGATCTAGTATAGAAAATTCTTAAAAAAGCCTTCCTCTTACACTCTATTCTGTTACGGAATGCAACATCAATGAAATTAAATTGATGCAAAAGCAATTAGAAAAATGTCAACTCACTGAATATACATGACAACTGCATGATTTTAAAAATTTTGAAGGATTTTTCACCTTCTATCATACCTGATTTTTGATTTGATCTCTGAAAACCTCATATACAGTTTACCCACAGAAAAAAATTATTTTTCTTTTTTATCTCCATCTTTTTCTTCTCACAATGATCAACAACTCTGACTATTCAACACTGAAACTCAGGAACTGACGGTTAGGATCAGGGACACGCTTGCATTCATAAGGCCACTGATTAATTCTGAATGACTGGAAAATAACAATTGACTGTGGAAGTATTATTTTCCTATGATTTCTTACTCTCCAAACTGTCTCATAAATATAGTCTATTTTTTTCTTTCCCTCCATCTCCTCAAGCCCTCTACTTGAATGAAAGTGTTTCTCTTACATTGCCCATGATTATTTACTTCTGAAATCAATGGTGAATTCCTTTAGGACACGTGCCTAATGGCAACTGCCTTGCTGTTAGCCTATGTCTGGTCACCACTAGGAATTAAAGTTCATTGCCGACTATGCGAATGAATGCTCGGACTCTAAAAGTCTGTGAGACTTTAGATATCGCAGTGGAAACATTTGGACATCATATTCTCCTTTGATGAATCTCTATGATAAATCAGAACCACCACATCATTTGGGAAATTTTTATGAAGGAGCCAGGTCAAGTCCTATGGGCTAAACACAGTTGGAGGATTCTAGCAACATGTGAAGTGTGACTGATTCGTATTAGATGTGGCTTTCTCTGCCATCCTAGAACCTGAGGTGTATCTAGGATGCAGAGGATGATGATGTTCAAGAAGTTTTGCTCCATGCTACTGTAGAACTTTGACCTCCTCTGACTTTCAACAAACCAATGTTCAGTTCTCCTTCTGGGGTCCAACATCATGGATTCTATTAGGGTGTCTCCCACTTGGGACTTGAACCACTGGGAAAGAGCTTGGTCAGAGGCCATCTATAAGTTAAGAAGGAAGTCTGTTCCTAAATTTAGAAGATCCCTACCAATGCTACCCTGTGAAGACCCAGCAGGGCAAGGCACAAGGGGCTCAGTGAAGGCCAGTGACCCCTGCGTGCCCAGGGGACCCAGCTTGCATTGGACACCAGGGGCAGCCATGTTCCTGAATGGGCCCAGAGCATTTCAAGTAGAAGGTAAGAGAGGGGCTTCACTCAGGAAAGGTGACCTCTTGAGGAACTGGGCCAGTTGGCCTAAATCCTGATGGCTAGTGGCTGCAATTGTTCCCAGGCATCCAGGCAGAGAAGATGGAGACTGTCACAGGTCAGGGCTTGGGTAAGGCACCATTTGTGCTTCAGTACCATCTGCCAAGGGGAAGCAGCGGCCAGTGGACAAAGGAGTATGAGCCTGGTGCTCCAGGCTGGGCCCTCTGCACACCACCTTCTGATACCTGGACTAGGCCAGGGCTTAGCCAGGGAGGTCAGAGGGGTGCTGTCTCTGCACTTCATGTTCCATCAAGCAGACTCACGTTGACACAACTACCCTACTTCCTGCCAGGCCTATGTGTGGGCCACATCCCTGACGAGCACAGCAAGAAAGGAGGCAGCAAAGCAATTCCCACGAGGGGAAGTGGCTACAGAAGACCCTAAAAACCCTTGTCTATTTCCCAGTCTGCAAGGAGGGTCTTGACCAATGGTTCTACTCACAAGCATGCATGGCTGTTCAGGCTAGAGTATGATAGGTCTCCATAACTCAACAACAGCTCCTGCCCTGGGAATCCTCTGGACATGCCAACTCTGGCTTCGGGCATATTTGCCATTTGGAGCTACTGCTTAGCTCACTTCATACTCTGCAAGGGATTCTGGGTCACCAGCCACCACCCCCTTGTGATCACCATGAGACCCAAATTTTCCAGCTGACCACTGTTAAGCTACTAAATTTCCCATTGTGGAAGTTTAGCAATGCTAGGCTGGGGAGTTCTGGGACTACAGACCACCACAAGACAGCTCACCATAGGACGATCATGATCCTCACTCCAAGCTGGCTGAGGGGGCCCAATTTGAAGAATCAGCAAAGAAGTGACCCAACTAATACACATTGCTCTAAGCTACAATCCTTCACCCTCTACTGACTTGCCAATTAAGGGCAAAAAATTCTACAATCAGAGGCCACTCTGGGATTCTCCTCACCCCAGTGACATTATATAATGGGCAGCACTCTGTACTCTACTCCACAGGGAGCACAACTTTTGCTGTGGTCTTTCTCCCAAGTGGAGGCAAAGGAAGCAGTGAAGAGAAAGAAGAGAAGAGAAGAGAAGAGAAGAGAAGAGAAGAGAAGAGAAGAGAAGAGGAGAGAGAGGAGAGGAGAGGAGAGGAGAGGAGAGGAGAGGAGAGGAGAGGAGAGGGGAGTAGAGGAGAGGAGAGGAGAGAAGAGAAGAGAAGAGAAGAGAAGAGAAGAGAAGAGAAGAGAAGAGAAGAGAAGAGAAGAGAAGAGAAGAAGCAGAGAAGAGAAGAAGCAGAGAAGAACAGGTCAACCCAGCTAGAACATTTCAGTTAGGTTAGGATATCTCTTTGGAACTGTAGCACTAGGAAATTCTCCCCTCAGAGCAGAGCTGAGAGGAGTTGTTACATTGGAACATTCCAGTTTAGTTGGGGAAGCATTCCCTGCCTCAAAGCTGCCAATGCTCTGTGACTCCTTCCTTCCTGAATGACAGAATAACTTCCTATTGAGCATTTCTTCCAAAGAGCTGTGAGAGCTATGTGTCTCCTGCCTTCCAGAATATCAGAATACCCATGTCTTTAAAGTCACTTTCCACACCTCAGAACAGTTTGGTCCATGGGCTTCCAAATGCCAGGCCACATTTCCATTTCTGTCCAACCTGCATAAAAACACTGTCACTGGGCTGCTACTATTTTACATCAGTTCAAAGTAGGGATAACAATGGAATTGAGAGATTGTGTTTTCTTGAGATCTTGGTAAGGTATTTTTAGACATTTCCTGGAATCGGGAGACTGAACTCAACAAGAGGGTCACTATGTACTAAATTCCCAAGTAATCTGAAGATGAAATGTGCCCATGTCCTATCATAGAGGAAGCAGTCTCCCTTCATCGTATGCTCTTATGTGAAAACTAGAAAAAGTGTGCATTGTAAAAACATTCTGACTCACTACACTAATTTATGTAGAACCCATGCTACATTGAAATTATACCCACATACTGGGCCCTCCTCTGAACAAAACCTTAATTTGCTGCCCTCAAATGAATCTCAGCTGAGTACACAGTCATTACTTTGGGCTTTTCTGGAAAAAGATGAATCTCCCAGATAGAATAAATGGGAGGATGGTTGTATTAAAGGTTGTACAGCATTCTTGTTTCAAAGTAACTGAGACATTATGTACTTGGAATGGCTCAGTTTTAATGACCCTAGCCAAAATTAATAGAAAGAATGAAAGCCAATTCTTAGCAAAGTAGAGTTAAGAAACATCAGAAAGAAAAACAATGATTCAGGACACGGAGGCATAAACAAGATTTTTCAACATGGAACAGCAACACCCTGACTTTAACATTGGTGCAGGACCCTCAGAGGTCATTGTAACACCATGCTCAAGTGGGAGCCACAATGCAGTCTTCTCATGTGGCAATGACACTGTGAATTCAGGCTTTTAGAGTCAAATCAGATAGAAGAAGTTGTTCAGCTTCCATAGAAGATGAAGCACATATCTCCATAATCAGGAACTAATCTAAGAAATAGCTGCAAATCTTCTTGAAGAAATGTACCCAATAGAAAACTCACCCGGCTATGGACATCTTTAGATTCCTACTCCATATTGCTTAGTTTTTCCACAGATTGCACCTATGTCAGCAGGTATCCCTGTCTTGGGTTTTACTGCCAGCTGCAGCACAGATTCCAGGGTTTAGGCTGTGGTTTGATTGGAAGAATCACCACAAGCATATACTGCAAGGAAAAGTTGTAGAGGATACTGATCTTGGAAAGTAACATATTCAAAGAAAACGTTACATCTCACTTGTCTCATTCTTTTTGTCCAGATGATAAGAGACCACAAGAATCTTATTGGGTTTGCCAGGCAACCATTATGATCTCACAGGTTGTCACAATCTTTTATTCTTAGTGCTACTAAGGCCCCACCTACTCATGACAAATCAGTATATATATCTTTACTTTATCCACAATACATGTTTCTTAATGAGATGGGAACTATTTATTTTTCCTATTCATTATATTGATGAGCTCTTGTATATATTTCTTACTCCAAAACCAGCAGACTAAAGACTCATCCTGATTCTCGTGCTTCTACTTTACTCAGCTTCTCTCAACTCGAATAAAAACAAGTTCCTCATATCCCCAGATATCCTCCTTTATTAGTGGAACTAGACCCAAGCAGTAATGTGGAATTCAATGAAGTTGGTATTTGTATGGTTCTTCCTCTCTTTTTATCTTATATTTATTAAATAAAACTTAAAATTGATGCAGACCAAGTAAACTATGTTGACCACCATTATCTGGTTTTATTTAAAAATTAACTGAAAAGAAAAAGTTTGTCATCATTATTCATGCCTTTTTGCACCACATTCATTCTGCATGTTTTTAAGTATTTAATTTGTTTTTTCTTACCTCATACAATGCATCCAGAATCTCTTTGCCCCTCCTACCAAATCTCCCAGCTCCTTCCATGTCCCCTCTCTACTAGATCCACCCCTGTGCTCTCTGCTACTATTCAGAAAATAGAAGTTCTACAATGATTAAAACTCAGACGAGGCATAATACATACTAGTTTGATTACTTCTCCTAGCACACAAACACAGAAACACACAAAATGTGCACGCATACACACAAACATACACAATAAATAAAATGACATCCATCCTCAGAAACGCACATGCTCCCATAGATTTTGTGCTACAGGAATGAAGGAAAGACTTTACTCTCTGATATCTTAGGAAATTGGTATCTTCATTTGGAGAATGCTTTCATAATCCAATAGGCCTCTGTACTCCACCTTCTTTACAACTGAAACTGCAGAGGGTATATACTCACTATTGAGATCTTTTGTGACATGCAGAGAAAAAGGCCAAAGTCTTGCTTCCTTGGAGATATCCTGTCCTATCTCTGTACCAATCAGAATTCAGGGAGCCTCTCCGTGTTGCTAAAAACTGAAGAACTTGCATGTCAAATTGCCAGACGTTTCACCAGGAGCATGATATGGTACTAAATTTACAGATCAGCTGCTGTCCACATGTTTAGCAATCAAAGATCTTCTCAGCTAAGACACATGAGAAGCCAACGTAGTACACTTGAACAGATTTCTGTTCTCTGTTATACAAGCACCAAACTGGGAACTTGTTGGTAGTTGCGACTGCATGGGAAACTCTACCAAAGACAAATTAATGGAAGGAGTAGAAATAGATGTTCTGTTGTATATCAAGTACATACATGCCACACTCTACCATTTATTCATCATTGTTTAAATCTTGGATTACCTCTAGGGAAATAATAGAGTACACATGCCCTACAGTCAGTTCAGGGGCTCTCTGAAATACAGCTCCTACCATGGATTACAAGTAGGCTTTAGTCTACATCTTCCATCTCTCATTAGAAATCACCTTGAGAAGAAGGCTTGCATTAACAGGGAAAACAGTGTCTGGAAGGCAATCATAAACTGATTACAGCTGTCCTCCTGGAAATCTTGACCTTCGTAATTGTTTGTTAAGGATAAACCAACATTTTTAAGAATACTGGATTAGACTCTCCACATGGCGACCCATCTGGCCGATGAAGGAAGAAGTACAAGGTACTGTATGTGTACTGATGTGAATAATTCAGAGTTAGAGTTACCTAAGAAATCGTGCTTCCCCAAACCATTGAATCAAGCAAGGCAGTGTCCAAATGATACTTTTTAAGAAACATAGTGGATAGGAACCAAGTTAATCACCATTGCACTGAAGCAATCAGACTAATTTAGAAGGTAAAGTGCACCACAGAGCAACATCCCTAATTTCTTTTCATGGCATGAAAGGAAGCAAGAAAACTGATGTGAAGAGAGATTAAAGGGACCTAGGCAAGATGGAACTTGCTTGAACTGCAGTAATATGAGGGTTAATGCAGAAGAATCAGAATTTCAAATTTATTTTCAGTAACAAAGTGAGTTGAGATCTGGGCTTCATGACTTTCAGGGGAGTGAAGGGTATGAATGCAAGGGATTGATTAACATATAAGAGATCTAATGACAAGAGTATTTAGAGTTGTGGTGACCCATGTCACAGCAGTCACTACACACAGGAGAATTGACCTATGTGAGTTTCAGGACATCTTCTTCTACCTAGGGAATTCCATACAAGCTAGGGCTACGTACTAAGATTCTAGGTCGAATAAAAATGTAATGTATACAGCTTGTTATATTCTATTAATACAAACCAATAATTTTTCTAAAGCATTTTTAAGATTATCACAGAATTTGAACATAAGTTGGTTAGTAGATGATGATAAAGGGTAATTCCTCACTTTGTAAGATGTGTTAATGGCATTGTATGTAATGGTAAAATAACTGTTTTCAAAAAATTATTGTGCAAAAATTTTAGATGTTAAATGTAATAATGCATAATACTTTAATTTTAAAATAGTCTCAGTTTAAAGGGAGAGAAAGTAGGTATAATTCAGAAATCCCATTTCTATGTCTAACTGTCCTTCTTCCCAAACTCAATTTAGAGCTTGGAAGCAAGTGAACATACTGAAATAAGTGGAGGTGAAGTATTCCCAAAATGAAAAAGGGAAGTATAGAAATTCTTAGTGACAGGATACATCAAAAAGAGAGAAACTTCATCTTCAAAAAAGTATTTTCATTCCAAAGCTTGAAAATGAAAAAATTTGATATACACAGAGAAATTAGCAAGATTTTTTTCTATAAACTCTATTTATCTCAATTGAAACCTTGTGTGTGTGTCTGTGTGTGTGTGTGTGTGTGTACTCATGTGCACGAAGTGAATATAGGTTTACATGTTTGCTTGTGCATATATGTAAACAGGTGGTTGATGTACCCTGGAAGGATAAATCAGTGCTCTCAACTGCTGAGATATCTGTCTAACATGAGAATATTTTTTATCTAATGCCAATATTCAAGCTTTTCAGAATAAACAGTATCTGGAACTGAGCTGACAAATATAATCTGTGGAACCACTTTTAGCAAATAGAGAAGATTATACCAGTATGTTCAGTTCCTATATTTTTCATATTAACTGTTTATTTCTGATATCTCTATGATTGCTCTGAAAAGATGGGAAACAACCTCCACACTCAATAATGTTGTCAAGAATAGTAATTTATCACAAAGATCTTTGAATTATACAGAATGCAAAGGTGCACATTAATAGTATGACCAACTCTGCCTTACTCATGTAGTGATTAATGAAGTTTAATTGTAATTACTAGGTGTGTCCTACAGTAATCTATGAAGGAAAGTATTTTTCACTGTATCTCACAACGTTTCTTCATCTACTGTTTTGAGTTTTTCTACTGCAAAATGAGTTATATAATAGACCTGTGTCTCACAGCAAGTGCATGCCTGCTACCTAGGAAGGATCTAGTTAGCTTTAAAACTTCACTCTTCCCCCTGCAAAACATCAAGTATCTGACTTTGAGAGCAGTGGCACAGGAGATAACTTTTTTAACAGAACACCACAAGGTCAGAAATTAAGATCAAAGATTAATAAGAGGACCTCATAAAACTGGCAAACTTCTATAAGAAAAAGGACATTGTCAATAGGGAAAAACTGGAGCCTACAGAATGGGTTAAAGATATTCACCAACTCCACCTACAGTAGAGACCGAATGTACAAAATATATAAAAATGCAAGAAACTATATGTCAACAAAACACATAACCTAATTAAAATGAGGTGCATACTAAACAAAGAGAAATACTTAAAGAACTATTAAACATCTTCAGCCATCTTGGCTGGCCCTCTAGGGGCAATCAGCTTCTGAAGATACAAGAAAGTTTGTGTGGTTGTGGCTTAAAGGTGCGTGAAGTGGTTCAAGGTGAAGGTTTGGGCAGGGACAGGATTGCAGATGTTTGTTAGGCTTAGGCCTTATGGGGCACAAACCATGGGTTCCTCAATGGCACTTCACTGAGACATTTTGCTGCATTCTGAAACTGCTTTTAGTTCTAAGAAGATGCTCCAGAAAACCCATGACAACCTGTAGCACAGAACAGAGAACTCAGTCAAAAAAAATAGACTTATGTGCCAGGGACTGGAATCTGCCGTTTTGTGGCCAAGCAAGGGACATTGTGACTTGGGCCTGCCCGGAAATATTGTTGCATTCTACTTTACTCCACATAACAAGGCGATCACTAAAACTTCCAAGCCAGACTTGGATGTGATGACATGGCTGACCATGGCCATAAGCAAGCTTCTAGGTAAAGGCTACCTGACAAGAAGGCCATCCTAGGCTAAGGTTGGGCCCATACAGGAGAAAGAAACTGTTGTCAAATAGCTGCATTTACATGGGAAGGAGGGCAGAAGCCTCAGGAGAGGCTTCAACCTCATGGGGTTCCTAGGCATAGAACTGTCTTCCATTATACCAAAAGAAGACAATCTTAATGAACAAATGGCAAGCAAAATGGCATCTGCGTGTACCTGTGATAATCCAGTTGCTCTGGTCTGACACCTGAATCAGATGGGTGATGAGAAAGGCCACGCCAATGCTTTCGTCTTCTTGCACTTGGATAAAAGTTGGTGCATCAGGAACACTTCCATCTGAGTTCATGTGAATGCTGCCACTTTATCCATAGCAGAAGCCATCAGAAGCAGGAGCATCCACCAACAACTTCACCTGAAGAGGTAAGCAGTGCATGACTTTGTTGCAGGGAAAGGATATGTATAAAGAATAGACATTTCATCCTACTTACCCCCTGGCCTATTATTAGTGAACTTAAACCCAATCATAACTGTCTCCTAAGATTGCCAGCCAACTATTATGAGCTATGTCTAGGTATGTCATAACCTGTCTCCTCTCCAGCCCAAAACCAATCCACACTACACCCAAACAAGAGGGTACTACTCAGGATATTTGGCTAATTTTTCTTTTGTCTAAAGTCTGCAAAGTGCTCTCAAATAGGGATCATTCTGTGTCATCTGAAGACACATACCTCTTCATGTGGCCAGGATAGGCACACAGGTAACTCAGAGCTCTCTGAAGTGATTCATGTGGATCTACTGTCATCTAGACACACAACAAAATACATATGCCTAACTGGTCCCCCCCAAATTGCCCGCAGCACCACAACACCCTGCCCTAAACAGTAACTTCATACCAAAGTAAGGCATACTCATAGAAAATTATAATGGTTCTCTTACCCTTTCTCTCCATTGGCCTAGAACCAAGGAGAGAGAAGCGAGAAGCCAAAGAGATGTAATGTGAGAGAATGGATTTGATCACTAAGCTGCAGGCAAATATACCAAGAATTTCACAGGAAATTTCCTCTCATTCTATCTCTCGGTCTCTGTATCTTTTTCTATATATCTATCTATCTCCCTATCTATCTATCTATCTATCTATCTATCTATCTATCTATCTATCTATCTATCTATCTTTGTGCATATCACTCTCTGTCACATCTCTTTCTTATTTTGGCCTCTCTATCTCCCTCTCTCATGTATACATTCATAGCTATAGCTTCCAGGACAAATGGATGTTCAGGACAGATGAAATACTATGTTCTCTAGTAAATGCTTTGCACTATCCCACTGGAACCATTTCTTCCATGAAATGAGAGTCTACAGAGTCCCAGGTCCATGGGGATGATAGCCCCAAAAAGACCACATTACCTGCCTACAGGAGAAAGAACAACATTGATTTCCATCTCTCCCTCTGTGTAACATATCCTTGAGGCAGCTTCTCTGATGCTGAAATGGAGGTTTTTCAGGCTGGACCTGAATTGAGTCGTCCTGTCATCTTCAATACTGTTTTCATGTCCTGAGTCTACATGACTGAGATTCAAGAACTCACAAGTATCCAAGGATGAATCCATACATTATGCCTACATGATCTTGTGCTTACTGTTGTGTTCCCAAAGGGTCACCCATAAAAAAAAACCTGTCCTTCCCAGACAATTTTGAATTTTCCACTGATAGGTCTGGGTCCATGATCTGTACCTACAGACAAGTTCAAAAGAGAACTAAAAAGAAAGAAAAGAAAAGAAGAGAGAAGAGAAGGCAGAAAGAGAGGAGAGAGGATGGAAAATGAGGATGGTAGGGAATGATTGAAATGGATAAAAACTCAGAGAACCACAATGGGTATGTGACCCTAGACAATCAGATCACAGCTTAGAAGAGATGCTGGCAGTGTTTGGCGGTCTGAGAGTGAGGTCTGTGTGCTACTGTTGGTGCTCAGCTGAAATTTAGTAGCCAGTGGGTGACATTATGAACACTGCCTGACATGTGGAATGAGTTTCCTTGCGTAAAACCAGATGAAAGCCTCAGTTGCAGAGTCCCTTACAAAGACATACTCACAATCCCTACAGACACATTTACCTCAAACCTGGGAAGCTGTGCTTCCCGCTTGTTGCATGACAAACACTTTGGCACCTGACCTGCACTGGGGCAGGAGTCAGCCTCAAGGGTCAAGGATCACCTGGACCCTGCTTTCTTACACACCTCACTTTGACCAACAAGACTGGAGAAGACACAAGCCAATCTTGTCCAGCCAGGACCAGAGGTGCTTTTTAGGGTGCTGGCAGCACCTCAGAGATGCTCAGATACCTTCTGGCAGGATCAGCCAAACCATTCTACTTAACAACAGTTGTGGACAAATGCCAAATAATTCATGTCATGGGACCACTCCCTCTCTCCTTTTCTGTGCAAAAATACAACACAAACCAGCTACCTCCAGACTCCAAGAGGGCATTGAAACTCATACACCAAGATTGGCCCTGACATGGATCTCTAGATGCAGTCTACCACAGAGGATGCTTCCAAGTTCAGAGGGCATGAAGGTATTTGAGGGCATTTCAGACAGGGTTGGGTGGGGATGAGTATGTGTGGTAGATTCAGGACTTGTGGTTCACAGAACACAGAAAACAGGAGTTCCCACCTGCAGTGTTCTGAGATAATCCACTCAATTCTTGGTGCTGGGGAGGCCCAGAAGCTGCGGCCTAGACCCAGAAGGAAATGGTCCAGAATATCCATGCCAATCTGCAACACAGTAGAGTAATCTCAGACACAGAAACACAGACTTAGGAAAGAAGGGCTGGACACTGCCATCTGTAACCTAACCAGGAAATCCCAACTTGGGTGTGCCCAGATATCATACTTAATTCTCCTTGACTCCACCTACTGGACTGATCACTAAAGCTGCCCACTTCCGACTTGGGTGTGTTGACACTTTGTGACCCTGGCCACAACCAATTTTCCAGGTCAAGGCAGCCTGCCATGGAGGCCCTCCCTAGAAGGCCATGGGGTTGTAAGTCAGTAAGTTGGTTGTATCACAAAACTTCACATGCATGGGCAAGGTAAGCAGAAGTATCAAAGAAGACAATTACTTGCCTCAATCAGTACTGAGTCTGATAGGTGATGAGAAAGGGTACCAAAAACCTCAAATCTTCTTTACAATGAATCCAGGCTGGTTCCTACTCTGCCATAGGCAATCAGGTGGATGTAGCCACACTTTGCCAGTAGACACAGGTTGTCCAGGACCCTATTATGGGAAAAAGGATGTATCAAAAGGAGCAACATTACATCTCACCTGTTACGTTTTCCTATCAGGCCATGAGCTTGGTGCCACAACCAAGACATTGGCAGGCAATCATTATGAGCAATCTCCATGTCACTCTCAACCTATCTCCTCTCCCCAGCAAAACAACACCCCCAACATGAACTACTAGGGATAATTGATTTTCTTTTCTTTCTCTAAACCCCCAAGTCACTCACAGATGTGTATTATTCTGTGTCTTCTGTGGACACTCACCTACCTACTGCCAAGGCAAAGAACACATCAAACTCAGACCTCTCTGATAAGATTCAAGTGTAACCAATGGGCCAATAGATACAAGGCAAAACATACATTCTGGACTGGTCTCACCAGAGAGCACGGAGCAATCTGAAGCCATGCATCCTCAGGGGAAACTCTCAAGTTCTCTTCTTCCTTTCTCTCTTATGACCTACAATCAAGGAACAGGAATAACTGGACATAGGGTTGTCATGTGACAATGGTTTTGACCACTCGGCAACAGGCAAAAATAGCAACAATCTCAAAAAAACACCTACAAGCATCACAGAGATTCTCCTTTTCTGTCTCTGTCCCTATCCATCTCTCTCTCTCTGTCTCCACTCTTTCTTCCCTTGCTTTATACATCTATAATCCTCTCACATATGTACAATCATAGTCAGTTCATCCTGAGAAGGTAGGCTTGTCATGAAAACACATGATATACCACGTTCACTTGGAAATAATTTTTACTACCACAGGAATATGCTTCCTTCCAAGAGCTGAGAGTCGATAGAGATCCAACTCCATGGGGTTAGACTGTCCACATTGGCCCCTAGAAAAATAACATGTTTTCTGCCTCATGGAGGACATTCCCAACATTGCTTTCCATTTTCCACCACTCTGTCAAGCATCCTGGAGTCAGCTTCTCTGATGCCGCAAAGGGAACTCCCTCAGGCTGTGACTGTTCTGAGTTCTAAGCAGTACAATGGCAGTCACTGCACAGAACTGTTCCTGCCACCTTTCATACTGTTGCCATGTAACTGGTCTCATTAACTGAGCCATATCTAGTCACAGCAGTACATGGGCACATCCAGATATTATGACCACTTAACTTGTACTAACAGGTGGAGCACTAAAGGTCCTCTCTTACACAAAAAACCTTGCATTCCCAAACAACTCTGACATGACCACAATGACTGCTACCCACAGCATCCTTTCTAGCACTATCAGGTATCTCTGGGGCATAGATTTCTCAACAGTGAACTCAAGAAGAATGAAAAAACCCATGCATGTGCACACACACAGTTTTCCTTGGACCCAGATTATCCCATTTGGTAAT